>MU182238.1:92452-227169 GCA_016904865.1 Pissodes strobi
TAATATATTTCGTCAATTATTACAAAAACTATTCATTTTCGAGATACAGTTTAAATTCAAAAGTTTTATATTTTTTCCGCTCTACAATATGGTGCCCTCAAATTTCACCTCCGACGTTTCGTGTTGGGGCCACCACCATCAACTTACTTTTCTTAAATACGGACCTGTAAAACCTATGACGTATCGCACTTATTCGAAAAAATTCTTTTTTCTCTTTTTATTTAATTCCTACCAAAATTCTCTTTTTTGTCTCTCTCTAACACATTATGTTCTTATGGAAAGTGCCAATAATGTGAATTTTTCGAATAAGTGAGATACGTCATTGGTTTTGGGACATCACAAGCTCTTAAAATCTGAAATAAAAAATCCAGGTCCGTATTTAAGAAAAGTAAGTTGATGGTGGTGGCTCAAACACGAAACGTCGGAGGTGAAATTTGAGGGCACCATGTTGTAGAGCGGAAAAAAATATAACACTTTTGAATTTAAACTGTATCTCGAAAATGAACAGTTTTTGTAATAATTGACGAAATATTTTTAGGCATTCTTCGTAAATCACCCTGTATCTTAATTAGACAACACTGTAAACGGATCCTGATTGCGCATCAAAAAAGGCAATTTTTCTCTCATTTAATCGATCTCGTAGGTCTTAGCGTTTCATAGATAGCAATTTAAGACACCCTGTATAGTACAAATCTATAAACGAAAGGACGAGTTTATGGTTTCTATAGCCCACGAAGCAGTAGTACTATCCACTTCTTGAAATACATCATTTAAAATGAACATTATCATGACCATGTCAGTTATTTGCCATTGGTGCAATATTCTTAAAACTAAAAAAAATCGTATCTCGGAGAGAAGACACAGCATGCTCACAAACTTACTTTAAGTATTTTAAACATATTCAAACAATCATGTTATGAAGTAAAAAAAAAAATAATGTGTTCTTATATGTATCGGAAACGTAAATGTCAAAATATCGATATTTTTGACCAGCCCCCGTATACTAACTGCAACTGCAACGTTCTCACTTACGAAATTAATTTTAAACTTATAAACTGCATCTAGTTGAAATAATCAACATCTTATAATTATCTTAGTCTACACAGAAATTATTTTTTTTAAATGTTAAACCACTCTTTAAAACCTCATATCTCAGAAACTGGTCATAGAAACCGATTTAAAGTTCTTTTTTTTTAACCTCATTAGGTACGACAACATACCAAAAAATTGTCAAAATCCGCCGAGATCCAAATTACTAGAGGTTCCGTGCGGGGTTCTTTAACTGACTTCAGAATTGTGTATGCGTTAAAATTTAATCATATTTTGTCAATCGTCGTCGGTCGTGCGGATCGAAGCAGTGGTGATCTCATTCCGCTTGACGCCGGCTTTCTAGAGCGGACGTCCATTTAGGGTTTCTAAATGTTACATTGAATTGAAACTATTATTTTCTTTGCTATTATTAATACTGAAAAATGACCGACCAACGCGTATATAACCATCAAGTTTGAGACATGAAAATACCACCTCTGTAGGTTCGTTATTCTGAGGTGCAGGTCTGTGCTCACCCCTGTCCTGCCTTCCCGTTCCATCATCATTCAATACCCAGCAGATCTACAACTTTATCGTCGCGGTCGATCCATCCAGTCGCACGCAGCGACGCCGTCAAGCGAGCGCCGTGCATTCTGGTGCCCCGTGCGATGCTTAACCTTGTGTTCGCTGGCTTTACTGTTGTTCCGTTCAGCGTTGCTTTTGAGCTCATTATTGTACGGAAAATTATATTATTCAAGGCGTGTAGTACTTTAGGATATTATTAGTGTTATTACAGACATTTTGATATAATTGTTACTTTTTCGTGTTTTTTTGTTGTAAATCTTGCATATTGGGTTAAAGCAGCTGTCTTTTCATTTTAATTTTCTACTTTCAAGCAGTTGTATTATCATTAATATCTTTCATATTTTTACCACTTTCGCTGGCACTTTCGTCGCTGGCATCATTTTCTTATTGCGAATCTTGTCTATCAACGAAGTTCATTCGCTGGATTAGAGCAGCTGCTTTTCATTTTATTTTCTATCTTCAAGCATTTCTTTTACGCTGATATCATTTACTTTATAATTTTGTTGTCACTTTCCATCGTTGGCATCAATTTCTCCTTGTGATTCTTGCCTATCTCTCAGCAAAGTTCATTATTTGTGTTAAAACAGCTGCTTTTTTATTGGCTTTCCTATCTTCAAGAACCTCTACTATGTCGATATAATTTTCTTGATAATCCTTTTTAGTTGCTTTTATATTATTTTCATCATTTTTTTGTTGTAACTTTCCGAAATGTATTCTTGGTCACCAGCATCATTTTTTTCTTGCGAATCTTACCTGTCAATTATGGTTCTTCATTACCTTAAATATGTACATGACTTCACTATGTCGATATCATTTTCTTGATAATCTTCTTTAGTTTCTTTCATAGTGGATCGAAAGACATCCCAAACATAAAACTGAAATAAGACACGCCCTTAAAGAAAATTAGAAATGAAGGTGCTCCGGGGGAAGACCGCATTATTGTGAAATGGCTCAAGAAAAGAAGCCCTAGAAATGGATCAGTGAAGGAAAAATCTTTGATTCTTGGCAGAACGCGGAGACTATTTTGGTTTTCGAAAAGGAAGACAACACGAATATTGCTAATTATAGCCCAATTAGTCTCCTATCCCACATTTACAAGCTCCTTACTAGAATCCTAACTGATCGCCTAACAAACAAGTTAGGTACACTTTTACTAACCTGTCGAACAGGCGGGTTTGAGGAAATGATTCAATACGGCCGCAGCACATAGTATAACGTCCCCAAAAGTCTGGTATTCGTGGACTGTGAGGAGGCTTTCGACCTAGTCGAAACTTGTGCTGTATTAAAGCCAATGATACAAGATATTCGAAACTTTTATGAGGACGCTACACTACAGATGCGCATTGAATGAGATCAGTAAGACGAATGAGATAAAGATAGAGCAAAGAGTTCATCAGGAAAGTACTATATTCCCAAAGCTGTTGACCTTAGCTCTGTAATATATGTTCACGAGCCTACCCTGACAAAACAATGGCATAAATATAGATGAAGTCCACCCACAAATGAGCTGAGAACTAGAGTGTCAAATCGAATCGGCCTCGAAATGACCTTTAACACAACAGAAATATTAGAACAAACGTAGATGGTAAAACTCTCGAGAGTGTAGATGTGTCTATCTCAGTCATAGTACTAGACTAGAAAGACAGAACCAAACATCAGAGGTATCTCAAAAAATGACACTGAGTTGGGCGGCATTCTACAACAATGACTTATGTTTTAAAATCATAAGATATTCCTATTAACCTGAAAAGGAAAGTATACGCCACGTGTGCTCTACCAGTAACCACCCATGGAATGGAATCACTGATTCTCAATGAGAATAGTGCCGATAGACTAAGAACAGCTCAAAGAGCAATGAAGCGCTCCATGCTGGGAGTTATCCTACGAGATGAATGATGAGATAAGAATTTATGTTGTAAAGATAATAGCTGAATTAAAATGGATAGAGGCAGGATTTGTCTCTTTAACATCAATTTTCTCGACAATTTCCGATCTTGTTCGGAAAATTATTATGGAATAGCAAAGATATCGAGTTTTATGATGCTGGGCTTTTTTTTCTTAAAAATATCTATGATCGTCAACAAGCAATGCTGAAACTTGTACAATTGCCTCGCGAATCAGTACAATTTCGGCAAGCGTTTCAGTACAAAAAAGAAAACTTCCTGCAGCCAGACCGCGGCCGTGCAGCGAGTGTTCCGTCCGCATGCCGGCCTCCAAACCGACCATTTTCTTATATCGAGAGTCGGAAATTTTACTGCAAAAACAGTAGCAGTAAGTGCCGGACAATGAGACGGGCCACCCAGTCGTCTCACAAAGGTAAAAAGCATGAAAACGATGTATTATGCCTTTATTTTTATCGCGATTTTGGTAATTATACGACCGAGAGTCGGATGCAAAAGTTGTGTGCCGTGCAATGAGGCTAGACCGCACACCGCAGGAACAGATGGATGCACAATTACTGCTACTGTAATAATAGTAGTAAATAATAATAATACGTACTCTCGCTGCAGCTTTCTTGGTTTGTTTTTGTGCGTACGTTCGTACGTAGAAACGGCATTTGACAGCCGCAGGATTTTGTTTTAGCCGTATTACGTATGTAAAAAAAAAAACAAAGACTAGTCTAATGGGTTTTCCTGTTTCAGTCGAGAATGCGATAACATTGACTTACAGGGAACTAATCACAGATAGGTCAATGTCCTTATTTAGTGCAAACTTATTAAGGTGTATGTTTGTGTAAACGAGTGAGCGGTTTGTTGTTGCCACCTAATTGCTTCGGTTTTTTTAAACATTTCTAGGTAATTCTGTGTGTTTTTTTGTTTGCTCTAATACTTTCTTAATAAACCAATAATAAATATTAAACGGACTAACATAATATGATTTGTACGGTAAACGGTAACGTATATTATCTTAGCTTAAGTCAATGTTAAATGGCATTTTAATATACCTGCATTCATGAGTGTTAAGAAATTAATTATTTCTTATGGAAAAGATGCGCACTATTCGAAAACTTCACTGACTAATTTGTTTACAAAAAACTATGTCACGTCAGCGAGCGTTAAATCGGACAAGGTCTTGTTACCCGATTTATAAAAGCGACGCTAACCCAAACTAACCCAATGATTCGAGATTCGAGCACTTCACTGGAGAAATTATTTGTTTACGAAAATATGTAGGCGTATCTGTCACTCACAGCCCGTAGATCGGGCCTTAGTAAAAAGGCATCATAAATCGGGCATTAGTTAGCGGAGCTAACCGGAACTAACCAATTCTCGGGTTTGATCAACGCCACCTACACTTGTCCTTGGTTTGATACCTTGAGTTTTATCATTTTATATGGGTCAAGATTTCCATTTGATCTGGTTCGCAAATAAATATACAGGGTGACCTAAAATTTTAAGACTTGTATTTTTATTGGCACCCGGAAGTGAAATTTAAATATTTTATCGGTATAGGTATTTAATACCGAATCTTTTTTGTCTAAGGGTATTTTCTACATATGGAATAGTAACAAAAATATCGATAAGCAACACATCAAATTTTTGCTAATATATCGATATCGAAAATTTGTTTTGTTAGTTTTCAAACAACTGGAACAGCATATTGGGCATTATTTATGGATTTTTCGATATATCAAGTACTCTAGGTATCGATATATCGGTATTATTTTTATATCGATATTTGATTTTCAACGTCGCCCATCCCTACCGTGGATATTAAATAGATAATATAAAAAGTTAGTGAAATCATCACGTTATGAAAGAACGTGCATTTTATATGAGAGATTTTAAGTAATATTTTTGATTATAACCAAAAATAGTTGGTTTAAAAGTAAATATACAGGATGACCCAAAATTTTGAAGCTTGTTTTTTAAATTACTTTTCGGTATGTTAAATTGAATTTTCTATCAGTATATTTAAATCTGGAGCTTTTTTATCTATAAAACCTAACATAGATATCGTTTTATATTACCGACAGTAATTTCTTCACTTTTTCCATAAAGATTCAATAAAAACATAATATTTTAACACTTTTTTATATAGGGGTGCATTAACTTGGGATGTATAACTGACGCGAAGTTAATGAAGCATTTTCGGATATTTACTAAAATGGTACTTATTATGCATAGTTAGTTCGGCAACGTTGCATTATTATTTCTTAAATTTGACAGATACCATCGAGTTTCGATGTCTAGAGTTGCAAAAAATTGTGATTAATTATTTCTTTTGCTTAATTAATACATTTACCGCATTTTTTAAAATATTTTATTTCAAAGGGGGGTCTTTCCAAAAAAAAATACATAGTAATATAAGTCCACTGTCCATAAAGTCGTCCGGGCCCTCTAAAACTAACATATTATATTAAAAATGTCGATCAGTCGATTTATCAAATTTTCGATCTAATCATATATTTAATTTTCGATATATCGAAAATTTGCGTTATCGATACTCTGCTGATATATCGATACGAAAAATGTGTTTTGTCGATTTTCAAACAACTGAAACTGCATACTGAGCAGTATTGTCTTTTAATTAGTTTTCCTTCGAGAAAATTATTTATGAATTTTTCGATATGTTAAGTACTATAGTTATCGATCATGATACAAAGATTCTTTGTATCATGGGTATCGATATTTCCGTATTATTTTTTATATTGATATTTGATCTATATATCGAAAAATAACATACTGTGTGTCCCAAATTGGGCCTACATGTATGGGTATCTTAAAAACTACTAGAGATGGAAAGACGGTTAAAGGGAAAAGTTTTATACAGTTTAGGTTTAGTTTGGGTTAATTGAATGACGCTTACAGAGCGCTTCTACAGGTTTTGCTTTTTCAGATATTTTGAAAAAACTGAAATTATGCATTTTCGAAAATGTTCCGTAATTTCTTTAATAATTATCAACATTTTTAAAATCTAGAAAAACATTTGCAGGGTTACTTTTTACGTAGAAAACCAATTTTGATCGATATTACCAGAGTATAATAAACTATACTCTGATATTACGAGAGTAATTTTGTCACTTTTTCCATAGATTCAATAAAAACATTAATATTTTAACACTTTTTACCTTCTATAGGCGTGCATTAACCCAATTAAAGCAGCAGTATTTATTAAAACACATTTGTAAGCTAAAAAATTAAGAAAATTCATTTATTTACATTTTCAGGCAGTCATATTGTTGGTTCGTTTTGACACATACCATACCACGTACTACGTACAAGCGTCTATGGCCGAATGTATCGGAATTACCATGTCTTTACGTTCTAGCGAAATTCCTTGAACGCCTGGTGGTGTAGTAGGTAGAGGTTTTGCTTGTCATTTCTGCGCTGCGGGTTCGATTCCCGTCGGTCACGACAGATGTTTTGTTTACCTACCTTTTTTTAAGGTTATGTTTGGTTTTTATTAATTTTTTTTTTGTTCTTAATTTTGGGTTAGCCTTGGGTTAGTTTTGGTTACTTCTTGTTGATTGGGCCCCCGAAGCCAGCGGAGGGCCATGCAAAGCCATAATAATACCAGTAATACCTATTATTCTTGTTTCCCATTGCGTATATACGGTTTCGCATCGAAAATTTAGTAGGATCCCTAGTCTTGTTACGACGTTAGGTTACTAGCGCCTGCGCGTGAGTTTTGCGACGTTGCTAATTGCTTTAATTAATATCCGAAATAGTTTTTATGCATAATAGCTGCTAACATTTTGCTTTGGATTAGTTTGTGTTGGTTTTCTTTCCGGAGCGAGCAGGGGGCATTGCAGATGTGATGTATAACCACCCAAACTGACGCGAAGTTAAAAAAACATTTTCGGACATTTACTAAAATGTTACTTATTATGCATGATCCGGCAACGTTGCACTAATATTTCTTCAATTTGACAGATACCCTCGAGTTTCGATGCTTAGAGTTGCTAAAAATGTGATTTTTATGAGAATTATCTTTTTATATAATGCATTTTCCGCAATTTTCTTCTTTTAATGTTCTATTTCAAATGTGGTTTTTCTAATAAAAAAAAAATAATAAAAATCCACTGTTCGTAAAGCCGTCCGCACCTATAACATATGTTAACAAATGTCGATAAGTCATTATATTAATTTTTTTATTATCATTATTTGAATCTAATTTTCGGTATATCGATATCGATACTATGCCGATATATCGATACGAAAAATTTGTTTTGTCGATTTTTAAACAACTGAAACTGCACACTGGGCAGTATTGTCTATTAATTAGTTTTCCTTCCACAAAATTATTTATGGATTTTTCGATATAACCAAGTACTATAACCGTCGATTTATCGATAGATATTTGATTTTCAACGTTATCATCTCTCATCCCTACGTTTGGTTATTAAGTAAATATGAGGAGTGAGGGGATAGTTAAGCCAAATCTCAGATCTTCATACGAGTAAAGATTTCGAGAGTATCATCGATCTGAATAACAAATAATTGGTTCGCAAATAAATATACAGGGTGACCCAAGATTTACAAACTTGTTTTGTTTTTGCTCTATATCAAATATCGATGCATTCAAATATTTGCGTTATCGATATTATACTAATATATCGATATCGAAAATTAGTTTTTGTCGATTTTCAAACACCCAAACCTCCATACTGCGCATTATTGAGTTTTAAATAGTTTTCTTTCGGAAAAATTATTTATGGATTTGTCGAAGTATCGATTTTTCGATGTAAAACTAGAAGATAAGCAGAGCTAATCCGGACTAACCAACATTAGTATCAGGAATTGCATGGATGCACCATCCTTAACCTTACCCAACCTAAACCAAAGCACTTTCAAGTACAGTTTTAAGTTCATTTTTTGGTGCAAATCGTTGTCTAAACCTTGTTAGTTCATGATATGCGGCAAACGGCAATTGGTATCCTATTGAAATGCATTCGCTATTAAAGAAAGGTTCTTTAGGTATTCAATATAAAAAAGGGCATAGCGTAGCCCACAGAATCAATATAATTTGCTTAAAAGCTTGTTTGTTTTTCAGTCGAGAAGCCCACAGCTATTTCCTAATTAATCACGTGTCACGATAACCTAAATTATGTGTTTATTATCGAGGGCTACCTTGAAAATATCAGCAACATTGATAAACTGCGGTTGCTAGTCTCGACGGAAACCTAATAGACGAGTTGAATTTTAAAGTATGCAATTAATCATTTAAATCGTTTGCTTTAAGCACACTACTTGGCCTAGAAAAACAACAATAAAGAATGTTACGATTACACGATTGCTGAAAGGTTGCGCGAAACTTTCTTTCTGAAGTTAAGAAAAAGTAATTATTATTATATTTATATAGATTTTTATGTTTCTAGATAGGTTCTTCATGGTGTTCAGAAGTTAAGGTAAAATAATATTTTAAGGGGGCAATTTTTTGACTAATTTTAAACTAAAGAGGCCGTGTAATCATACGCATGTCCCAGTGTATCGTCATTACAACCATTGTTTGAAATTTCCGTCACGATAATCTAATCCACAATTTGGCTTAAATATGCTGTACAGATCCTAAAATGCATAGTTCCGCAATTTTGTATGTGTATGTCCTTCAGATATGCCCCGACATAAAAAAAAAAACCAATGGATTGAGATCCGGATATCGTGGCGGCCCTTATCTGTATGAACTACCTGTATTTTGTTCGCATTATTTTTGAAGTTTTGAGTAAACGAATATAGTTAAATATTCGTGTTTTATTGACCCACAACATATGTCGCGGGTTCATAGTTTCGCCGCTAAACAGTTATTTTAAGACGCGAATGCCAACTAAATATTTCAGTGTTCAAAGCAAAAATAAATGTTAATTGGAAACAGCTTTTATCTTTGCATATAAAAACAGGTTCGGCTCATTTGTTTACATGGTATGTATTTTAATTGACTTGGGGAAATTATCCGCGTGACATATTTATGCTAATAAGTGTTAATGTCTTTCTGGAAACTCGTTTTATGACCAATATTGTAATTTTCTGTTTATTATAATCGGTTATTAGTAATAATAATTGCAAGTGGAAGTGCAAAATGGAACTTTATGATTGTGATGTTTTTGATTCATGGATGGAGTTTACTTATATACCTACCTCCAGGTGGGACATGTAGCTTTATCCTAACAGCCTTCTTCTTTCCGAGCTTGAAAATAATACTTTTGAACATATGACATTTAAAATGCCTTTTGAAGCAACTCACAATTCTTGATATGCGAATTTATGATCATCATTCTTCGTCAGCTTTAAGTCTACTGTTTAAATAACTGGCGGCTCGCTTCTAGCGTTAATTAAATGGGGGAATTACCTACTCGAGGAAATGTAAGCTAATTCCAGTGACAACAGTTTGCTTTTAAGTTAGACGTTTAGATACTTTCGAATAATTAATCAAAATTTTCAAATAACACTTTTTTTGCAGAAACAAGTAGTTCCTCGACAACCAGAGCGCCCTTGCGTTCAAGGGATGATAAGAAAATTTCGTCGGGCGCGTCAACGGAGAAACAAAAGGGCGGCACCTCTACGTCATCCACCAGCGAAACGATGGATGCTAAATCGAACTCGACCTCTGAAGACGTGTATGAATTTAAATCCGTAAAGGTATATTATATTTATTTAGTATTAGTACGCAAGAACACATCTGATGCTATGCTGAACTCTGTATCAAAACTATTTAATGGGGTAATAATAATAATATATCTTTATTTAGCAAAAAACAGCTAATTTACAAAAATTACAGGATACACGGATACATATCATTATATACTCCGCAATAATTGCACAAGGATTTGGATATTTTCTATAAAATACAATAATGAATAACACGTTTAAGATAACAATGATTCAAAAGCGAAAATTAAAAATACAAAACAATTCAAAATATAAAACAATTTTATGTCACATACATATACATCGCCTAATTACGGCATCTGTCGAGCAACATTTTTTTTAACTGACTCTTAAATTAATGAAATAATAGCAACGCAAATCTTCAATGATTCAGGAAGTGTATTATACACAACCATACCTTTATGGAATAAGGATTTTTCCGAACTTTTTTTTATTTTTTGTTGAAACATGTAAGTCGTTTTGGTACCGTGTATTATGGTCATGGATATTATTGTTAAAAAGGAGTTTAGAAGTCAAATATGCCGGTGCTAAGGAAATCTTAATTTTGTGAATATATACCATGGTTTCAAACTCGAGATATTGTTCCACAGATAGCCAATTTAGTGTGTATTCAACATCCGTCTGATTGATGTATCTTTAGGAGCTCTTAGTATTTTGCGCATAGCTCTATTTTGCAATTTTTGCAACCTTTGTGTTTCGTTTTTATTTGAAATAAATAATATTGATGATGTGAAGGTTAAATGTGGTAGAGCGACAGTATTATACACTACAGTTCGAGACCATTGTGTTAAAAAAGGGCGCCACTCTTGACAAAAAATTGGTATTTCTAGAAATTTTGTCGGCGATACATGACACATGCTCCTTGAAATTTAGGTGTCTGTCAATTACAATGCCCAAATATTTTATTTTATCTACAACTTCTATATCTTCACCTCCAATATTAATATTATGGCCTAGTTTAAAAGCATTGAAATTTTGAGCATTACTAATTAACATAAATTTTGATTTAGTCGGATTAACTTTAAGTAGGTTACCGTTGCACCAAAACAGTAAATTTTGTAGATCGTTGTTAATATTATCAACTAGGACTTTTAGATTTTTGGAACACTAGTATATCATTGCATCGTCCGCAAAAAGTTGAATTTCACAGCTGAAAATACATTTTACAATGTCGTGAATATAAATTAGGAATAGTAGCGGACCCAAAGTGCTTCCTTGTGGTATTCCTTTATCATTCAGTACTTCCGACGAAGTAGTTTTGTGTGTCGCCTGTTTTCTGTTGTGTAAGTAATTCGTGAGCCAATCTAATGCCAAACCTGTAATGCCATATTTTCGCAGTTTCTCAAGCAATAACTTTCTGTCAATAGTTTCGAAAGCGCGCTGTAGATCTAAGAAAACTGCTCCAATCATCACATTATTATCTTTCTTATGTATCCAGTCATGCAAAACATTTTGTACAGCGCTTTCACAACTATGTTTTTTTTTCTGAAGCCAGACTGATTTAAATACAGAACATCATTGCTTAATACGTAGTCTGAAACTTGTTCATAAATAACTTTTTCAATAATTTTTTGACTGTTACTAGCAAATTTATTAGTCTTAGGTCACTTGCTGTCTTAAAATCACGAATTTTGGGTACTGGTATTACAGTTGATATTTTCAAAGCTGATGGTATGGTTCCTGTTTCAAGCGAGTAGTTAATTAATTTTAAAAGTGGATTTTTTACGTTTTCATATATATATTTTTTTAAAACTTGTAGTAATTTGGTCGGGGCTGCCTTTATTAAATAATACAAAAACGATTTTTCTTAACTCCCATTCAGTTATTAATCTAAAATGTGTTAAAGAGTTCGATGGGGACGTTATCTGCTGAATACAATAAATTTTATTATTTTTATTTGTGTCAATTTCCGAAACAATTTTGTCAATGCTGCTAATATAAAATGAGTTAAGATTTTAGCATAACAATTTAGGATCAGTAATAACTTCGTCATCTATTTCAATGTTCTCATATTTATTCTTCTTTCTTCCGGATATTAGTGGTGTAAGCGTTTCTCACATTTTCTTGGAATTATTTTTGCACCCATCTATTTTATTCACTTTCCTTAATTACTATTTCCCTAAAAGGAGCTACTTCGTTTAATATGTTTATAATAGTTGTATAAAATACCTCATACTTTTCTTGGCGCTTGGATGGTCTGAGTGGTAAATCTCAGATCACGTTCAGGCTGGGCATCTGCATGGTCTTTTATTGTTCCTAATGTACATACATGACCTCATTAAAATTAGCATCAAGGGACACAGTGGCGTAGCCACGGGGCGGGGGGGATACGGGGGATATATATCCCCCCCATGGATTATGAATATTAATATTTTAAAAATAGCTTAATTAAATATAATTATCCAGAATAATAATGAAATAACATATGGATTAACCCCTGTAACATAAGGTGTGCGCTGCATGCACAGTAACTGGATTGATTAATGAACTGAAATCACCTGATCCCTGATGTCAAAATGAGGAAATTAAAGGTTGTTTAAAGACATTAAATTTTATTTTAAATCCGGGACTGGATACAGCTTTTAAATAAATCAGCATGGCATTGAGAATACTTGTGACTATACCGATGACCACAGCGGAAGCCGAAATGACCCTTTCAACTTTGAAGTTGATTAAAATATATTTAAGTAATTCAATGGGTAATGATAGGTTAAATGCTTTAGCTATGATAAATATTGAGAGTTTTATGGTCAAACAAATTCTAGATTTTAAGGAAAAAATTATTGAAAAATTTATTTTGGACAAAAACAGGCGAATGGAGTTTCACTTTAAAAACTAGGAAACGGCATGGTCAAAGTTCTAACCACCGACAAAAATATGTTCAATATCCTTTTTGCCATCAAACTTTTATAATTTTTGAACGTTTTTGAACTTCTCATGAACTTTTTTTTACAACTTTATTGATTTATAGTTACAATAAACTGTCTTAATGATTTACTCTTCTGGAATCGGTAAGTACCTACTTATTCATTTCTTTAAGTGCGCAACAGTTGCCGTTCAAGAGGGCGCCGAATCCTTGTTTTTTAACGACTTTTGGGTAAAAATTGGGTGTGGCACCCCCAAAATTTTTACCCTCCTGCGGCGAGCTTGCTCTCCAGCTTTCTAACCCCCGAGCACCCCCTGATCCCCCCCCCCCCCCCCAAGCACTAACTCTGAATACGCCACTGAAGGGACATCCGACCTTCTGAAATATGGTAGGCTTTTTAGTTGAACAAATTTCAATAAGTTTGGTCACGTATGCTCTGATGTGTTTTGGAATGATATATTCCGATCTGACGATCCACTTGAAAGTTTTCACTTGCTGCAGGGAATTAAGGGAAAAAAGAAAAACCCTGGATAACTAAGGGTCTTAGGGTTTCCTCTGCAAATGTGAGATGTCTGCATACTATTAGGAAGTTTACCCAGGTGAAATATTTCTACATTATTTTCGGAGATGTCGGGTTTTGTACCGGAAGTTGATCAGGTTGGCTAAAGAAAAGTACTATAAGGACCGATTTGATGCATCGGAGAACCTGCAGAGAGAGCTGGGCCATCATCAGTGAGCTCAGGGGAGCCAAGTCACCCCATGGAAGAACCCCGGACATATCTCCAGATGGACTTAGCGATTATTTTTGCTCTATCGCTGGAATCTTAACGAGCGGGATTAACCGAGTTATTGATCCCATGGACTACATGAGCAATCTCGCTGTTGGACAGTCTTTCGTTTTTCGTCCCACTGATCCTTTGTAGGTAGCACGTACCGTTGCGGCAATGAAAAACAAACTTTCGTCTGGCGGGGATGGAATATCACTAAAGATATTTCTCTGGGTTCCTGAGGCTGCTATTGAGGCTCTTTCAGAGGCCATAAATCACTCTTGGACTACTGGGCATTTTCCGTCCAGCTTGAAGAGAGCTATAGTGATCCCTCCCTCCCTTCACTGCTGTCCTCACTCTCAAAGATTGTTGAGAGACTTGCCAAGGATGGCATATTGTCCTTTCTTGAGGATAAAAAAAAATCCTTCACCACAGTCAGTTTGGCTTTCAACCCAATGGTACCAGCGATGCCATTTTTAGATTTTTGGAGGATGTTTACCTGAACCTTAATGCGCGGGAGGCGGTTGCGGCGGTCTTCTGTGACTTGTCGAAGGCATTTGACTGCATTTGTCACGGAACATTGCTGCAAAAGCTTGGCGTGTATGGTTTTAGGGGCAAGGTATTGCAGTGGTTGGAGTCATTTCTTGGTGGCCGTACTCTGAGAGTCGCCGGTTGTTCAGTTTTGTCTGGGTCGTCGGAGAGGAAGTGGGGAGTTCCACAGGGCTCGATTTTGGGTCCCCTTCTATTCCTGTTGTACGTTAATGATTTGTCTCGGGTCAACGTTCGGGGACATCTCACCCTCTTTGCCGACGACACCACAATTTTGTGGTATGACTCTGATATCAATGCATTAAAAGCAATTATTTCGTCGGACCTTCCTATAAGATCGTGGAGTGGTGCGATTCGAATTTCTTGTCCCTAAACGTTACCAAGACAAGCATTGTGGGATTTAAGTGTGTTCTCGATGGTCTGGCCATTGGCGGGTCACCTTTGGACTTGTACCCGTTTTCTGGGTTTTAACATCGATGGCCATATGGACAACCATATTTTGGCGCTTGGGAAGAGCGGGTTGCTTTGCTGTACGCTCTGTGTCGGCTGAGGTTGGGATTGATGCTGCTAAGACCGTTTACCATTCCCTGGTCGAGTCTCATTTGCGATATGGTATAGCGTTTTGGTTTTTGACAACTCGAGCAAATATCTGTTGAGTACACTGTTTGTTTTGCAGAAACATGCAGTGAGGTGCCTGTACAGGGCCGACAGTAGAGAACCATGCAGACCGTTCTTGATATCTAGGAAAATCTTAACATTAACATCACTTTTTATACTTGAGACGGTTTGCATGGTTTACAAGTTCAGGGACAGTCTGCCTGTATCAGGGCATGGATATGGTACATGGCAAGCACAAAATATATATTTGCCAGTCCCTTCTTCGGCGCTGACTCGTGCGTCTTTAATTTATGAGAGTAGAAGGATTTATAATCACCTACCTGCCCTCATTAAGACCTGTGCAAATATTAGCATATTCAGGAAATCCGTTAAAAGGTTGCTTGCAGATAAAGCTTACTACGAGTTGGGGGAATATTACAGAGACATTTTTTAAATTCTTATGGCTGTTATAATATGTGATTTGTATGCCTCAAAATGCTTATTTTAAATGTTAATGTTATTTTTCTTTTTTCTTTTTTGACATGTATTTTATATTTTTATCCCTTGTAGTGTACAAGGGATAAAAATATAAAATACATGTCAAAAAAGAAAAAAGAAAAATAACATTAACATTTAAAATAAGCATTTTGAGGCATACAAATCACATATTATAACAGCCATAAGAATTTAAATATATATTGATGTTGGATACTATTAAGGTTGTTTTCCTTGTTTCATTGATATTTTGGATGATAATTGACACAATGGCACCGTTGGACCTTCTTTAGATTTGTATTTTGGTAGGGATAATTTTAAGTACTTGCTTATTTTTTTATTGTTTTTACTTTTCAGCTTTGTCAATAAGATTGTTTTTTGTATCTTTGACAATAAAGCATATATTGATTGATTGATGATTAAGCGGTGGTGGGTCAACTTAATATCTCAAAGACTCGTATCATCGGTTTTTATTGCTTTATTCTGACCCGATGTGTCACGTTCTCTAATTTGCGTTGAATTAATTCTTGACATGGCAAATAATGTTTATGTATTTATCGAACTACTCAGTTACCCGTTGATACAGCATATCATTGAACCCACTTACCGGTAGCGTTTACAGTAGGACCATAACGCGAAAACCTCTAACTTTCTGCTGAGGTGGAGTAAATATCGTAAAAGACCAGACTGACAAGTAGCGATTGTGCCTAACGTGCCTTAAATACACTCCACATTATCTCATCATATTGTTTTTTACGTTCATTGCGATTCCTTCATGAATTTATCCTCTTAATAGGTTCTCAGTAAAATTCGCTATACCCACATTGTACTTACCAAGTACAATGTGAAGAAGTCTTTATTTGATTGGCTTAACTTCATTCGATCTGTTCAGTTCTAATATTATATTTTACTTTTTAGGATAATGATACGTCGTCCGAAAAAAACGCGGAAGGTGTCGATTCCGAGATGGATGTCGCTGACCCTTTGTCTGTCCCTACGAGTAGTGCAAACGAGGAGTCGTCTAAGAGGAGCCACTCTGAATTTGAAGGGAACGACGACAGCGAGAAAGACGACGAAAACAAAAAGAAAAAGCGAAAGGACGACAACGGAAAAGAAACTGGAAAAACTACACAAAGAGGTACAGATATAAAATAACAATCCGGAGCAGATGACTGTATTTGCAGGGGTATTTCTATCATTATCTGCCTTACAAAGTGCACGATTTTGCGTTTTAACCCGTTAAAACTCACATATCTCGCTTTTGCAATAGTTGTTTCTAGACAATGTGCCTTTGACCTTTTCAGATATAAAAATTTATCTATCTAGTCTAGACAATCCTTATATATGCATCTTCTCTAGAAAATTTAGTCGTCTAGTTGGATAAGAGGGCAAGGTGTAGCTTCCTTGTTTTGGTAACCGGAGCAACTAACGACTCATATTTACAAATATTCTAAATTTGCTAATCTGAATTCCTTTTGTCTGATAAATTCGACCGCAGGTGCCGATGGCATGTAATTTCTCTTCGAATACTATATATTTTGGACATTTCCGCCGCAGTTTATTTAATTAAAATAAGAAGTATCCCCTTATATATTTTAATTCTATCTACTTTATAGGACAGAATAAAGGCCAAAGCAACAAACAATCAGCCGGTAACACCGGAAAATATGCCGGGTCGAGCTCAACGAAGACTGGTACTGCTGCGCCAGAAAAAAAGAGCCCGGATGGCAGTCCAAAACCTACCACGGCGAATAATAATTCGAGCGATGCGGAGGTAAGTGAGTCAAACTATACAGTGCAAGAATTTGTTTTGAAGAGGGGATTAAACACCAACACTTTGTTTTGATGAATTTCTATATTTCGGTTTTTAATAAACTTTTTAATGAATAAGTTAGAGCAGCCAAACATATCACGACGTCATTGAATGTTTTTTACATGTCGTATCAACTGGAATTTCTAAATTTGTAGGCGGATGGATCCCAAAATTCCGGAGACGGTAAAACTGCCGACTTGAAAGTCCCTCCGCTTAAAATTGTGATACCGCAAAGTTCAGCGAATGAGCAAGATACAGGAACAAGTAGAAATGGTAAGCTGTTATTCATATTCAAATCTTAACCTTGCAATAGTAGTTTCTTATGTTAGAAAATTTAAAATTTGAGCAAATCGAAATCCTAATGCAGCTGAAACTTCACGTCACCGTCGTGTAAGTTTGAGTAGTGTGCTAAGTCTCCTCTCAATTATGTTTAATATATTGTCACGAATGGCTTATTTTTCCGTGACGCGACGCTTTGTTTAGAGTGAAGGGGTATGGCGCAGACTCGGGAGCTATCTACGTCAAGTGAGAAGAGATGATAAAGAAACCACTTCAGTTAAAACAATTACGTCTATTGGTCAAAGACTTAATGATAAAACTTTAACAATGTGTATTGGTCAGAAACGTAATACGATTATATTATACCGGATTACTAAGGCGCGCATGCTTTCTCGATTTGAGGTATATTTTTGAATTGTTTTTAGGTCTTTGGTCACTGCTTTATAAATATAGTTTTTCTTAAGAGTTTGTGTTGTATTTTTTTTTAAGGTTGGTTTGTTCAAAAGATCACTCGAATGTTCCACTACACTTTTAACTGCTTGACAGACTCTACTTAGAAACTTATCTTTCTCAGAACTTTGACAAATTTATCATAGACCAAGGCTAGGTTTGGGTCAGGAGAAAAGATTAGAACCTTAAGCGACCATGTGGCCAACCTAGGAGCTGGTTTTGGGTGAGACAAAAGCCTGGCGAACTGAAGGCTCGGTAGTGTATTTATATTATAAAAAAAGCTGATCATTGCACGCTTAAGGTTCATAATCGCCCCGGTTGACTGCTCGCGTTGTTTATAGTTTGCCTTTAATGTTTATATAACAATTTCCAAGTTCAACTTCAAACTTAGGACAGGGTGATATTTATTTAATATTTATTAGTACTGGTTATGTTGACATTATCGCATGGGTGCGAAATTTCTGTTACAAAGCTTTAATTTGAAAAGAATAAAACAGTTTATTTTTTAAATTGTCTAAATCAGTAGTTATTAAACCAAGTTTTAGTGAAAAAGTATAGTTTTTAAAAAGTTACTTCGAATTTTTGTTTATTTCCTAATGTGGTTATTCTAACCTTAAAATGGAATGCACAAAAGAAGTTTTCAAGTGTGATGAGTGCCCAAAAATATTATGCAAATCATGTGCTAACCTCCTCAGAAGTGAAAGTGCTACAACTTAATACGAGAGTTATGAAATTCTTCTGTACCGATTGTAGAGGACAAAGTACAAATGACCTGTTCCAGAATGTTTTGAACACTAAAGATGAACTTATAGACAGTAAAAATACAATCATAGATGATAAGAATGAAATTATACAAGGTCTTCAAAGAGAGATAGAATTGTTAAGAAAAAACTTATTGAACCAGCCTTTCCAAGAAATTTCAGCGATGTAGTTGCTCGATGACCAACATCAAGAGATGTTCTTGTTATACAATTAAAAGACACATCACAGAACAGTGAAACCACCAAAAAAACAATAGAAGATAAAATTGATCCCTCATCATTGGATGTTGGCATAGCGAGAACCAAATTCACAAAAAAAATCGGAGGTGTAGTGGAAATGGTGTAAAATCTGTATCTGTAGTTGTAGTGGAAATGGTGTAAAATCTGTATTTGATGGTATGAAAAAACAGCTGGGCGCAGATTATGAAATAAAAATACCAGAAAAAAGAAATCCGAAAATACACATCATCAACATTGATAAGAAGCTGCTGGAAAATGAAGATGACTTGGTTGAAAAAATAATTGTTCAGAACTCCATAAATACAAATGAAAATGAGTTAATTCTAAAAGTAGTATACAAATATGAAACTAAAAAAGGGAAATCACAGTTAATCATGGAAGTTGATCCTAAAACATATGGACAGATAAATAAAAAGAACTATTTAAATATTGGGTGGCGTATGTACAAAGTAGTAGAACACATTAATGTTGTACAATGCTTTTACAGTTGGAAATATGGACATTTTGCCAGAAACTGTCGTGGTACTGTGGATGTGTGTGTTAAGTGTGCTGGTAACCATAAAAGTGACATTTGTCTCTCTGAAAATACAAGATGTGTTAATTGTAAATATGCAACAGAGGCTTAAAAATTCAAAATATTGACGCTAATCATAGAGCTAATGACACAAATTGTGGTGCATATAAAAGAATTTATGACCAAATACAAGAAAGGACAAATTACCCAAACCTGCACAATAATCACACTAAATAGCAACTAAAGCAACAAATTATGCTAAATTCCTGACTCATAAAACACAATTGGAGTGGATAATGTCAGATTGCAAGCCAATTGTAGTGTGCTTAACAGAAACACATCTGAAATGGAAATTAAAGTATATCAGTCTGTAAATACTTATTCAAAATAGCAATCATACAGGTGAAGTTACAGTTCTTATTAAAGAAGAAAACAAATATAAGGAAATTATTAATGAATCCAAGGACAAAAATTATTGGATAATTGGCATCCAGTTGTTTACCAAAGATCAAGACTTTTCCATTATTAATGTTTATCACTCACCAAGTTCTAGTGACAGTGAAATTTTGGACAAAGTTGATAAAATTTTGGAGGACTTTTCAACTAAATTGCAAAGTATAATTAGTATGAATGGAATGTACCAAGTAATAAAGACTTTCACAAGAGTTACAAAAGACTCATCAACATTATAGACCTAATAGTAACAAATGATAAAGAAATTCCTGTTCAGATACACCACACACAAAAAATAACCGGCCATTCAATTATAACTGTAAATATTACAATAAATGAAATCACACGATACACAGACTAACGGTATGTTCTTGCGCATGGCGCCAGCCGAGACTGACGTCACGCGGCAGGCAGAATTCGTATTGTTATATGGGAAACAGTGTTGGCATTTTAAAATATCATGTTTTTAGCTTTTAGTCAATTACTTTTTTAGTAGTATAGTGTTTACGGGACATATTAGCGGGTGAATAAATATCAGAAATGGAAGTAAATACTTATATGTGCAGAAACTAATCCTTTATTAGTACCTACATACAAACGCATACAGAACATCACTTTTTAAAATTAGTAAATTTTGATAATTTCTTTTGAAGCTTTCTTTGGCAATTTTGAAAACTAATTTTTCTATTCATGTCTCTTATTCTAATATATGTTCGTGTCCTACTCATGCATAAGATTACTTCAAAAGGTACTGACGTATTGCCAAATGAAGATGAAGTTTTCTCAGTCAAACGTTGAAAATTTTTTTTTCTTGACTTATGAAGTTGGTAGAATTCGGTTTTCATTTTTTTTGCAAGATCCCATAATTCTTCGGTAGGATTAAGTAGTGAACCTCTCGAAAGTGTTTGCAACCATGGAGGAGTCTCTAAAACATTTAGCTGCTTTGTGGGTACTCCCAAGGATGGGTATTTGTTTTTAAATTTAAAAGCCACATATTCTGCAATATACTTTAACGCTTCCATGTTTACTTGCTCTTTTACCTCAAAGTTGTCCATAATATTTATACCTCAGAAAGAATTTCTTCCTCTAAATATACAGGCTCCACAAATTGATGACTTTCATCTAAAGCAAGTTCTTCCTCTTCCTCTCCATGTTTCTCTTCTACTACTAGCTGAGTTTTGGGAATGTTTTTGCTAATATTTTGTGAGTTATACAAATCTCTTCATCTTTGGTTTCTTGAAAAACATTTAGTAAGCAGGACTCATCACTTTCCAATGTATTTCTATTCTCTGTAAAAGTGGCAGCAGAATTTCTTCCAAGAATGTACCAGCGTAACCTATACTTAAAATCCAATGGTGAAGGATGATCATTTGGCCCTCCCATTCCTCGTATATATGCGAAGACATTTTCAAGTACGTCTTGGTTAAGTCGAGCAGTTAGAATGCATTTAATTTTATATTTTTCTTTTAAATAGGAAAACATCTCCAAAAGAGATCTATTATTAAGTATTATACCTTTTTGGAATTGAATAATACTCCTATGTTTTCCTACCTTAAGTAAGGATATTAATTCAGTCATATCATTTAACAATTTAGTTTGTTCTTCCTTATTCGTACCAAATGCATTTCTTGATGGGTTATTACCTTCACATTTAACTCTGGAATTAAAAAGGTCAAACCAGTCATTACATATTTGGACTAATTCTGCAGCTTTGCCCCAGTCAGAAATTTTTGGCATAAGTTCAATTTCTCCACAATATTTGATTGCTTTTGCTGTGGTGTTCGATAAAAGTTGAGCAGCAGGTCTAACTCGTGGTCTCATTGATCCTTTTACATTTAGATGTTGATCGGTCAGTTTATGAGCTAGTGTTAATTCTGAAGTCGAGATATTTAAGAGAGCTCGAAAATAGTCAACATTAATTACAGAATCACCAAAACAAAATCCATCATCAAGAAGGTGGTTACGGATTAGCTTTATGAAATGGGGAACGTCTGCATATACGAATATTTTTAAAGAGGTGTCAGATGGGTGATTAAATGCATAATTTTTATCATGCCCTACATTTAGCTTCGACCATAGCCCTACATTTCCTGCTCCCATATCACTGCAGATTCCCACCACTATAAAATTTGCTTCCTACAATGCTGAAATTATTTCATTTAAAATGTCTTTGGTCATAGGCTGATCAAATTCATAGTACATTGGCTGCTTCCAATTGGAAAATATGCCACGTACCATGCATGTTTGGGAAGATTTGTGGGGTCCTACAACTTGTTGTTCCTTTTTGTCAAAATCTACTTTATTTGAAATATATACTTCGTCAAAAGATAACACACATAAGCGATCCAGTTCATTTAGCTAGGTTGATTTCTTTTGCATTAAAGAAATAACGTTATTTAAAATGCCTTGGTTTAGAATGAAAGTTGACACCCACTTTCTTAGGGTAGATAGAGCTGGCAAAGGGTACTTATTTGCCTTCAAATACCTATATGCTTTGGGGCTGACACTACGAAGAGAAACCGCGGAGGCAATATCTTCTGGAGCCCATCGAATTTTTTTATCTTCAAGATTCAATAACTTTTTAATTTGTCCAGGTGTAAACATATTAGCTAGTACCTTCTCGTATCTTTGCTATGTGTCAGTTTTTATTGTATTAACTTGTTTTCGAAGTGCCTCATTTTCTTTTTCTAAACTTTTAATTTTTGCTTTGAGGTCGTCTTCTTCCTCTGCGTGGGTCCTACAATAAAATACAATTTATTAATATTCGAAAAGTTTTGTTCACAATTTTTATTTTTAAGCGACTTTACAGACTTTACTACGTTTTTCGAGCTCAACCATTGTGATGTCGGAAAAAATATGTATTTATTAAAACTTTAAATAAACTAACCCAGTATATTCTGTTCAGTCTGAGGGGCATGGTCTGGATGGTCTCTAGAAGTCGAAGCTTGAGGTTCTAATTCAGACTTTGTAAATAAATCAGCAATTATTTTTTTGTTCTCTTTTGAATTCTCGAGCTTGTCTATCTGATGTCTTTCTTGATACCTGTGAAGATCCTGGTAGATGTAAGATAGGTAGTGCATCTGTTTTAAGGATGCGACTGTTTTTTGGATTGTATTGCTACAGTTTATGTCTAAGGGGAATTTCAAAGCTACTTTCATCAAAGTGTATAGAGCAATGACGATAAAATGATTTGATTGTTATTGGTATAGAGCAAATTCGTGCTAAAAATAACAAAAACAAACAAATATAGGCATATTATTTAAGACTTCAATATTATAGGAAACAAGCATTGCCCTAAAATTGTGCATATATTTTTGTTGAAATGTTACTCGCCTCTAACTTTGCCTTTTATGATTATTAGTACGCATTCAAGTTTGAAATTAAGAAAATAATTAACTTCTTACCATTATTTAATTTAATTTTATCATTTCTTCGGCAAGCGTTTACCCACTGTTTGGATAAATCATCATTTTGCGGAAATCGGAAATATCGGATATCACTACCTTTAGTTTTCTTATTATTGTTTTTACAAGTAGCCACAGCACAGTTCGGCATTTTAGTCTCAGTTTTAACTATCTATTAATTACACACTGGGCTTGTTAGATACATAAATATATAATAACACTATAAAGGTACCTACGGACTACAGACACAATAATTACAACCATACGCAAGAACACTTGTATTGCGACTGGAGAAGCATCGAGTGAATTTCTACCTCCTGCATGACGTCAATGCGCGGCCCGAGCGATATTAAGACCTGCAATCGGCATACCGTTAGTCTGTGTATCGTGTGAAATCAGAGAAAACCTTACCAAAATTAGTCGAGACTATAGGCAATTTAATGAACTATCATTTCAGTTTGATCTAAAGGATTCTCATTGGTTACCTGATTCCATAGATGCAAACCTGCTAGCAGAAATGTTTGTAAATAATAGATTGACAACACTAAATAAACATGCTCCGGTACTAGAAAAAATCATAACATGTAAGTGGGCTAGTAAGGACTGGTGGACGAAAGAAATTGGAAAACAGATAAATATAAGAGATAATTTACATAAAAAAGCAATGATCACATCACATGTCAGAACAACTGACAATATGGAAACACATAGGAATAGAATGGAGAACTTTAAAAATCTGGATATGAGAGCCCTTAGGAAAGTTATCAATAATATGGCAAACAAAACTAGTAGCATTGATGGTATAACAACATACATCTTGAAGTTGACCTTTGAATCTATTGGTGATAGACTTTTACATCTTTTTAACACCAGCCTTGAAAAAGGAACTTTTCTCCAATCATGGAAGAGTTCAGTTATAATCCCAATAGAAAAAAAGAGGAACACCAATCAAAGTGAAGAATTCAGAGCAATAAATATGGTCCCTATTTACGAAAAAGTTTTAGAGCTCTGTGCAAATAATCAAATTATAAATTATGTGGAGTCAAATATTCTATTGACCAAACATCAAGCAGGTTTTCGTGAAAAAAACTCATGCGAAAGTGCATTATAAACTGTCATGACCAGTTGGATCAGTGCAATGGGTGCTAAAAAATATGTGGGTGTTGTCTTTCTAGGCCTAAGAAGAGCTTTTGAGACTATAAATAGACAATTATTGCTTGCAAAGTTAAAAAAAATATGGTTTTGGGACTAATATTATGAATTGGTTTAGTGAATATTTGAAAAACAGATTGCAAGTCACAAAATATCAAGACAGTATCTCTTCAACCCAAAATACCAACTATGGAGTGCCCCAGGGTACAGTTATGGGACCTAACCTTTTTATTATGTATATAAATGATATTGTAAATAACGTTAAAAAGTCCAACATACAACTTTTCGCAAATGAGACTTTGCTTTATTGTATAGGTGATAGCATTAGAGACATTGTAAATATAATTAATACAGAACTACATGGACTAATCAGCTGGATGAATAAAAATAGTCTGACAATTAATGTTGAAAAAACAAAATTTAGGATTCTCAAAAGTAGATATAACAAAATGGACACTTATAATAATGGCGGAGTTTATATATCTGGTGATAAGGTCGAACAAGTTAGAGAATGTAAATATTTAGGTGTGAGCATTTAAGTTTTTCTAGTCATGGTGTATATATAACAAAAAAAAATCCCAAAAAATGTATTTGTTGGCTAGGTTAGGTAAAAATTTGAGTTACTGGTCCAAATTATTAATATACAAAACCATTGTGCAGCCACATCTAAAGTTCTGTTCCTCCATATTATATTTGTTTAACAATACCGAGATAGCTGCTTTGCAAAATACTCAAAACAAAGCTTTAAGAATTATAATAGGTTGTGATAAATACACAAATGTCAAATATATGCTAGAAACAACTAACTTTTTAAGTGTCAGGCAAAGCATCTTAGTCAATGTTATGACAACAATCTACAAAATAAAACACAGCATATTTCCAAAAAATTTATTGGAACAACTTGTCTTTGTAGAGGACATACATTCCTATGAAACTCGTTCTAGGGAAAAATTTTATGTACAGGCTGTACTTAATAATTTTAGCCAAAATAGTTTATTTCATTAGAGTCTAGTTGAATACCACAATCTACCTTTTGAACTTAAGAATCGTGATACTTTCAAAGTCAAAGTTAAAAAAGCTTTATTGTATAAAGAATTGTTTCTCATTTACAAAGCTGTTCAAAGGAATATCCTAATCTTATCGGTTAAAAAAATGCACAAAACAAAAGGAATAGGAAAGCAAACACAAGGACAAAACAAATTTAAAAAACGAAAAACAATTAAAATTAATTAACAATTAAAATCAATGTCAAAGTTTAAAATCATTAAAATTTGCGACAGAGGCCGAATGCTTATCTTTATTATATTTACATTATGGAAGATCATCCATACTAAAATAACCCCTAGCACAAGCACTCAATATTGTTAAATAGTGCGAAAATTATTCATGTACAGAGGGTAAAGCACAACACCCAGAAGAACAGACATTTATAATTAGGCAATTATTGATTACTCAAAGCGGTCCTGAAAGAACTCATCCAATGTATAATAAGCCTTGGGGATTAAAAGTGCTTTAATCTCTCTTCTAAATTTCTTGTCATCTTGAATATTTCTTACTTGTAGCGGAAGCTGATTAAATATTCTCTTACTGTCATAAATTATTGAGTTTTTGGACTGACTGGAACACGGAATTGGTAAACCTATTCTATATGTTTGGCGAGTATTAAACACTGGGACCGAACGAATCTCACCCTTAACCTTCTTGCGTATCAGACAAGCAGTCTCAAGAATAAACAAACTGGATAATGTTAAAATTTTATGTTTTTGAGAGAGTGGCTTACAGGAATCTCTAATTTTAGCTTTACACATATACTTCACAGCTCTCTTTTGCAATACAAATATTGCATTGAATAGACATTTGGAACAAAAGCCCCAAAAGCATACACCATATCTCAAATGTTATTCAATAAGTGAATAATATGAGCTTCTTGTGGCTGTTAAATTCAAGTTATTTGATATTATTCTAACTGCATAACAGTTGGAAGCTAATTTTTTACTGAGATAAGTAATATGCTGTTCAAACTTCAGTTTATCATCTATATATAAACCTAGAAACTTATTTACGCACTCACTGCTTACTGTTTGGGTACCAACATTTATTTCATTAAATATGCATTTAAAAGTCATTATATGAGTAACATTCAAAGATAACAAGTTTGCATCAGCCCATTCCTTCACCCTAGTCAGATCATTTCACATCTTTCTCAAGCTGATCCGCATCTCTGCCCGTTCAAAGTATCGTAGAATCATCCGCAAACAGAGTGAATCTACCCCTGATATTGATATATGTTAAGTCATTATTGTACAACAAGAACAACAACGGACCGAGAACAGACCCCTGAGGCACTCCAGAATGGATTTCGATTTCATTAGAGGAGTTATTGTTGAAGTTTACAATTTGAAAGCGGCCAGTCAAATACGATCTAAACCATGTTAGGGCTGGTCCCCCTTATCCCATACTTCTCGAGTTTCCACAGCAGTATTCCATGATTGACGCAGTCGAATGCCTTCGACAAATCACAGTTTTAATCATCTCCTGATGATGCTAACATGGTTAGCGAAACGCGCGTCGAGTGCCAATATTCTGTTTCGGTATTGTGGATAAAACTCTGTTTTAGTGCATGTTGCCGAAGGTTCCAAACCCCAACGTAGTATTTGTCCTTCTGTTGTATTATCTCCTCAAGGCTCCTTATCTTTTGTTCCAATTCCCGCATTTTATCCGAGCCATTCGGCTCTAGCGCCTTTTCAGCACAAGCTGTTGAGCACCAAACAAGATTCCTGTTCACAACAGTGATGTTTCTACGTTCTGCACAACTCGGGTGAAGTATGTTGTGACATATTACGCAAACCCAATTATTTTGCGGCTTGTTTTTGCAACATTTAAAGACAGTAGCCATCTGAGCCTGTTCACATCAAACCGCGGAGTTTAAGTTATGGTAGGTATATGCAGATTTACGGAATGTAAGATTGTGATTTAACAGCAGCGCTCTTTGTAAACAATAACACTATATGTCAACAAACGATAAAGGTTCAATAATCCAAGAGTCGATGTAGGTCAAGTTCACATTTCAATAAATACCCGGCCGCAAAAAAAAACACACCAAACATAAATACACTACGAGAATGTATCGAAAAATTCTTAAGTTTTTTGTTTATTAACAGTTCCATTGTTCACCAATAGATTTAGGTAATTTTTAAGATTAGGCACCGAAAAGGGCCGGAGAAAAACGTGATGTCTTTATTATCGCGACGAACACAAACATATATAACAAAAAAGCGGTTTAAGTCTAGAAATGTTAAAAATTATGGAGAGATGTGCACGCGGTCGAGACCTTCGTAAACGAATGATATATAGATATATTTAAAAAATTGTGCATTTATTTGTATAAACAAACAATTGTGATGGTAGTAAGCTAAAGTACTTGTATATGTATGTATGTATGTATGTGTATGTATGTGTGTATGATGAGTGTGTGTATGTATGTGTATATGATTACTATATATTTTTTTGTAGACCTTCTAGCATGTTGCTATTAATATAGATTTCATTTCATAGTTCACAATATCTTCAATGGCGGAAAGATTAGTAAAACGTGGAAGCTAAGAAAGCACATCATCATGAGATTATTTTGATGACATGGGTCATAATTTGGGTTAGGCTGAGGTTTTAGTCATGAAAAAGGCCTATGCTAAATCCTATGACTAGTTTGAATCATAATATATTAATTGTTCATTAAAGTTATTGCATAATAATATCAGAGGTTGACAAGTTTTATGTCAAAACTGGTAATAAAACTTCAATTGTTTATTATGAACTGTATTTGGTGTAATCGTTTTTATGAATAGAATTGAAACCGTAAATTGTAGATTATAAATAAGCACTTAAAATTGTTCAATTAAAATAATCCTTATTGGAGTTTACGTTCTGTTAGGCAAAAATAATTCCCAAAGAACTCACCAAGCTTTGCCTTACGTGGTTGCCAGCAGCTCTAATAGCAATGACTCAGCCGACAAAGAAATGTCGACTGGCACAAATAGTCCCGAAACTGCTGGAAACTCAAAAGAATCTGACAAAAAAGAAACTCCAAGTACACAAACCGATGAACAGGTGAGTCTAGAAAATGTTCTTCCAATTATATTTATTCACAAAGTTTATATCCATAATATATTTAATGACTGTTAAAATCTTCCATCAAATAAGACGTTTGTTAGAAAACGCATCATTTAGATGTTGCTTTAGGGTGAGTGCAAATTACTTCGTAATCGATAGTATGACGAGGCAAAAAACAATGTCGTATTCGATTTATAATAATTTTGTATCTTAATATATGTTCTATTAGCGAGATCGCGGTAATACGTCGTGCAATATTTGGGCTGAACCTTATTTTATAGTACTTTTATTTTCAGCCAACCAACACTACCGAACCAGAAACGAACACTGCTACAACCACGAGCACCACTTCGGCTCCACCTGCGCCGGCGCACGTCGAACTCCATCCACGTAAGCGCAAAATGAAGCAGAGTCGCGAACAAGCCAGCTCGCAAGGGCAACAGCAATCGACGGACAATGCGGAATCGTCGTCGGACGCACGCGACGTCCATCCGCACGATCAGCCTATAACGAATTGCTATAAGTTGTTCATGAATATAAGAGAGCAGGTTAGTTTCGTCGTATCCAACTGTGTATAAATACTAGTATTTGGTTATTGAGAGCTAACATTTATTTTAAATGGATCAAGATATTTGTTTTTGTTGCAAAAGTTATTGGGCTGACCTGACCCCATGGATGCAAAAACCGGTATCTATTGAACTGTGTTAGTTTTCGAAAGTATTATAGTTTCCTTTGTTTTATAGTGAAAATGATAGTTTTTTTAACATACCCACCGAGGATATTCAGGGAATCCTTCTATAACACGATAATTAGAAAACCCTTAGCTGCTTGTTCGATACTTGATTTGCTCTCTGCTTCACGCTAGCAGAACTTATATAACTGAACTTAATCTAATGTGTAGTACCTTCCCTTCTGATATCAACAGTTTAGTATTTGTCCCTTTTACACATTAACTCATTCAAAGTTCGCTATATATCTTTCAGCAAGACAATTTTTGCATCATGGGTAAGGTTTAAATAAACGGGAACGTGATTAGGTTAGGATCTCATATAGGCTGTCATTTCAGATAAAGAAAGGAAAATTCCAATTGTTTCTAAATTAAACCGTTAATTGCTAGGCTGTGTCAAAATTCGAACGTCAATATTTCAAAAACAAGTGGATCTAAGTAAATATAGAATACATGCTTAGAATGTTGTTTATAAAATTCAAATTTTGCATTTATGTATATATTTTTTTGTTAACACATTAGAATAGTTTAGAAATACCGTTGGAAAGATGTGACTAATGCATGTGGATTTGCCTCTTACAAGTCTTTAAGGCCGATGACTGCTATACTTACCGATACAAGATATGCAAAGGCAGAGTGCTTGCTAAAGTAGTTCAAAAGAACTCTTCTTAAATATATTAATATCTTCTTTCTTATTCGTAGATTATTATGAAGCTACATCTGGCGAGTTTATTCAAAACTACCAGTTAATGAGGATTACAGTTTTGCTTCTTGGGTTGATGTGTATTTTTAACAGAGTCTGGTTTATTGTATTTGGATTTCCGGACTTAATAATAATTATGTTTATTTGTCACATTAATGGTATTAAATTGTATTTATCTGTAAATATTTTATTGCATTTTAGCTTAGCCAATACGGATTGTATACTTTATTATTTTTGTTTGTAGATCGAGAAAAGGCGCAAAGGACTATTCCTCGTTCAACCGAAACCTCCCCAGGGTTTCAAGGACTATCTGATGAACAGGTGCACTTACGTTTTGGCTAATACGGCCCCCACGACCCCCAACATTAATTATCCTCCCACTTTGCCTGCACTACTCAAAGATTTGTTCGCTGAGCAAGAGAAGGAACGATATAGATTGAGAATGCAGGTAAGTTTTTTTAGAAATGTTCGTGTTTAAGTGCGCACTCGACAAAGTTTTCAACCTTAATGCCACTAGGGTCAGACTCGTAAATTCCATAATTGTTTCTATTATTGTGCTAAATATTTCGGCATTAAAATATGTTATAGTTTCTGTAAACTGTTATATAATTACTTGATGAAAAATTCGCGTATTCGTAACGTCCGAAAAAGATGGATTGGTAGATGAGGAGCGATAAAATGTCCTTGCCAGATCTTCAGATGAGTTGTATACTGTAGTAAAAGATGAACTCTCCTGGAAATGTCAAGATGCCATGTTCTTTGAAACTCCATCTACAATCATCCCTAAAATGCAACACGAATGGCCTCCGCTATAGTGAAAGGAATGAAATGATTCTTGCAAAATGTTGCAATGTCATATGATAGCACAGAGTGAAACTAGGCAATAGATCCAAGGACATAGCTCACCGGACTCCACAATCCAGCTTTTGAGCTTCGCTCATATAATAAATAAATAATAATTAAAAACGACTTTTATTAATCAAGAATGAAAATTACATTTTTTGAAAGCATTATGCTTCAGTGTGGCGAAGTCTAGCTACAAGCTATTCAACTTAACCACTAGAAGCAAAAAAATAAGTAAATGATAACAAAAGGATGAAGAATTGAGTGAAAACACTAAAAAGCACTTACATACTATTTAATATTAAGATACCATACTATGAACCTCGATATGAACTCACCAAACACACTGTTTCATTATGTATTCTCATTTTCTTTGAGAGTAGATATTTTTTATATTCCTTTTTAAATATGACAAAAGATGTTTTTTGTTTTAAATTAGCTGGCAGCGAATTGTACAACATGATTGCATTATAAACATAACTTCTTTTGAAAAATGTCTAGGAATTGAAAACACGCTATCATTTCGTAGATTATTACGTAAACGGTTGTGATGACGCAGTATAAACTTTGCTTTGAGGAGGGAAGGGTGGTTACTTGTTATAAGCTGATGGCTAAAATTTACCAAATGAAGATTTCTGCGCTGCTCCATTTTTAACCAAGCCAATTCTTTTATCTTTTGAGACATATGATCATATCTTCGGAGACTGCAAAAAAGTCTGCAGCAATTATTTTGAACTTTCTGAATACGAATTTTGGATTCAAGATCCAGACACGGGCCATAAATAAAGTCACACTAGTTAAAATGTGATAACACTAGGCTTTCACATAAATTACGTTTTAAAGTTTTATTTAAAAAGTGTTTATTTGATGACAAAAGCTTAAGGTTAATGAATGCTCTTTGATTTAATTTTTTAACATGTTCACGAAACCTAAGCTCCGTGTCTAAAATGATATCAAGGTTCCTGGTGGAATATACCACATTTAAAGGAACGGTATTGATTTTTAAAGATATCTGTTGCTTAACCCTAGTTACCCTATTGTTTGCACCAAAAAATAGCGCATAAGACGGTTGCATTTAATTTAAGGTTATGTTCCAATGACAGTTCATAAATATTATTTAGTTCGTTATTAATTAATGACTCAGCATTATGTGCATTATTGACATTAAAGTGAGCATACAGCTGTGTATCATCAGCGTAGGCCTGAGCACTACAATAAGCTATAGATTTTAAAATACTAGTCTTATAAATTAAAAATAATAAAGGCTCAAGAACACTACCCTGAGGAACCCCAGACAGAATGTACATCTGCGATGAAGCTACTCCATTAAGATTTATGCTCTGAGATTTTCCATTTAAGTATGATTTGGATACATTTAAAGCAAGATCGTCAAATCCATAGTATTTAAGCTTGGCTAACATTAATTTATGATCAATGGTGTCAAACGCCTTTGAGAAATCTAATAAAACAAGCGCCGTAACTTCACCCACACCATATGCCTCGATTATGTCATTGACCACTGTGGCCAAGGCCGTTGCCGTGGAGTACCCCCTCCTAAATCCATTTTGAAAATCCGGTAAAATTCAATTTACAGTCATAAAATTATAAATTTGTTTGTATAAAATTTTTTTTCAAAATTTTTGAAATAGCTGGAAAAATGCTAATAACGCGCAAATCAGAGAATTCTGCCGGTTTGATTTTTTTAGGCAAAGGTTTACCCACCGCAACACGCCACATTTGAGGAAAATAGTCCTGCTCAATGCAAGAATTAATTATATTTGTAATGCAAGGGTCAATAAAGGGGCTGCAATTTTTTAACATCTGAGCAGAAATTTCATCTACGCCATAGGCATTGAAACGCAAATCACGCAAAATACAGCCTACTTCTTCAGGAGTAGCCATAGTAAAACTGAAAGAAGTGTAATCTTTGTAGAAATTTGATTGATAGAAATTAATTTGATTTTGACAGCTATAATATGCTACGGTATGCATAAAACTTGAAAAATAAGTATTGTTTTGTTGAGGATCAGATAAGTGTCTAGAAATTTCAGGCGATTTATTAGTTTTAATATTAAAGTCACTTAATGCAGACCACAGTCTTTTAGGATTTTTTTTTCTGCCATTAAGGAGTCAACGTAAGCTTTTTTTTCCTGCGGAGACATGTAAGGGCAAAGTTACGGAGGTCCCTGTATCTAACGTGATCAGTTTCACTTTTGGTTACTTTAAACTTTTTCAAGGCGATATCGCGTTCCTTCATAATTAATTTTAAGTTTTGTGTGAGCCAAGGAGCATTGGGCTTACTAACTCTTATTTCTTTTATTGGGGCATGACAATCATATAATGATAAAATATGGTTATTAAATATTTCAACCTTCCTGTCAATATTTCTCTCTCTAAATAATAAGTGCCAAGGAAGCCGTCTCAAATCTGCATCAAAATTTTGTTGATCAAAGTCTTCAAAAGATCTCACCTTAATAAATCTTCGTGAAGTTTTTGGCTTAACTATTGAAAAATTACAAAAGGTGAGACTATGGTCAGAAATATGATTAGTGCCTATAACACCACTGGAAATAACCAACTCTTTGGAAGTGACGAAAATAGGATCAAGTAACTTGCTAGTATTTTTTGTTATTCTTGTCGGCTCGTTAATAATTTGACATAAGTTATAGGATTCTAAGCAAGAAGTGACAAGACTATTTGGATTTGAAAAGTCCGTGTTAAAGTCTCCCAGGCATATCACCTCATCAAAGCTTGGGCACAAAAATTAAAAAATATTTTCGCAATCTTCAATACAAATTTTTATATTTTTATTGTCAAAGAGGAATTGGGGCGCTTCTCTGATGCGTGCTACTGAGTGGGATTACTGGCGGAGTTCCTCCTTGAGCTGGGAGTTGTATATCAGATGGAATAACAACTCGCTTAATTCGAAACAAACTGTACGTATATTGGTCTTCAGATACAGGAAGGAATGCACTTAGAATGACGACTATGTTTGAATACAATTTACTAGAATAGCGTAGAACCAATACCTCCTACAACAAGGCCAGACGGCTTACGCGTGACGTCATCAAAAGTGGTCTTAACTTATTTACAGGCTTATATTGAAATATGCAATTTCTTTTAAAATTTCACAGTTAAGTAGACATTTTAGATGCAAAAATCTCGAAAAAATATAACAAAAAGTTGTGTTTTGCAAATTTATCTTTTTATATATGTAGTTTGAAGCGTAATTGGCCTAATACAATACCTCCTACAAGCTGATATTACTTTAAGCACGACTATCATGACTGATAATGTGTATTACGCAAATTTTTTTTAAATCAAAAATGAAATTGCAGTTTACTTACCTTTTTCTGCATACCTACATAAATAATATTTAAGAGCTTCCGGCTAAAACAAGGCTGCAAGTCATGAACAGCCTTTAGACGTGCCTCATTCGATTTTTGTTAAAGGAAAACGAAATTTCAAAGCTTCAAATTATTACTTTTTTATGTTAGATTAGGTATATTACTCGGTATATTATTGGGGTCTAATATTTATTTATTAAAAGTATCCAGTTTCCTTTTTTCCTTTTACCCAAAATATTATGATTATGTTTAGAACAATAATTATTATTAAAAAAGAAGGGTATTTGAAATGCTGGAAAGAAAAATTTTTTAAACATCAATTTTTAGGTGATTTTTACAATTTTCAAAATGAGTCAAAAGGTTGTTTGGATTTAGATAGTTTAACAACAGCTCACAAAGAAAAGACTTTTTATTGTAAATATCTAAACATGTGTCTTCGAACTCATTAATCAGTTTTCTAAATATAATATAGGCTGTTGAAACTACGTTCACGAGGATATAAAAGAGCCCCACGACTTAAGGAATTAATGAAATTGTAAGAATCTTCTACAACACAAGGTTCATTTAAAGTTAAATTTTCTTTACAAAATTCACAACTTATTTTTTTTAAAACAATATGACAGCAATATCTACTTAAATAAGTGATTAACTGGCATTTCAGATCCTCTGCTGTGTCTTGTGAATGTGACAAATTATTAAGAAAACCCGAGAGAAAACCTTTCAGAGCCTCTATAATAAAAGGATTAAATATTTTGAGAGCTAATTTAACATTTTTCTTTTTTATAAATGATGGAAAAAGGGCCTTTAAACTACAGGAATATCCATGTTTTAATATTTTGTCTCGTTTTAGTTCATGAAGTTTTTTGACCACGGGGGGCATATAGCAAACATTGCATTACAGCCTTTATGAGGCATAATTACACTAAATATTACTTACCCCAAAATTAGCTAACAGGAACAAATTTTATAAACTTGTTGACCACATTGAACAAGCACAAAATAAACTCTTATTACACGAACGCAACAGGTCAACTCCAAACATTTTGGAAAGCTAAAAACATGAACTTTAGATCTTTTCGGCGAGTTTCCACCGCACAGCATTGTTCACATGAATTTACACACACGAAAGTGTAAAGAAATTAACAGAAAAATAATCAAAATCGAACAGAACAATAATTAAGAAGCCGGTCGAAAGTACGCCATTACGCCAACTGACAGAAGGCACTGAGGCAGTGTTGCCAGATTTAGAGTTAGTTTCATACATTATTTGGGATGTAAACTATTAACGTATATTTAGTTGGACTTTAATTTTTACAGCATTTGTTGAATGACATTTGAAATTATGTTTTTAAATGGAACTAAATATTTATACAAAATAATTAGGTTATTGGTTAGCAACGTTTATTTTCTTAAAGGTTTTGATTCCGTTATTGCTTCACTTTTCGGTTTTTATATATTTACTTTTCGGATTTTAAATATTTATTTATATTTAATATAACTATACTATAATATACCAAAGCAAACTTTTACATTAAGTATCTAATATATTGTTAATTGTAATCTTGGAATCCAAGACGAATATTTTACGTTTCTTTGAAAAATAATTTGTGGCAAATAGCAAGTAGCTCAAATTGTGATAAAGCGCCCAATCTGGCAGCACCGGATACATGACGTCGAGATGGGAATTGACATTCCAGTCGCCCAACGTTAAATGCGGAAGTAGGCGCGATAAAATAAACAATACTTTTACTGGGCACCTCTTGGCTCCTCTTAATGCTTTTCTTATGGCAAAAAAGTATGGACCACTTTTGATGACGTCACTGCTAATTTCAATATCAGCTAGTTGGCCTAGTTGTAGGAGGTATTGGTAGAACGCATGGCCATTCGATGAGGACTGACCGGACTCGACCTATTCGGCTCCCTTGAGTTGACTTTTAGTTTAAATTGTTATGAGCGTTTTGATTCGTTTCAGTTATATTGGTATGCTTTAATTAGGTTTCACTTTTACCTATGGTTCACTTTACTTTTTACTTTACGTTTTACTTTACTTTTAAACTTCGCTTTTACACTAACGTAGCTTTAGGGGAGGTTTGATCTTGGTTCCCAGAGAAGCGTTTGGCCTTAATTAAAAGGGAACTACTTAACCAGATAGTCAAGGTCGGGAGATTTGGCCCTGGTCACCAGAAGAGCGTTTGGCCTTAATTAAAAGGGAACTACTTAACCAGATAATCAGGATCGGGTGGGTTTGAGCTTACAGGAGGAGCGCTTTGCCTTAATTAAAAGGGAACTACTCAACCAGATAAGTTGTCGTCTACTTGATTTGCCCGTTCTTTTATACTAAATTTTGTTGATATTTGACTGATCGTTTTTAAAACATGTTTAGATAATACTCATAATATTTGATCCTTCAATGTCAAGTATCAAGTTCAAACATTAGACTGAGTGTTCTTTTGTTATTACGCTTTCTAGTTTACATTATCTTTAGGGCGATAAAGAGTCCCAACTGCTATATTTTGTGACATAACGCTTAACTTTAAAAATAAAAATTCCAAATTATTATTCACATGAAAATTAAATTGTATTGTTTGGCAGGTATATTGATTCTTGACATAAGCCCCCACTCCTCCCCCTCTCCCTACTCTATCATGTCTATAAAAAGTATATCCAGGAATATCAATGACATTAGAGCTAATATCAGTATTTAACCAAGTTTCACTTAACATCAAAACATCGAAATTCTGCTGCTGAACCAAAATTTTAAAATCATGAAAGCCTGTAAACACCGATCTAATATTCAAGTGACCAAACTTCATAAATAATGTTCACTTAACACGGATCCTAGTTGGTATAGTATTAGTCTTATAAAGAAATATAATTTGTATTCTTTTCTATATACAAGCACTCTTCCATACTGTCAAATATAACTATAAGTAAGTAAATTTAATAGAAAAAAGCTGGAAGCAGCTAATAAAACTTCGAACAACGAACACTATACGTATCTCACTAGCAGGTTCCCAGAACCAAAACGGAAATACTTCCCCGTAAATCGACCAAAATCCGCCTTCGGCGAGAGATAACACTACGGCCGACTTACGGAACCACTTCTCTAGTCAAAAAGGAAGACGAGTCCTTTCTTCCGCAAAACTCGTGTCCCCCCCAACCATCCGGTCGGGCCGTACCAAGCCGAGACTCGCGCAACGAATCCCTCCGAAAGCTGAATGCTGGACGGAATAGCTACGAGGGTGCTTCAAAACTTAATAATGACTCGAACCGCCAAAATCTGAACGTGACAAGACAAATAGTCAAAACGGTAGAATCGGAATTTTTCATGAAAAGTGTCAAAAATACAATGAAATACCTTGCTCAGATTGCAGAATATCACGCCTTCTATTTATGGCTCTCAACCAGGAGGTGTCAATTTAAGAATATTGTTACCTTACTAGTTGCGCCTTCTGCTTTGCTTTACTGGCATACATTGATTTTATGACTTTCTAGCATTTCTATGTTAACACATGGAACACACTTGCTGTTTTTTTTTATCGTCATTGCTTGCTGTATACTGCGCTATATTGATATTAGTCAAATACACTAAACAATATTTTATTTTCAGCATGTAATTGAGAAAGAGAAATTAGTGCTTTCTGTGGAACAAGAAATTTTGCGAGTACATGGACGAGCCGCGCGAGCATTGGCCAATCAGTCTCTTCCTTTTTCCGTGTGTACGATCTTGAGAGACGAAGAGATTTATAATTTGATTACGCCAGAGCAAGAAGAAAAGGACAGAAATGCCAGATCTAGATATAATGGTAAGAAAAATAGTCGAAGGTGAATAGCAACCTGGGTAGTAGTAGTAGAGAATGGTGGCTATTTTCAATTAAGCATACTAGAGAACGAACCCTTAGGAATAAAAGTACACATCAAAGAACAACATATACAGATGAAACAATTTTTATTATTTCATTGATAAACTTTTGTCTATTAAATTGATTTTTTAGGTCGTCTATTTTTGAGTTGGCTGCAAGACGTGGACGACAAATGGGAAAAAATCAAGGAGCACATGCTTTTGAGACATCATCACGAGGCGGAATCTCTGCACGCGGTCCAGAAGATGAACTGGGAGTGGAAACTCAAGGAGTTGAACTTGTGCGATAAAAAGTCCACTCCCAAAATCGACGAATTACACGTGCCAGAGGTGCACGTCAGTGACGATTTCGATCTCTTGCCAGCTTAGAACGATTAATTTTTATATGAAGGAAAGTACGCGAGGAAATTTGAGTATGAAGAATGTTTCACGTCTTCGGGCCTTTATTGTTGTTAAATTGTGGAATTATGTTGCATGCAAATTAAATTACAACATACACTGGCATATGCCTGAAAATTGCGGCTAAATTTTAAAAAATAATGTCTTGGCTAGTTTAATTTGTATTCAGATAGAGTCCCCTTAAATAATACATGTTCATTTGTTAGTGGAAATATATCGCACGGATTTTTAGTGGATTTTAGTTGGATGAAAAATTTCGGCATATTATTCAAGAAGTTGCCGGTGTTCCTTGACTTTTTCTATACATCCGGTAAAGACTGATTCTATTTGTTGAGTATGCATTTCGTAGGCTTTCAAAAATGATTTTACAATATATTTACACAATACAACGTTTGCTTGTGCCAATGATTTCATTTACTAGTAAAATACATCGTTATTGGTAATAAGGTATGAAACGTTTATTTAAAGATATTAAATATCAAGGAATGGAACTTACAATGGATACAAACTTGATTTATAAAATAGGTGAATTCTAACAACATTGTTATTGGTAATGAATCTGTTATTATTATGTCTATGATGTCATGATGCAGCAGCATGCATTTATTATTATTCTTAGCTGCAACGCAAATGCGCAGGCATTTGGGGTATACCAACAAATAGTATCAGTTTTGAAGTCATCTTTCTCCTGTTTTCACAAGTGTAATATCTGATGTTTGTTGTTAATTGGTAGATTTTGTTTAAGTTAAGATCTTTTAGTAAGGTATGCAATCACAGTATAGTGTCATTCACAAAAAGAGTTTCATTTATTATCATTTAACAATAAAAGCAGGGGAAGAGCTGATTCCATTCGTTGTAACATTTATTTTTGAAGCAAGATGGCGCCCACTAAAGAACGCCTGAAAATTTCGTCCGACGATAAAGTTAATTTAGGCTGTTGTAAAACCAAATTTATCACAGTTACTAACTTAGAGTGCATTGTTTGTGGTAAATTGTATCATAAATCGTGTGTTAATAGAGATTGGGCAAGTAAATTGGAGATAATCGACGAAACTCGTGTGGTATGCGATTCCCACGACAAAACAAACAAAAGTTAAGTGGCTCTGTTAAAGACTCTTGTAGAAGTACTTAGGAGTAAAAACATTGTATTGGAAGAAACTAATGCCCTTTAAGGGAAAATTGACATCAAATCGACGTCGTCCCGCATCCGAGGGGGATTTAAAACAAGTCAAAGGTAAAAGTGGCCGCCATGCTTCCAAATCGAGCGATCCTTGCGCAAGTCCTGCTTTGATAAATGACAGTAACAGCTCTGACAGCCCAAAAGTGAACACTGATGCCACCTTGCAAACTAGTATGGTTCAGTCGATCGATATCGCAAAGGTAGTTCCCACACAAAGGAATGTTGCTGTTGCTACAGATTCGCGGCCGAAAGACAACCCAACGAGCGCAGTCATCGCGGCAACAACGCCAGCGTCGTCACCAAAAGACAGTTGATCCGCACTTAATCTGCAAGTCGGCAAAGAAGATAAACAAACAAAAAATGTTTAGAAATAAATTGACCAGGAAGGCTTCGAATTTCCTAATGGCAGGAGAACTAAGTCAAATGATATTAAACTTAGACCCAGCCCAGTTGAAGGCAAGAAGGAGGCTCATAAGGTGATAACTCCTGCAAATCTTCAACATTTGACTTGGTTGTTTGTGTCACATTTGTCTCATGAAGTAACTTCTGACGAATTAAAAAACTATGTCAATTAAAATGCAGCTTTGGAATGTGAATGCGAGCTATTAACGACTAAAAAAGATCGTTTCTTCGACTCATACAAAATAGGCGACCTGCTGGAAAAAAGGAGCAGATTTTTAATTCAGATTTCTGGCCAAAGGGAGATACCGTAAATGCCTTTTTAAACTTGAGGCGACTAATATCCGAAAAGAGGCACATCTAGGGTTGCCAAGTCCTTCTTTAAAACGTTAAGTCCTCCTTTCTCCCTCACGGAAATGTCCTCCTTTTTCCACTATTATGATATTATTGCTTAAAAATATAAAAAATAGTAGTAAAATAGCAATTCAATCTCAAACCATGTTAAAAGATTTTTCGTGCTCAAATAGTAGTTCCACAGTACCATTTGTAATTTGGCACAGCGGCATCTGAGTGGCGTCAAATAATATTCGATGGAGTACATGTCTCTATTCTATTATATACGTAGATCTCTTACATTTCGTGTTTATATTAGATGGTTTCGGTTGGTTGTTTAGATAGATTTCGCGCCTTATATAAATTTTTAAAAAGGGGTATTTTCAAAATTTCGGTTTCCGCCGAACAAAAAATGCCATAAAATCCCAACCACGCCCAAATTTGATACAAATGTTTTTTAAATTTAAGTTTGTGCTCATGCGATAGATGATGCCAAGCTCGATTTCCACAGAAGCGAAGTTAAAAATTAATTTTTATTTAACAAATACGCCCGTCTTCAAATGGGGTATTTTGGATATCCCTTCTGGGTTTTTAGAAAAAGGGTATTTTGAAAATTTTATATAGGGAAACGGGTATTGTATCCAAAAAAGAGTACGTCCGGCAAACCTAATCCAACAAGTTTTTCCTCGAATTGATGTCCATTTTAAAAGTTAACCATCGAGTTAACCTATGTTTTCGATGTTCCAGTAAGTACAGGGTGGCTCGAATTCGTGTCTATGTATGGGAAACTCGAAAACCGTAAGATATACAGTGTCGGTCAAATTAAGGCAAAATTGCGCATTTAGGTGCCTAAAAATATGCCGATGCCGTTTAGAAAGTTTCAAAATTCCGAGTATTTCCGGAGATATCCGGAAAAAACCCGAAATTTTTGAAAATCGTTTTATTTTTTTCCTGTGCTTATTTAAAAACGGATTTCAAATTAAATTGTACTTTTGCATTGCCAATTTTTCCGCTCTATCCAATGATGTTATCCAGTTTGAAATCCGACTTTTCGTCTTCAAGGGATCATCATCAACTTTCTTTTTTTAAATACGAACTTTAATTTTTTTTATCGTTTTTCAGATGGTATTGGCGTTATTAATATGAGTATGTGTTTTTATTTTTTTTTTAATTTCTTTTTTTTTATTTTTATTTTTTTTTTAAATTTATATATTTTGCTTTGGCGTAATTTTAAATAATTTATGGTAGGTAGTTTTAAAATTTTTATATTCTTTAAAAACATTTTATTTCGGTTTTTGTAGTGGAAAATTGGAGATCGTATTAAAAATAAAAAATAGTAAAATTATTTTTTACGAGAATATGGCCATGAACTATTACTAAAACAAATTGCATAGTGCAAAGATGAAATATTTTCAACTTTTAACCAATTAAAATTTTTTTAATAGAGAACGTAAACAATTTATATTCATACTGCGTGATACTATAGGTATTTTGATGGAAAACACACCTATTGGAATTTTGCATATAAATAATAAAAAAATATTAATTTATAGGCAAAATTCCAATAGGTGCGTTTTCCATCAAAGTACCTATAGTATCACGTAGTATGATTATAAATTGTTCATGTTCTCTATTAAATAAATTTTTTAATTGGTTAAAAGTTGAAAATATTTTATCTTTGCACTAAGCAACTTGTTTGAGTAATAGTTCATGGCCATATTCTCGTAAAAAATAATTTTACTATTTTTTATTTTTAATACGGGCTCCAATACAAAAAATGCAAAAAACAAAATAAAATATTTTAATAGAATATAAAAATTTCAAAAGTGCATACCTTAAATTATTTAAAATTACGCCAAAGCAAAATACTTAATTAAAAAAAATTAAAATAATTTTTTTTTAAATTAAAAAAAAATAAAAACATATACTCATATTAATAACGCCAATACCATCTGAAAAACGATAAAATAAATTAAAGTTCGTATTTAAAAAAAAAGTTGATGATCGTCCCTTGAAGACGAAACGTCGGATTTCAAACTGGATACCATCATTGGATAGAGCGGAGAAAGTGGCAACGCAAAAGTGCAATTCAATTTGAGATCCGTTTTTAAATAAGCCCAGGAAAAAAATAAAACGATTTTTCAAAATTTCGGTTTTTTCCAGATATCTCCGGAAATACTCGGAATTTTGAAACTTTTTAAACGGCATATTGTTAGGCACCTAAATGCGCAATTTTGCCTTAATTTGACCGACACTGTATATCTTACGGTTTTCGAGTTCCCCATACATAGACACGAAAACGAGCCACCCTGTACAGGCGACAAGTAGGTATATATTTTATTTTGGAGTGAAACTGATTTAGCGAGGGTAGTAAATCCGAAAAAATTACCCCCCCCCCACTCCCACTCTTCGGCCAGGAAGAGGAGAAGGAAAACTTAAATAATTAAATTAGAGACGAGATAGAGCTACGGGATCAATTTTTTATGGTACTTCATGGAGGGCTACCTTTGACCATATGGGGGGATTCGAGGTTCTAATTTAAGGAGGGTTTTGGGGAAAAACCCGTTTTTTCCCGGTATCTCTGTAACGGAGCCTCGAATCAAAAATCTGACAAGCAATGACCCCGTTTCGATTACCCTTCTCACGGGGTCATCTGTGGGGGAGGGAGTTATAACCCCAACCTCCCCGGATACGTACAAATTTTCGAAAAAATGGGAAAACTTAAAAAAACGTAAAACATTATTCGGAAAGTTAACAAAAATATTATAACACGAAATTAGAAAAAAAAAATTTAAAAACAAGTTAGATAAACGCGATTTTCGGTGAAAAAAAGGCCAAGGTCATCTATGAGTTCGGAGATGGCAGAAATGGAAAGAAAAAAATGCTTTATGAAAAAAAGTTGCAAAAAAGCAAAAAAGATGTCAAAATCTGGGGCAAAAGTTGACGAAAAGAAGTTTTAAAAAATAAAAATTCAATTCCTAATATCTCTTTCAGAAGTTTCACTTCAGTTGCGTGCTTATAAAGGTGAGCACACAATTTTTTTATGATTTTGATACCTAGAAAAATAACAATAAAAATTATTAAAAAATTTAAGCAGTTGAATGTTTTCCCCTCGGGATAGCGGTTTTTTTTATCGTCAGGAGTAATTTCTCCTTCATTGACAACTCGGCATTACCCGATGTTAAAGGAATCGACGTTTTCATAATGTGAATGAGAAGAGCGTCGTTCTCCTCGGAGTATTCAGGGTCAGGTGACCGGCGAACCTCCTTAACCATTTTTCAAAGCCACGAGCCGCCACTGGAGAAGTCCTCCCTTAGCTCGTGGAAAACTTGGCAACCCTAGGAACATCCCCTCTCCCTAACTGAGGCTCAATAACGTAATGAGGTAGGTTTTAGTGTATTGCATATAAATATAAGGTTCATAAGAAATAAAATAAATTAATTTGAAGCTTCTATAATTGATAAAAACTTAGACGTAATATATTTAAACGAACATTGGTTGAATCGAGACGAATTATTGTCCTTTAACCTACCAAATTATAAATTGGGATCTTTTTCTAGTTGTGCAAATGCCATTGGTGGTGGCACTGCAGGTTTTCTTAAGTGTAAAATTTTGAACTCTGTTGATATTTGTAAAAAATGTATAGAGGTTTCTGGTGTTTTCGTTGAGAATCTTAACTTGTATGTTTCGACTGTTTATAGATCACCATCGGATAATTTTGATTCGTTTCTTGACTCAATGGAGACTGTACTGGCGGCACTGGGAACAATTAAACAAGTAATGGCAGCAGGTGATTTTAATGTAGATTTGGGCGGTGTGTTGCATCTCTGTGACTTGTTTGACTCTTTTGGTATGCGAATGACCATATTAACTCCAACTCGTGGCAATGCATGTTGAGTAAACTGATATGTATATCAGTGAAAGCAAAAAGTCATTAAATTAGACATCTTTATTAGTTCTTAGATTTTCCTCTTTATAATATCGCCATGGTTGGCGTACGTGCTGGGATGTGTTTATGTAAGAATGAAGGAGTTTTTGTGTGCTCTAATATAGGTTCTCTTTTAGAATCTAGTTACTTCTCTCTCAGCTTGCTTTCCGTGTTGTCTTAAGACAAAAGACAATTAAATATTTTAAATTGAAATTCAAATATCTTTTATTTCACCGTTCATTTCCTAACAGGTTATGAGTCCAGAATACGTGTGTTTGTCGCGTTATTTTTAATTATCGCGAAAAGGATCTGTGAGTTCAAAAACTATTGTTATTCGTTAAGTTACAGAGGAAAGTGTTTTCAAGTGATCATGGAAAATTTAAAACTAAAAAGAAACATTAAGCCGTTTGACGGGAAAAAATATAGTGTATGGAAGTTTAGACTACGTGCCTTGTTAACAGAATGAATGAATGAACTGAATATTATAAAAGTGATTGATGAAGAAATTCCAGAAGAAGTGACTGATGAGTGGACAACGGCTGAACGTACCGCCAAAAATATTATTGTGGAGTATCTGGCAGATTCTTTTCTTGGTTTTGCCAAAACAGACAATACAGCAAAAGAAATTTTCCGTAGCTTAGATAGTATCTATGAACGAAAAAGTCTTTCTACGCAGAGGGCATTACGAAAAAAATTATTGGGGCTGAAATTCCAAGGAAATACAGAATTATTAAAGCATTTTGCTATTTTTGATGATCTGATTACCGACTTAATAGCTGCAGATGTAAAATTAGATGAGACTGACAAGATATCTCATTTATTATTGACTCATCCTAAATCCTATGATGAAATGATTACAGCTATCGAAACATTAACAGAGGATAATTTAACCCTTACCTTCGTTAAAACAAGACTTTTAGACCATGAAGCAAAACTAACCAGTGAAAGTCGAGACACAAGCGCAAAAATACTTCAGGTCGAATGTGCTTCTACAAATGCATCGTTCTCAAAGAAACGAAACTTTGAAGCTCCTCGGCGATTTAAAAATAAGTACCATCAAGGACCTTTTAAAGGGCGCAACTTTAAATCCGAATGACACCAAACAGTTATCATCGGCTGTAAAATGTCATCATTGTGGTAGAAATGGGCACATAAGGAAACAATGTCATTATTATAAGAAGAGTTTAAAAAAACAATGAAAGAAATAGAACCGTTCAAACTATTGAATTAACAAAGTCATCAACATCTAGCGATAACACATCTGGTTTTGCTTTTATGGTCGGGGATTTTCAAATTATGGATGAAGAAAAAAAACTTTTATTCTGGACTCGGGAGCGTCTCATCAACAGTTTTGTCGAGCTTCAAACACCAGTTGCAAAAAGTGGAACTTTTATAACAGCAACGAAAAGGGGTTCAATAAAGGTTACCAGTAACATGGGCATTCAGGGAATTCTTGAGGATGTGTTATATTGTCCAGAGGTTCCTTACAATTTGCTGTCCGTAAGAAAAATGCAGCAGGCTGGTATGACTATTATTTTTAATGAAAAAGGTGCCACTATGTACAAGAATGGTAAGCCTGTAATTATGGGTAAGTCTTTAACAACTTTAATTGCTATTGAATTTACCGTTAATAGAGAAGAATAAATGCTATTGTCCAAGCACTTAGCAGTGCAAATATAAATAAAAATTATCAATTGTGGCATGAACGTTTAGGACACCTAATCAAATTAAAATTTTTGGAATAAGCGGATGATTAAGGATCTAGGGCATATCAATCAGGTTACACCTAATGACTGTTTATGTGAGGCGTGCATAAGTGGTAAACAAGCACGACTACCATTCCAAAAGCATAGATAAAAGGCATATAAAACGACCCTTGTATAGAGTTCATTCCTATGTATGTGGTCCTATCACTCCTTCGACAGTTAATAATAAAAATCATTTTGTACTTTTTGTTGATGAATTTACTCACTATTGTGTTACGAATTTAATAACATATAAATCGGATGTATTTTTGATGTTTCAAAATTTTGTTGCTAAAAGTGAGGCTCATTTTAATTTAAAAATTGTGAATTTATATTGTGATAATGGAGGGGAATATTTGGTTACTGAAATGAAAGAGTTTTGTGTACAAAAAGGTATTAGTTATAATTTGACAGTTCCACGAACCCCACAATTAAATGTTAAATGGTGTAACGGGACGAATGGTTAGGACAATTAGTGAAAAAGCTCGTGCAATGATTTTTGGTGCTAAGTTAGAAAAAGCTTTTTGAGGTGAGGCAGTTCTCACTGCCACATTTTTACTTAATTTAATTTCTACTGAACCATTAAAAGAGTTTAAAACACCATATGAAATGTGACATAACAAAAAGCCACAAGTAGAATATTAAAAAGTTTTCGGTTCTACTGTTTACGTACATAATAAAACCAGAAAAACAAAATTTGACAAAAAATCCTGGAAAGCTATACTGGTTGGTTTTGAGCCGAATGGATATAAAGTATAGGATTTGGAAAATAATTGGTTTGTTGTAGTTAGGGATGTTATTGTAGATGAGCCGATTTTTTTATCCTCCGGGCCTAAAATTGATTCCTCTGACAGTTTGTCAAGATCAGTGGATAATAAAACTGATTCCTCTGACAGTTTGTTTAGATCAGTGGATAATAAAACTGATTTCTCTGACAGCTTGCCAAGATCAGTGGTTAATAAATCTGATATTACTAAATCAGATGAATGTGAATCCAGGAATGTAAGAGTTAGCCCTAGCAAAAGTAACAAATTCAATAATGAGTGTAATAAATCTGTAATTAAAGCAGATATGCTAAATGATAATATTGAGTGTGAAAACATATTCCCCAACTAAGGAGTGATAGAATCAAAGGTCATTTGCCTAATTCTTATAAAGAACCATATTTGTCACAGGACTATTTTATTTGTGCTCAATCAGTTGTTTGTCAAATTCCTTTATCATATCAGGAAACTAAAAATAAGGAAGATACACTTCAGTGGGAACAAGCTATACAAGACGAAATAAATTTTCTCCTTTTAAATAAAACGTGGTCATTAGTATCGAGACCAGAAAATAAAAATATAGGGGACTGCAAATGGGTGTTTACTATTAAAAATGATGGATTTGGAAAACCGTTAAGATACAAGGCTCGCTTAGTTGCTCGGGGTTTTAGTCAAGAATACTTGGTGGATTACGATGAAACTTTTGCCCCAGTGGCAAGAATTGAAAGTTTTCGGTTTATGAAAGTTCCTGAAGGTGTCAAAAGCAAACCTAACCAAGTTTGCAAATTGCATAAAGCTTTGTATGGATTAAAACCAGCCGCCAGATGTTGGCTTGAAATATTTAAAAAGGTTCTTAAAGAAAAAGGGTTTCAAAATTCATCAGTTGACCGCTGTATTTATATTTTAGATAGAGGTGCAACATTGAAAAATATTTATGTAGTTCTTTATGTAGACGATCTTGTAATTGCGACCGCAAATAGCGAAACAATGAGTACCCAGTTTTAAAAGTTATTTGGCAAATAAGTTTTGTATGGTTGATTTAAAAGATATTAAACTATTTTTAGGTATTAAAATTACAAAAACAAAAGATAAAATTACCCTAGATCAATCATCATACATAAATAGTGTTTGACATACATTTAATATGTATGATTGTAAGGCTGTCAGCACTCTCCTTCCTAGTAAATTAAATTTTAATGGCTTAACTTCCGACGAAAAATATGATAGCCCTTGCCGAAATCTTATCGGCTGTTTAATGTATGTATATTATGTTATGTAGAAGGCCAGATTTAAGTGCTGCTGTCATGGGCGTAGACAGGATTTTTTCTCAGGGGGGGGGAGCCGTAGACAAGGCCGCAGTAGTGGCAAATTTTGGGGGGCCACGCCCAATTTTTACACAAAAGTCATGAGTCTGTTAAATTCCCAGGGGGGGCCACGGCCCCCCCTGGCCCCTCCCTGTCTACGCCCATGGCTGCTGTTAATATTTTAAGCAGGTACCAAAACAAAAATAATAAAGAGCTTTGGCAATGTTTAAAAAGGGTCTTTAGATACCTCAAAAGTACAATTAATTTAAGGTTGACATATGTCAGATGTGATTATGTCGATCTTTTAAGTGGTTATAGTAGTAAACTCTCTATTGGCCTTTTTCGTGAGAAAATTCAGCCAGAAAATACCTCTATCCGGCTTAGTTAGAGCTGGGGCGACCCATCCCAGATAAGTTACACCTGATGGATAGAGATACTATTTTTAGAGCCTGCAGTATGTCGAGTATGTACTCCTGGGGGCTCAGACTGTTACATGCACGGCTTGTTTTAAGGTTCGAACACCACCGGCTGGACATTCACACACATTCAAATCTTGTACATGCACGGGGCTCTAAGCCCCGGCTGGACGTCCGAATCCTATTCGGGGAATCTGCACAGTCCCTGAAAGCCCCATGGGTCCCGAAACTATCATACGCGCGTTCGGGATGCTCACGCTTTTCACTCCGTGCATACCTAAATTACTCCAGCCGTTCGGGTAAAGCTTTTCGTGCAAATGGAGTAGCTCTTTCAGCGTTCGACTATTACGGAGTGGGGTAAAAAGAGTTTACTCCAAAAGTTCCACCTCGCAGAAGGAAGATATTGGAGTGAGCCTGCGTAGTTTGAGAATCGAGCGAGAAATGTCATTTTCGATTTTCATTTTGTGTCTTGTTTCTTGAGAATTTTAATTTTGCATACATTTTGTGGTCATGTGTAGTCCAAGATTATAAAAATATGGAAATAAGTAAATATTCGCATTGTCCTGTTGTAGACGATGCAGGTAACCCTGTTATATTTGATGGGTCACAGGTACTATTTAACAAAACATTAATAAAATTTGTAATTGAGCAAACATTGTGTCCGAATTCCCTTACACTTCCTAAAAATTAAAATTGAATACAGAAAACAGCTGTCTTGAATCCGTCATTAATCTGTCATTCCCAGGTCCAACAACTCCGAATCGTTCGACTATACATTTTGACTCCATACGCTATAAGATCACGTGCCCGAAAATCCACTTGTACTCCACTCCAACTCCATTTTAATACCCGAACCATCAATGCCCGAACCCAGCACATATATGTATATGAAGCTGGAACAAACTGGCCGATACCCGACACGTGCACACTCGACCGAAGACGAATCGGAAGTCCCTTTTAAGTGGTTATGTAGATTCTGACTGGGGAGGTCATGAATGTCATGATGTAAAAAATAGGAAAAGCACAACTGGATACTTGTTTAAATTGTTTGAAAGATGTGTAATATATTGGAATACAAAGAGACAGTTATCAGTAGCGGCATCATCTACTGAAGCCGAATATATGGCTCTTTTTGAAGCTGTCCGGGAGGCTCTTTGGTTAAAGTCATTAGCAATAAGTATAAATATATTAAAGTATCAGAGCCAATTATTATAATTATTATATATGAAGACAATAATGGTTGCATAAGTATTGCTAATAATCCAACAAATCACAAAAGGTCAAAACATATTGTTTATTTTTAGTTTTTGCTTAATTGATTAATTTTTGAGGTGGCTTGTTGAGTAAACTGATATGTATATCAGTGAAAGCAAAAATCAATAAATTAAACATCTTTATTAGTCTTAGATTTTCCTGTTTATAATATCGCCATGGTCGGCGTACGTGTTGGAATGTGTTTATGTAAGAATGAATGAGGGCTTGTGTGCTCTAATATAGGATAACTTTTAGAATCTAGTTAGTTCTCTCTCGGCTTGCTTTCGGCAAAAGACAATTAAATAATTTAAATTGAAATTCAAATATCTTTTATTTCACCGTCCATTTCCTAACAATGCATTGCTTGAAAACATATTTGTGAGGTAATCTTTAGCTGTCCCACCTTCTGTTACTTTAGATTTAGAATTAAATCTCTCTGAACACAAAGGTCAATTAGTAAAAGTACACACCTTAAGTAAAAAAAAAACTAATGTAAAAGTAGACCGGAAAATTTGTTGACCTATTACACAAGCTGAGAAGCTGGATTTTTTTTTTTATGCAGTTTGCAATATTGATTGGAGTTTTGTCGAGCTGGCTGATGATGGTATAAATGAGAGATTTGGGCAGTTTGTTTCATTGCTGAATGAGGCTTATCTGGGGTACTTCCCAGAAAAATACTACCGGGTCCGCTCTGATCAGAGCCACAACATCTCCTGGTTCATTGGATGACCTAAAGAACACACGAGAGCAGCTCCATTTCTTGAGTGACCTGAATAGGCAGTATCCATGGGAGAACTTTAAACTTGCTTTAAATAAATTTAAAGCGGAGTACAGAGTGGCACTCCGAAGATAATCAATCAGAACAGACCAAATGTTAAAACAAACTTTGATCAAAATGTTCTATTTGTCTTGATACATTTAATAACTTTTTCACAAATGTAGCCCATGATTTGGCGGAGTTGGTTCTACCTGCTGATTTGACCCCCATCTGATTTAATTTAAGGCTTTAGTGACTCCTATTTTTAAAAAGAGTAACAGGAATCTTCCTGAAAATTATAGACCGATATCACTGTTGGCAGTTTCCTCGATGATCTTTGAAAATTTATTCATCTCTAATGATTATTTCAATTACTGTCAATTTGGTTTTCGAAAGGGTATGAATACCACCCTGGCAATAATAGCTGACCTCACATCATATATTTTGGACTCATTCAATGAGATTCTGTCTGTTCCTCTTTATTCTGCGATCTCAGCAAGGCCTTCGACTGCGTCTCTCATGGTATTTTAATTAAAAAAAAAAACTGTCTGCCTATCATTTTGACAATAGCAGCATTGATCTAATAACATCTTATTTGGCAGAAAGAATTCAGGTGGTTTGGGTTGGTCGTGCCACATCAGCGAAGGGCACTATTGATATTGGTTCCCACAGAGATCCGTGCTTGGGCCTCTCTTATTCTTAATTTTTGGTAATCACTTACCAAATCTTGAGTTCAGTGCCAAATTTATACTTTTTGCTGATGACACCACCATCTCGACCTCTGCTGATTGCGTAACAGATGCTGTTGGTGACTTTAAGAGACTGCAGGAAAGGGCCAAGCATTGGTTCACGGTAAATGGGCTTCACCTTAATGAGATCAAAACAAATAGCATGATCTTTACAGTTAGGGACCTAGGTAGCATTGATGGAGATATTAATGTGTGTAAGTTTCTGGGAGTTCATCTCGATTCGAGATTGTTGTGGGAATTACGGGTAGACAAGTTGGCGGCTGGACTAAAGAATAATCTTTTTATGCTCCGCGGCTTGTCAGAATGTGTGTCTCGTGAGGTTCTGCGATCTGCCTACTTTGGTGTTTTTTTTTTTTATGGTAAAATGGCCTATGCTTCAGAGAAAAGTCATAAGAATTGTGGGATGATTATAGGGAAGATTGTTGGGAGCTTTTTATTAATCTTCGAGTTTTGGCACTGCCGTCCATCTCCATACTGGAAAATCGGTTACATATCAAAAAAAAGTCTAAATCTATATGAATGTCACTATGATGTCCATTCGCATGATACACGGTTCAAGTAAAACCTGCTCTCAAACTTCTGTCGTCTTAAAAGAACTCAAGACGGACCTCATTGCCTGTGACCAAAATTTTTCAACAAATTGCCAATCGCTGTCAGACAGATTTCGTTGATTGTATTTAATAGGCATTTATCGAGTTTTTTTATGAAAAATGCTTTTTACGCATATAGGTAGTGAGTTTCTTGATAAACCATTCTTAGAGTTTAATAAATAATTTTAACTATTCATTTTTCGCTAGATGTAGGACTTATTGTTTTAACCTTTTATGCTTTTTAATTAATTAAATTTTCAACTTGTGTAAGCAAACCATTGTTTTGGTTTGAAAATGGAAGACTGGTATTGCACTCTTTAAATATCCCGATAATTCTACAGCTTGAATATTATCGTTGTATCAACTAATAAAAGTGCCATTCAGTTCAGTCGCCCAGTTTTAATGAAACATTCAAAAATAAGTGCATTTCCAACAATGAGAGGCAGATTTGGCACAAAAATTACCCATGATTAGGAGAATATTTCTTACAACAGCTTTGCCAACAAGTAGTTTTTTAATTTAAGACTTTAATAATCTATCACAAATAATTTGCCTCATTCGTATATTGCTGATAGGTTTCAATTCCACGTCGGATTTTGGCAAGGGTATCTTGAATTGAAAATTTAGATATTTATTTATTCAACGGGTCACTTGCCCAATATTACAAAATAGAATATCTAAATCTACATTCACCTAACCTGCAATAAAACTATAAGATAAACTATTTTGACCACTAACTATCTTAAGCTATGAACAATTAACATCACATTGACATCAGATAACTAAACTAAACGAAAATAAATAAGTACAACACAGTAAAGTAGAAAGAAAAATTGAAACAAGACAAGAGAGACAGTGTCACCGGGGTCATCTAACACAAAATTTAAGGTTTCTTCTAAAGTTGGGCAGTTAAGATCAGAGGTATACTGATTAGCCAATCTTGTTGTTGTTTTTATAATATATTAAAAATATAAACTTGTTTTTAACATAAAAATGTATCACTATAAGCAAAGACATTTAACCTGAAGAGACGGGACAAATGGTTCTTTGTTTTCCCCCAACATTGAGGCACATTCTATGGTCGATAGATGTAGCGTTGCCAAATTTTAAGTTTACGAGTTACTGTACATACTTTTTTCATATTAAATTATAACACTAAATACTTATTTTCTCCATTTTTGATTCATCAAAAACCGGTTCTGAAGTTCTTACATGTCAATCTGACAATGCCGCTTCCCTTGGTTCCGCCTTGTTTTACCCCCAAAATATTTATAGTATGCACGTAGTAAAGTAACTGCACCAATAGATTGAGAGCATTGGAGGTCGACGACCGACGGCTCTTCCCCATTCGAAGTAAATATACTTACTTGGTAACGTTTCAAAACCAGTGAAGGCACTGCTGTAAATATGTTTTAATAGGTATTTAATAGAAGAAAATAGTTATTAAGATACTTTTTGAATATGTCATTAACCAGATATTTGTCTTTAAACAAAATTTGTATACTTCAGTTCGTTTTTATTTGTCTCAAAAATAATGATAAGCAATTTATTTTTAGGCTAGCAGTGGTATGATTTAATTTTTCGTTTAACCATTGAGAGCAGAAAAACCCTATGTGTCACAAAAACGTTTAAATCGGGATAAAATTGCGTATTTTTGGTATCTCATAAATTTCGTATTCAAATTTTAAATTATTCAGGAAATAAGTTTTCGGAAATTTTATTTCATTATTAGCTGCTGAATAGTATATTATGCAATGACCATTCATTGCAAATGTAAGTTGAATATATTTTTTTTTACGACTGCCCTGAAAATAGACAAAAACGCACTAACAACTGCTCTGGAAAACTGGACATTTCAAACATCGTGTGAAAAGTATACTTTGCACACGGCGTGTGCTTATTCGGGTATTTAGATTAAAGGGCTTCGTCTCCGTTTTAGAGCTTCGCCCTCAAAGGTCCCATTACCAGATCTCTAAAAAAGGGGGCCCAATTATAGGGCTTCACCCCCCGGGAGCCCCTTTTTGCAAAACTTTAGAAAATGGAACTCTTATACCAGGGGCCCCCTTTTAAGACTTGGGGCCCCATTTTAGGGCTTCGCCCCCGGGGGCTCCATTGCTGAATCTGTAAAAAATGGGACTCCCGTACCATAGGCCCCATTCTAGGGTTTCGCCCGCCTGGGGCCCCATTTTAGGGCTTCGCCCTCGGAGCCTCTTTTTCAAAATATTTGGAAAATAGAGACCCCACTCCGGTGGCCCCGTTTTAGGACTGTGCCCCTAGTTATAGTTTAGCGAGAATCTCTTACTCACGTGGCTTTTTTCATTAGGAATAAAATTTTCTGATAAATCAATAATAAAAATGTTTCCCATATAACATGTAATTTTCTACCACACTCCCAGTGGGGCACCCTCCCTGTATGTAGCAGTCGTAGAAAAAGTATAGTGTGCTACACGTGCTAAAAAGACTTTTTACACTCATGAGACTTTATGACACTCGCTTACGGCTCGTGTCACCAAACTGTCTCATTCGTGTGAAAAGTCTTATTTTCAGCACTTGTTGCACAATATACTATTTCTATTTTGGTATCATAAAGAAGTCTTTTCGATGACTGGTTGCTATGATATTAACAAAATTGTGCAATGTCAAAGCTCACTAGCAAAAATTTCGATATTAATTAATGGGATTCCTAATAATACAGACGTCAAAAGTGACAAGATGGCCGTCCAACTTTTGATCGCCACTTGAATAAATTAATGTTTTTCATTAAAAAACGTGCAAAATAGCACTCTTCGCCCAGTTTTGTTTGGATTCAAATGGACGTTTTAAAGCCTGAATTTGTGCGACGCGACGTGTAGCTTTTTTGTATTTAGTGAGTGATTTCCTATAAATATTTTTTATAAACTTTATATCAAAGTAACGATGGTCTTGCGGTGTGAGGTATGCAAAATCTCCAGCTATTATCATCCGAACCTGGGTTTCCACAAGTAAGTAAAAGTAAATGAAACACAGTAGTACAGTGGGCACCATTTTGTGATGTGATTAATTAATATTTTATAATACTTACCTATGTATGTGATATTAATGGATAATCTGATATGTTTGCAGTCATTTACCAACCTCTATTAAATCATTTTTGAAGTGAATACTTCTTTGGTTTCCTGGCAGTGGTTTTGCAAGGACACGGAAAAATTTCGTGACACAGCAAAATAACTATTTTGTGTTAACTAACCTTCATAACCCATATCTAACTCAATCTAACCCACACACTATAAATAAAACATAAATATATTTTAAATAATGCACCCGAATAAATACCATCATTTCAAATTAAACGTATTTACTTTATTGAAATTATTATTATGATGGACTCACATTTTCAAAGTCTACGTCTATGAACTGTCCTTGCTTTCGTTCAGGCGGGGGCGGGCAATACTACATTTAGCAGTGGGGACGAAGTTTGACAAAAGTTTGTACACGATTCATAAAAATATAAGGAGGCGGGACAATCGTTTTGTTGATATTTTTGCAAGATTTCGGATTTTTATGAATGAGTTGTCGGGTCTCTTTAGGTTAAATGTTTTTGACTATAAGTCTAGAAGCACGAAATAATATTGTTTCGAAATTTGAGGAATACAGTTATCTACGAATGTACATCGGGAATATCCTTAAGATCACGATATGTCTGAATAAAAAATGTCAGCATCAGTTTAATAAAGCCAAATTAGCTTTTTAGAGCAAATGTCAACGATTTCTCTTATTGCAAGTTAGGACACTCCAAAACTTATAGCGCTTTTTTTCAACTCATGTTTAAGTTGATTAAGGTTTTGCATTGCTGAATAGTTAGATCAGCATCAATAAAAATTTTTCTTATTGCTAAGTACGAACATCCTCTGCAGAACTGAGCCTGACCCTACGTCAAAGTCAAAGTACGCTTTATTGTTTTAACAAATATTGTTTTTAACAAAGCAAATATAAAAGTAAAATAAAATAAAATAAATGATTCCTAGTTCCTAATACAATATGTATACATATATATGAAATGACTGTAAAATGAGACGATTACTTACAAGAAGATAATTTAATACTGGTCACAGGGCACGAAGGTAAAAATAGTAAAAAATACTACACTGAACTACAATAGTATATTGTGTAACAAGTGCGTGAAGTCAACTTTTATAGACGAATGTGATGTTTGCGGCCCGAGCCGAAGGCGAGGGTCACAATATCACATGAGTGTATAAAAGTCTTCACGCACGTGTTGCACACTATACTTTTTCTACGACCGTAAATTTTCGGAAAATGAATTTACCTTATTTTGGTTTTGCCAGGATACAAATTTTTGGTAGTACTTTCGTAAATTTTGAGGGATTTGCTCGGCAATAAGGATTCGCTTGCAATATTGGCTGCGGCTGTTATTTCTGGTGGAGTACCACATAATTCCAGATCAGAATCTGAGTCCATAGTTTTGAAATTTCTAACAATATTTGCACGATCAACGTAATTACACAATAATTATTCTTTTTAATGACAGTTGTCATAGCTCGCAAAACTTCAATCAAAATAGGACAAGCATAGCCACCTGTTCATTTTGGATCCGCGCGTACATGGGCTCTTATGGAAGTATGCGTGAAATAAATCCCATAAGGAATACGTTGTACTTCACGCACCGGTGCGTGAAATTGTACTTCACGCATTAGTAGTGATGCGTGAAAGTATATTTCACGCACGGTCGTAGAAACACACATTTAGATTGCATAAGATATAGTCATTGAGCATAAAACTCAGCAAGATTATAATATGCCTTCCCTGTTAAAATTTTTTTTACTTGATGCCTAAAATCTTTGAGTGATGTTGCCTCCTTAATGTCGAGCGGCAGGTGATTGAAAACCTTTTTACCCTCATAGAAAATTGATTTCTGAGTTAGAGTAGAGGTAGGGATGGGTAGTTGTAAATTATTTTGCTGACGAGTTGTGTATCAGAATTAAGCGACAGACGATTTGAGTCCAACCATTCCTTTATCTTCTGAAGGTCCGCCAACAAGGTTAGGTGGAGGGTCTCACTGGTAGGGCTATGCCAGAGAATTGTGGTGTCGTCGGCAAATAAAGTGATTTTTCCATGAATGTCAATATTTGTAAGATCATTCACATACAGGAGAAAGAGTATGGGTCCCAAAACGGAACCTTGCGGCACACCCCAGGCTAATGAACCGTATTCTGATGACTCAGAGCCCTTAAAGACCCGCTGACGACGACCTCTCAGATAAGAAGAGAACCAGGACCATACTACACCTCTGAACCCATAGCAGTGGAGCTTCCGAAGCAGAATCTGACTAACGCAGTCAAACGCCTTTGACAAGTCACAAAAAAACCGCCGCCGAAACTCCACCTCCATTAATTTGGGCATACGGCTCAGAGAGGAAATTGTATACAGCGTCATCAGTATTATGGCCCTCCCTAAAACCAAACTGAGATTTACTGAGGATATTGTTTGATATGAGATAAGACATAACACGAAATTTTACTAGTTTCTCGATTAGTTTCGATAGAGTGGACAGAAGAGAAATGGGTCGAAAGTTTGAAGGGTTATCGAGATTACCATCTTTATGAATTGGAATGACTTTGGATGATTTTGGACAGTTTGAAAATGTGCCCATTGTCCAAGAAATGTTAATTGCATCAGCAAGTGTTTTTAAAGCAATGTCGGGCAAGTTGAGGAAAATCTTAGCCGAAAGTCCATCCTCTCCAGAAGAATTCTTGTTTTTCATAGAGCTTAAGATACTCTTCAATTCAATTAAGTCGGTGGGTTGAAAAAAGAAGGAATTTTGAACAGTCATATTGGACAGATAACTAAGGGGCTCTGTTGTTGGATTGAGTTTCTGTTGAAGATTTTGGGCAATTTCACAGAAAAAAGTATTCAGTTCATCAAGGGGAACTTCCGGGTTAGCACCTGGTTTATAGTTGCTCTTACTTCTGATATCATTGACAATCTTCCAGCATTCTCTTGGCTTATTTGTACTGTTGTTCATACGATTTGAATAATAAGACTGCTTAGAAATCCTGATAAGCCTACGATATAAGGAGCGATAGGTATTGAAATACTGACGAAAGGCTGGACAGTCAGTATACTTTTTGATAATGTGAAGGGAGCGCAAGTTTTTAGAAGACATTTTCAGACCCTTAGTAAGCCAGGATTTATTCGAGGTAACTTTTGATTTAAGCTTGACAATGGGAAAGGCAACATTAAATAGACGTAACACATTTGCATGAAATTCAGAGACAGGAACAGGCAGGTTACATAGAATGCCCCAATCAACAGATGCAGCTAAATTGCAAAACCTCCCATAATTCCCATCACCAAAAATTCGTCAAAGTCACGCTTTGTTTTAATATGCTTTCTAGGAATTGAAACCTTACAAACAATAGCTTCGTGATCAGATAAGGCAGCATTTTTAATGCTACAATTTATCATGGTGCTTAGAGCAGACATAGTCAATTGTACTGGACGAGAATCTGGTGATACGAGTCGGGCAGTCTACATGCATTTGCAAGTTGAAAGACCTAAACAAATTACGCAAACGTAAGGTCGAAGCAGAGCTCTCGTCATCATAATTTATGTTAAAATCCCCTGTAATTATGATATGTCCAGAGCATGGAATTTCGCAGAGAAGACTCTCCAGAGCCAAAAAGAAATCATTACAGTCAGAAATAGGAGATCGATAAATACATAGAATACCTTACCTATATACATTTTTTGGCTTGGAGAGCCGGTTTCCTTTAGGAGATAATCATATTTATTTATTCGCTGAAAAGAACTCTGCTCCAAAAACAATTCATTCACCAGAATCATGCAGCCCCTATGAGACACCTGTGATCTGCAGAAGTTGGATACTATTGCATAGTTTGGTAAATAAACAATTTCATTCAACCTCAACCAATGCTCAGTGAGTAAAACTATATTGGGGTTATTTAAATCACTTAAAAATATGGAAAGTTCTGCTGTTTTATTCCGCATTGATTGAATGTTTGATCAAAGAAGAGAGTATTCTTCGAGATTGATCGGATTTACTGTGAGATTTAGTGAATTGTTTATGACATGTGTTTTAGAAGGAGCAGGCAGGAGTGTCTCACAGGTTGTTGGCGAAGATAAATTTATTATTTCTGAGTCATTAGCTGGTGATTTTCTGTAAAATTTGAACCCTGATAATTTAAGTTACATATATCAATCAGGTAAAGCGTCATATAGTTCTTATCCATAAGTCCTGGAGTTATGCAGGGCACACTAATAGCCCCATTCTCGGCGTCAACAAGTGATGAGATTTCTTTATGCAGAGTGGCTATGAGATGATTCAATACGGGTCGGCCTCCACTTAGAGGTGGTCCAATTAAAGTGACATTAGTATGCTTCATATCGTTGAGGAGCCTCACTATTAGTTCCTTGTCTAGGCGCTTTCCCATAATAGAGTTCTTCGGATTAAGGAAAACAAAAACAAAATCACTTGGTAAACTTACTACAGCACAGAACGCATTTCTCAAGCATATCCTCAATTAATAGGTTTCCCATAGACTGGCTGTTTATGTCATATTGGCTCTTTGTGTGTCGCTCAAAGAGAGGCAATTAGCCTTTTACATCTGTTTCAAAGATGAGTATTTTGTTCTTCACTTGTCGAGTTGTATGATGCATAGATATTGCTGGGCCGTTTTAATGTTGTAGCAGGCGCAGGCATTACACATTTTTATTCTGAAATTGAAACAGCTCATAGTTTAGAGTTTTTATTTGAGTGCCAAGTTCAGCATTCTCTAGTTCCAGTATTCTAATAGTTGATATCATGTTCTTGCTTGACTTCTGTTTAGCTTCTGAGTCCCTGAATGACTGAATCCTTCTTGTCCATTGTGTCTCTTCATTCTTGAGTGTTTCAACTTCCAGCTGCAAAGCTTTGATTGCCTATCCAGATCTGATGCAAATTTGTTCTCTGCCTCCTGCACAAGGCTATCAAAGTTTGCACTGTTGCGCAACCTCTCGATGAATCTGTCCCTGTCCCTAAGTTCATTTTCTAGCACCTTAATGGTTTTTATAAGCTCATCTTTTTCCTTATTTACGTCCTGCTCCCTCATCTGACATTTGTTTGAACAATAAATAGAATAACCTTCAAGTTTGACAATATAAGGACATCTTTCCATGCAACTTGGATAGTATATGGCTAGACATTCTGTGCAGCAAAAATTTGTAAACTCGTTTTTATTCCTTTTGATTATACGATTTTTCATCAGACTTTTAATAGTAGTGAAAATCGTAATTAGTCGAAACCTTGTCAGTTTGGGTTATATGCCTATACTTAATACAAATTAAAAATATGTAAATATTTTAATTTACTAGTAATTCAGATCAATGCATTGCATTTACATACTTATTTATATGAGACAAATACGCTTATAAATGTTATATTACAATCTAATTATTCTAAATTATACTCATCTGTTAATATATTCCTTGTAATGAACACATACGTTTGCATATACTTAACCTTACATAGAATCAGATAATATAGACCTATTTTAGCATTTAAATGAGGTGACATTTAAACTAAGTTATATGTTCTTTGAACATCCATGGGAGTACCCAATCATTTTACATATAGAAGTAAAATTTTTACAGCATGTTGCGATCTTTTTTGTGAAAGTTCTAGTAGGTTTAGATCGTAAAGTTACACATATTCCATATGGAGTGACGCTCCTAATTACGTCAGTGGAAATATCTCATATGGTCCTCAAAGCATGGTCTAAAACCTCCACTGTAAAATCGGCATCTTCCCGTGTAATACACATTGGTGGCTTTATTCGTAATACCTAGAATCGAAACAAAAATGCATCATTATTATCATTTTTAAGTTGGTAGCGTTGGTACTATTTTTCAAATAGCCATACCATACGCATTTTCTGATCACTTTGCAATCAGATCAGATCAAAGCTAGATGAAGCTATAAGCTCTGATTATTTATTCTTCTATTTACTTACGTTTCCGTCCAATCCACCTTTTCCAACTATCAATCCCTGGTCCAAACAGCTTTCCCATAGCTTCATGAATTTTTGTGGTTCCAATGGTTCTTTCGAGCTTTTATCCGATACAAGTTCAACACCGATCATAAGCCCTTTTCCTCGAACGTCTCCAATATAGTCATGTTGTTTTCTTAAAGTTTGAAGTTCGAGCAGAAGATGAGTACCGACCGTTTTCGAATTGTCTTGTAGTTTTTCGTCTTCAATTATCTGAAAGAACGATTCAACAATCAAATAGGAGATTTGGTAAAATATGTGAGAATATTCCTAAAATGCTATCACCGTTCAAATGCATTACAGTGGAAGGTAAGGTGACCCTATCTCACTACAAACTATTATTCTAGCCCTTGAGGATGTGTTCAGAAAGATAGAATGGGACAACAAATGAATCAGCATCGAACATCTGAGATTCGCGTTATAACAGCCGGTAATGTCTAGTACCTAACAGGCAACTGAAACAAGCAAGCGATTGAAAACGAATGAGTCATAAGAGCACTATGATCAAATTAAGTGCCTTAGTACTAGAAATTTGACAAGGGAAACCACCCTGCAGAAATTACTATGCGTATTTATCTTACAGGGGTAGCTATTGATGCATTGAAACATGTTCACAAACCGCACGATACTCATGCATGTAGCATCTGTGTTGCGTGTATCCTACTGATAGTCTCTATGGACTGATAAAAACCATCTCTCACAAGACTATACACAATTAAACTAAGATTTTATGAATAGATTCGCAGAGCACCACTATGATCCATACGTCCAGGACTGAATAAATTCAGGTTGAAGCAGATGATCTTTATATCATTTAATAATGTCAAAAAGTCGCCGAATATTGAACTAAATTGTATTTATGTTTTGACACTAATCATCAGGCACAACATTAACAGGAGGAGGTAAATTTAGTATTAATTTGTCTTCAACTAGTTTTGAGCATTAATTCATTGATAGTACTCAGATTTCGTTCGTAATTAGAGCACGAAAAGTCAGTTTGGTGTAAAGCCTATCTCTCCACCTGCATGTATTATAAGTAAGTCTTTGACGTTTAGAAATATTTGAAGATAATCCTTGTAAAAACAGTATAACGTCTGCGGCGTTCCACTTCTTCGGCCCTTCCTAAGTAAACTTTCAATCCCCCCGGTATGGGTCCTAAGTGTGTCAGTTCGAAATTTACGTCAGATTTTACATGTGGTAACGTGTCCTCAGTTTTTTTGGACTGAAAAATGAAAAATAATTTCACGAGCCTGACTATGAAGTAATTTTGTTTTCTGTCACTATTATTAATCATCAGCTGGTTACGAGTCCCACTAACTATCGGTACTGTGATAAGGCGCGACCACTTGATGCACCCGCATACAGCCACCTTGTTGTACTACCACTCGAGTACCACTACTTACATCTAATACGGTCAATCCAACGACGGACGATATCGGGTTACCACCGAACGTATTGAAATGAACAGCCTTGGTGAGGCCTTCGGCAACTTCTGCCGTAGTCGCTACGGCAGCCAAAGGGAAGCCATTGCCGATTCCTTTCGCCATAGTCACGATGTCCGGCTCGATATTGTGCGATTCAAAGCCCCAAAAATGATCACCCGTTCTTCCGAAGCCCGTCTGAACCTGCAATACATAATTTCACCAAACATTCTTGTAGTCTTGAAAATACATAAACAGCCTATCATCAAAATGTATTTTAATATGTTATAAGAACCTGTGCCTTTTGGGTGATATAATACTGTAGTACTGCTAACTAATTATATTAATATCTATGGGCGTTAATTTCATGTCACTCAACACAAACCCAGCAAACCGATGATGGTTTAGGATCTCAGGCCTCAGGAACGCAAAGAAAAATAATTTACGTACGTTCTGGGTAAATTTCCCTTCTTACCTCGTCTGAAACGAATACTCCTCCTTTTGATTTGACCACATTATAGATTCCTTTAATGTAATTTGTTGGATACTGCACTACGCCACCAACACCTTGGATGCTTTCAACGAATATAGCCGCTATGCCATCCTTTGGAGCCTCGTATTTTAGGTCTTCTTCAAACTGTTTTAAGTACTGTTTACCGGCCTCGCAATCGTCAGAACAACTACAGTTTCGGTCGGTTTGCACCGGACTGTCTCTGCATCTCTTTCCTCCCCATATTCCTTTATACACATCCGGATTCATAGTCTGAAAGATATGCCCCATTTATATTGTAAACTAGAAATCGTATTCACTAAAAATAACACTCAGTCTAAAGTTTGAACTTGTTGCTTAATCTTGAAACATAATTATTATGATTATTATCTAAACATGTTTTAAAAACAATCAGTAAACTTTCAACAAATTTTAGTATAAAAGATCGAGCGGACCGAGTAAACGACAACTTGGTTCAGTTCGTGGATCCTTTAGGGAGCGTTCTGGCAACAAGTTCACCCCACTGTTCATCTAGAGCTATTTTGTACCTTTACGGGAAAGGCTCTTGGGTGTTCAACCTGAGTTATTTTGTACCTTAATGGGAAAGACTCTGGGGGGTTAAACTCTCTTTCGCATTTGGTTCCTTTACGGAGAATTAACAAATAAACTTCTCTTAGAACACGTCAGTTAAAAGAATAATAAAAATAAGTTAATTAAAGTCAGATATATAAAGTAACCCAACTCTCATAGCATCAACATAATTTAAGTAATAAGTATTTCAAGGAAGTCTCAATTTGTCTCATGAAACCCAGTGGGTTGCGTCCGATAAGTCTTCAACGAATAGTCATGCGTCCCACGCTCCTCTGGTAAAATACCTTTGGAGGCTGCGGTGCTGATCCTTAGTACCAAGAAATTGACACGTGGTAAACCGAACAGGGCGCGTCTTTGACACGTGGTGGAGGGCCGTTCTGATCCCCGTACATTGGACCTAGGACCATGAATTCGCCGAGGAGATAACCTTTGAAGATGCCGTTCTGTTCTCTAGTGCCATTTGTGGAAGCCGCCGTTCTGATCCCTAACCTCGGAAGCGTTTCAGTTATTTAGATGCAGCGAAGTCACATGGTGGGAGAGCCTGTTCGACCTTTCTACAAGTAACGCCATTCGGACCCCCGTAGACAAAACAAGTGTATCGTCATTTTTTTTTTCTTCAAGCCATTTTGACAAGTGCAGTTGCGACTGCTGTGCACCTTGATATACAGGGTCAGTCCAAAAAGATTTTTTTTACTTTCATCAGAATTAAATAAAGCTCCAAACACAATGATCCACAAGGTTAAATTCGTGTAGCAGCTTCTCTTCAGATTTGAGATACGATCAATCAACATTACTGAGTATTACAGAGATTAGTGACTTCGAGTTGTTAATCACACATCTTCCAGAGGGACAGAGGGAGTGAATCTTTTCTGCGAGCGGAATTTCGTTCCTTCGAGGAGTAACTTGACTGCTCTCGGAGTTATATGAAAAAATCTCTATTCCATGGCAAAATAAGCATAATAAAAAACCAATAAAACAAATTAAGCTCAAGGACACTCATACGATGGATCCAGGGACCAAGGCATCACCAATTCATATCATAAAACAAGAAGACAAAGAGGACCATAATGAAGAAGTAAATTTTCAGTTAATCATGCGAGAGACAAAAGAGGCAATGGCAAAATATAAGACAGAGATTATACAACAAAAATATAAGAGAAGTGCCATTAGGAAGAACGATGACGGCGACGTAGACAAAAGATTGCTAGCATTTTTTGGTGGAAAAAAGTTACAAGTTTAAAACACAAATATCTTTGACAAATACCTTAGATAATAGATAAAATAACACTTAGGCGGAGGAACAAGCACATAGGAAAAGCAGAAGAAAGAAGAAGAAGTTTTTAAGAAGTGGGTTCGTGTACCTAAAGCATGTACTAAGAAAGAAGTATATACAAGGGGTATAAAGAATTGCTGAACTCAACTATCTCAGAATAAGTACCAAACAGGGGAAAATCACAAGCCAGATAGTTGGAAAGGAAAACATACGAGGAATTAAGAAGAAAATACAGTTTCATAGAAAGTATATATAAAGAATAATAGAGATATCGCCAAACATAGAGAAAGTCATATAAAACTATTATCTAAGGTACATACGATAACAGAAATTAGAAGAAAGGAATTTAAATATAAGAAGAAACCAGAAACTGTAAAAAAACAATACACTAAGGGAGTACTTCGAACTGGACCAAGGGAAAAAGTAAACCAAAAAAGAAAAAAAAAATAACTAACAAGGAACACGTAACTAAGTAATTAAGAAGTAACCAAAAACTAAGCAAATACACACAGAAACGAAGAAAGTAAGAACCGTAGAGGACGATAGTACAGGAGATGATGAAGAACGCAAATGTTCACGATAAGTACCTAATTGGGAAAATCGTAGAGGGAAAAAGAAACATGGGCGTTAGAATTTTTTTAATGGAGATTCGAGTAACTAAAGAAGAAAGTTAAAATTTCCAATGCAAGTGTTAACTTCAGTACCACATTGTGAAAATCATGGTAAAAACACGTAGGCATTAAAGAAAGAAATTGAGAAATTTAGATGAATAGGGGAAAACACTATAATTTTAAATGCAAGTGTTTAACGATAAGTACCCTATTGGGAAAGTTACAGAAAAACACATAGGCATTTAAATAAATGAGAAATAGGAGAATAAAAGAGATAATATTGAGAGTAAAAGAGTTATAATATTGAATTAAAAGAAAGGAACAGCTAGAAAGCGAAATGATATACAGGTCGTATAGGAAATATTACAGCAAACTGTCGCAGATAAGTACCTAATAGGGAAGATCATAAGTCGGATACTTGGGCAAAATGAGGACCTAGGATATGAAACTAGAAGCTACCGATGGGCATATATAAAGTTATAAGGAAAAGTAGACAATATATGAGAAGATAGTAAACTAGAGTAATAATAGAAATGCGGGAAAATAAGTTAAAAGTTAAAGATAGGAGGTAATATTAAAGAAAATACATCACAAAAGTGTCGGCCAACACAAAACATAGAGAATAGGTAGAAATAGTTAAAATATATAGACAAAATACGTAAAGATAGATTAAATGATTAGAAATAAGCGAAAAACTTGTAAACTTGTGTGAGGTAATCTACACCGAAAATAAAAACATTAGCCTTCTTAGAGAGTGCGCATATCTAGGAAGGATAATAGTCAAAGATGCTAATATCCAATTCAAATCAATATCATGCAATATAATTGCAGGCAAATGGTGTAAATAACACACATGTATTAAAAATCCACTGTAATTAATATGATTCTAAACAAACTGGTCAACGGTTACGGGATCAAGCAGTCGATGTTATAATAAATTCAATTATAAACAATCATTTTAGTTTAACGAGACAAGGCCAAACATTTAAATAAATCAAGCGTCAGCATTCGCTAATAAAATATTTTTATCTTCAACACAAACACACCGGCAATGGAATGTAAGCTCAGATACCTGAAACTTCCACTTGTCTCAAGTACAAGGCTACCCAACAACGACCTAATACTGACCGACGGCGACGTCACAAATATAACAGATGGTGTAGAAAAAGCTAATGCCGCAGTTTAATAAGTATAACAACGTAGTACATACATTTTAGCATAAGTTGTAATATTTTTTTATCCAATTATACATGCAGTATGATTCAAACCTTATTATTAAGATATTGAAGATAATAGAAGATATATTTTGAAAGGGAATAGAGAAAAAAACGGGGATATGGAGAACACATATACCTGTGTTAATCTAATAGTACATAAGTAAGATAGAATACATAATCGTTCGAATATTTTTTGTTAAAGCATAATTGCCAATACTTCTTGCGGATTAAAATAATATAAACATACGAATATAGTACTAAAGTATAAAGTAATACTTTCAATGATAATTAAAATCTTTAATAATAATTGCCGAATGTTCTACGAAGGACATTGCACGACAAGATAAGAAGATATTTTTTCTAGTATGCCTCATTACTTAAAAGTGGAAAACATATATATAGATGCATACTAATATTAATAAATAATATACAAGAATTTATTAGGTTAAGAGATAAGTGTCAATATTGTTTACTAATGTTCTGTTTATATTTTTTGCATATACTTGGAGCACTATTCAATGTCGACCCATAGTTCGGACGGCAGCCAACTCGATATCCACGACAAGGATCTGGATTCATGGATAACCACTGGCTGAAAACCCAGGACTGAACTAAGCTACAAGCCAGAACCAAGAGTGAAAAGTGCTCAAATATAACTTAAATGTAATTATGTGGGGAACGATATGACTATTCAAATATTGAAGACCACTCGTTGATATTTAAAGGGGTTCCACTCATTTAAACATACTCATCAAAAATGAGTTTTTGATCGATAACAGAGTTTTTTAAATTATTTCTTTGGCAGTCGCTAACAAATATTTATTTATAAGGGTGATTCTTTTCTTTTTGAACTTATTAACCGTAAAGGATTTAGTAACAACTATTGATTTTTTTAAGCATAACTACCGACTTTTCTGGAGACGTCCTGAACTGACGATAGATATGAAAAAAAGAAAGTAATAATGCTACTAATGTGGAAGAAATATGTTTTGTAGAAGATGAAAACTAGTTAAAGAAAAAAAAATCATAAACTGTTTTTGCATTGGGGACCAATGCACGACGGAGGGGGGCATGTGTAAACTAGAAATCGTATTCACTAAAAAATAACACTCAGTCTAAAGTTTGAATTTGTTGCTTGATCGTGAAACATAATTATTATGATTATTATCTAAACATGTTTTAAAAATAATCAGTAAACTTTCAACAAATTTTTGTATAAAAGATCGAGCGGACCGAGTAAACGACAACTTGGTTCAGTTCGTGGATCTTTTAGGGGGCGTTCTGGCCATAGGCATATATGTCTATGGTTCTGGCACAGCATATATAACATACAGCAAGCCCACTCTCGCTTCGTTCCTATGTTGTAAAAATAATAAACTTTTACACGCATAGAAACCCCCTCCAATGCAGCAGCCAGCGGCCAGGCTATGGCGGCCCGCTAAGAATTAAAGGGGACCGGACTTGCAATTTTTTATGTCCCTAGAGTAAGGCATGTTTAATTTTTTTAGCGGAAATAGCACACATATTTTTTATAAACAAAATATAACATATTTCTGCAAAAAGAACTAAATATTTATTATTTAGTTGTGATATCTGATTCGTTCTTGGGAACCAGGAAAGCGTTCTATACCTACACCGGAGTAATAACATGGTCGAACAATGTGAAGCCAAATGCATCAGTGTTCCATTTTCATTTTGTTTGTCAGCATTTTTATCGCCGGAAGCTATGTATTCTAGCGTTGTAAAATCCTTTAGAGTCAAGGGTGTAACTGTTACAAAAAAACTCTTTCATTCGGAAATAAAGCTGGGCATTTTTTTAAATGCTCTGCGTGTGTACGTGAATTTATTATGTAAGGTCAAAATGAAGTACATTGGTATCGCGTTGGTTGGCTCAAAAAAAAGTTATGTGTACATAATAAACACGTTTAATGTGAGTACCATACTTTACTTTCTCTACGGCCAGTCTTAATAATAAAAATAAGTACTTTATCTTTTAAAATTTCCTAAGCAAATAGTAACAATTAACGTCAAAATTGATAAATTTTAAATGTCGTGATCATGGCAATCTTTGATATTGACCGAATATTGCTCTGGTGTTGCATTTTGATTGGTTATCATAATGAAACGTCAATACCATAACAAAGAGTATATAATGTAAAGAAAGGACAGTAAGACAGAGCAATCAAATTAGAGAGGGATAGATGAGAACTCCGACTTAAAGGGCGCCTCGTATGTTATCGGATTATCTCGGACACAATCGTCAAGCAAGGACGATCAGCCAACACAGTGGGTTAAACATATCCCGTAAAGGTCAAGTTTAGATTTATTAGGGAGACGTTTGGTTTAGTTTTTTTAATTCATATTGTGTAATTGAAATTAGGTGTGTAAACTTTAATTATGATATGTAACACAAATTATTTAATAGAATCTTTTAACAATCACCCTGTAAAATTTTGCTTACCTACAATTCATGCATTTTTCATGACTTTTCTCAAAAAATCCTCGGATTTCTGATAAAACATTAATTGTTTTAATTTTATTACTAAATATTCAGAAAATTCTAGTCTAATAATTAACACAGGAATTTCGCCTTTTTGACATAAACTGTCATTTTCAGCTTTAAAATTATTCGCGGCGAAAAATTTTATTTTTTTTACGAATTCTACCATAATTCTGAATTAACCTCAAATTCTTCTTCTTCTTGACTGCTTTGCTATATTTATTTGTTTATTCTTTTCAGGCATTGGGTTCATTAGTTAAATTGTAGAATAGATACTTTGACCATTGGATAATAATATTAATTATAATTTTTTTCGGTGGAGATATTATTATTTTATGTTCCGTTTGCGTCCTTTTGGTAATTATACTAAAACTACGAAAAACCCACCAGCTAAATGACACCAGAAAAGAAAAGGTGATTTTCGCAATTTAGTTGCAGAAATGAGATTAATTGAGCCCATTCTAGACTTAAAAATATATTACTAACCTTCTTACTTCATACGATACTTGGACCTAACCTATAAACCTATTCCACTAATAGCATAAATTCGCAGAAAAGTTAAAACTATTTGAACTTTTTAGCAAATATTCGCCGACGAAATTTCGCGTCAATGAGTATGGACCAAAAGTTACATTTGCGCGAAAAATCAACAACTGTCAAAAAAAGGCGAATTTTGCGGAAGTGAATATGAAGCTTTAAAGTGAGATTCGAATAGAATTTACTTTTTCGTTGGTTTATTTACATACTAAGAGTTTATCCCCTTTATGTTTTGAATGAAACTTTTCCTTTAAAATAATCGAAAAATCTTGATTACACCTTTTTAATTTAAATTGAAGGAAATTCTTATTTCATTAATTAAAGCTTTTAGACATCCTGAATAAATTTTAATAAAAATTCGCCGGAAATATTAAAAAACTAAATTTTATCACATCTTTTAATTAAAATAAGTTGAGCACTGAGATTTTAAGAAAATGCAAAGGTTTAAACAAATTCAGAGAATTTGAATAAAAATCACTCGATATAAAATTTTATCCTAGCAGAAAGTATTAGATATTTAGTAAATTTTGTCCTCATTTTCGTTATTTCGACCCACTGTGATGAAATCCATTATTCGCTATCTTGTTTGACTTGACGTCAACATCGCCCGCCTTGATAAAAAGTTACATCCGGCAACGTCGCGATATCTCCGAGTTAAAGGGACGAGGTCATTGAAAGGGCTGACGAAAGATCAAAGGAAATTCGCCGGCTGTCTTCTCTTTACATTATATACTCTTTGACCATAATGAGTCTCATTTTGATACTGGCAGTAAATATTTAATAAAGCAATTAAAGTGTAGGAGTAGAAAATAGATATTTATGCAACAAGTGTGTAAAGTGATCCTTTTTTCATTAATGGGAATATTGACAATCCCATGAATAAAAAAGGGAACTTTACACATGAGTAGCATACAAATTTTTTTTAACTACCGAAAAATATACGCAAAAAATAAAAATATTATTAAATTACTTTACGCACTAGTGCGTAAAATATATTATTTTACGCACTGCCCTAAATGTCAAAAATATGTCAGATTTGCTTTACACACTAGTGCGTAAAATAACTTATTTTAGGCACTGCACATTAAAAAGGCATATTTTACGAATCTTGGAGTGTGCGTAAAGTAAATACTTTACGCACGGTAGTAGAAAAAGATATTTTTCTTCAAACGTTTGGAAACAGGATTTTTTCTATTCTATAGATGGCACTTTTTTATATATGTATAAAATTTTTTTGTCAATACAACATTTATTGTATTGTATTCAATTTATCTTAATAACATTTTGATTCGCTGTACAAGGTAAAGAAATAAGCAAAATGTAGGGATGGTAGCCAAGTTTTTTCTTAGTTACATATAAAACAAAACACTAACAATTTTCTGACATATAAGCCTACCCTATTTATTTTTTAAATAGAACACCCTGTATATGACTACATTTTTGGACTCTCTAGAGAATTCTCAACATATTTCGTGGATAATATCCTATACCTATCTTTAGCTGGTTACGAAATATTGACAGTTGAAAGTCGGGCATTTTGACATTTTGACAGGTTATAAAATCTAAACCGCACGAGATCAAAGAAAACGGTTTGCACATTTCTATCTTAGCTATCGAATGACAGTGATGGAGGTTTAAAAGTTCCGGTTAATTTTATCCGCGGGTTAAATTCAAAGTTATTGTCATTCGATAGCTCATGAAAAGCTAAGATAGGAATGTGCAAACCGTTTTCTTTGCTCTGGTGCGGTTTAGATTTTAAAACATGTCAAAATGTAAAATGCCCGACATTCAACTGTCAATATTTTTTCGTAAACACCTAAAGATAAGTATAGGATATTATACACGAAATGTGTTTAGATTTCTCTAGAGAGTCCAAAAAAAATTAGTAATATACAGGGTGTTCCATTTAAAAAAATATAGATTAGGTTTATATGTCAGAAAATGGTTAGTGTTTTGTGTTATATGTAACTTAGAAAAAACTTTGCTATCAATCCCACATTTTGCTTTTTTGTTTACCTTGATATCTTTAATGTCAAAAAAGTTACAGAGAATCAAAATGTTATCAAGATAAATAAAATAAAAGTTCAAATAAAAGTTTTAAGATTTTTCCTGAAAATTTTAAAGAAACAAAGCAAAAAAAACAAATGACTGTCTGAAAACAAGAAAATGTAGAATTTTTTATTTTTTTTTAACAGAATGCCCTATATATTATTATAGTTTTAAAACCTACTTAGTTTCCGCTTTTTAAAAATATATAGTTTGGACTAGCAGTTTTTCAATTTAAATAACTAAGTCTAGTCTTGCAATGCGGGCAAATAATAATAAACAGCATCTTAACGTCAGAATAAATATTTGCTGTCATACAATGTTTTGTTTTCCTTGATGATCCAGGGCCATGATACAAAGAGTTATTCTTTGTATCATGATCTAGGGCTGTTGCGATAAAATAACGCATTATTTGCCGGCATTGCCAAAGGCGCGGCTTGCTAGACTAAGTTATTTAAAGTGAAATGAGTGATATTTTTAAAGAGCGAGTGCTAAGGAGGTTTTAAAACTGTAATAATATATAGAGCATTCTGAGCCTCTTTGAATAGAGTCTCTAAAGGGGTGGCAAATTATAAGTACAAATCCTGTACAAAATAGTAAATTGCGCAACAACGATGGATTTGTTGACCATATCGCACGGGGATGAAAGTTTGGGCACGACTCCGTAGGCGGAGTGTGCAATCATCCGAGGGCGATATGTACATACAGTATATTTTTTACGACCCATCAATGCAAAATATCTCCAAATGTATGTTTTATAAACATTTTGTTGTCACATTATTACCGACAACTCTCTCACAACAATAAACGGTGACCTTTAGTTTGGTAGTGACGTTTGTCGAAATGTCAAACTTTAAAAACATATATATCAAGAACTACGATATTATAAATTATTTTTTAAAATTATTGACTACATTCTTATGTGTTTTAACACATCGGTATTACTATTTTTTACTATTTTCTACGACACAACGTATAAGATGTCTTATCATTGGTAGGTTTCGTATCCGTTTTAGAACGGATATTAATGCATATCCTTTCAGTTTACCGAAATTGCTTACTTATCCATTTTATAGATTACACTGATAATATCAAATTTATGTATGGGTGTAGAAAATAGCATATTATGCAACGAGTATTTAATGATTACAACCCGAGCCGTAGGCTTTAGGCGAGTGTCCTAATGAATGCGAGCGTGTTAAGACAAAACCGACTAGATATAAGAGTTATTGGTTAAAAGTCATTAAATGTGAGTTGCATACATTATTTTCTCTACGGTCATTCATTATGATGAAAAATAAGGGCCCTAGCTTTCAAAATTTACTAACTAAGTAGTAACTATCAACTGTCAAAATTGATAAATTTTAAATGTCACGGCCATGGCAATTTTTGATATTGACCGAATATTGCTGTGATGTTGCATTTTGAATAGTAATGACCCTGTATCATAAAAAAAACGTTTGTATCATAATGAGTCTCATTATGATACTAGTAGTAAATATCTAATAAATCAATTAAAGTATAGAAGTAGAAAAATATATTTTTCTTCAAATGTCTGAAAAACATCAATTTTTCTACTCTGTAGATGAAGTTAAAGTGTCACTTTTTATATATGTATAAAAAAATATTGTACCTACCTTCCCGCCACAAAAAGTGGCACTTTCACTTTTACTCAATATTAAACAATATAATATTATTAGTGACAAAATATATCGAGAGATAAACTTACTTCTAATTATACATTAATTTTCTAGTTTTGGGATCCACTGATTTAAAATTCCTATTTATGTCTTTTAAAGTATAATATACTTAGTCTTATTCTATTATATAATCGTATTACAAATTGCTCACTTAATTTAATAAACTCTTGTACAACATTTGGTCTTACAGAGAATTTTTCAAAATTTTGTTGAAATAGGGCTTCCATGCGTGTAACAAACTTATCATTAGGCGTTTATATGCTTTGTTATAACAAAAATATATATATGCTTTGTTATAACAAAATATTTAATCAAAAAATCTAAACCGCACAATATCAATGAAAACGGTTTCCAGATTCCTATCTTGGGTTGTCATAAGCTATCGAATGATAGTAACTTTGAATTTAACCGGTGGTTTAAAAGTTCCGGGTTAATTTTATCCGCAGGTTAAATTCGAAGATACTGCCATTCGATAGTTTATGAAAACTTAAGATAGGAATGTGCAAACCGTTTTCTTTGATCTTGTGCGGTTTAGATTTTAGAGCCTGTCAAAGAATCAACAGACACAACAGTACCCGACTTTCAACTGTCAACATTTGGTAAACAGCTAAAGATAGGTATAGGATATTATACACAAAATCTGTTTAGATTTTGTGTATAATTTTCTAGAGAGTCCAAAAATGTAGTAATATTCAAGGTGTTCCATTTAAAAAAATATCAAATAAGTTATTTGATGTTCAATTGTTTTTTTCTGAACATGTCCGAATTCGCTGGAGAAAATTACATAAGATGGCTATTTCAGTTTTTTGTTATAAAAGTACAGGGAAAGTCAAAAAATCACCTTGTCTAGTCCTCGTTGGATAACTCTGTACCTATTATGTGCGAAAAGTATCACTTTCTACAATTAAAATAAACATCTATTTTATAAATTCAAAAAATTTGAAATTTATAGGATAATAATTAATTTTTCTAATGAGACGAGTAACATTTCCCTCCCTAGGTAAATCATTGTAATGAAAAAAACACATAAATAAATAATGAAACGGAAAATGGCATTTAAGTTTCAGTTTGTTAGTTTGACAACTATATTTCGGTTGAGAAGTCCATTATAAACCTCGCACATTATATCCTAAAGTGCTTTGGATAGCTTATGTCTCAATCTAAGTATATAATATACTAATTTATTCATGGAGAGCTAAAATAAGTATTAAAGAATTTAGGCAAAAAATTATTCAACTTTATCTGTCGAATGTATGTATATCCAAGCTTATAGCTGTCGTTATAAATTGACTAACAATTGGTGTTGATTTGGAAGACCCTTCCATTGATGGAAATATTACGGGAACTGCCTCTTTGTGTACCCGATTCCGTAAATTTTTTAAGAATATTTTGCCCTCAACATGAACTTGGCATAACCGATAAGACGTGGTGTGCACAATTTGTCTAACCGCTCTAGCAGATCTTCCCTACCACATGCTTGCACCCAAAATTGTGCTCCGTACAAATAAAATTAATTTCCTTTAGATATAAAAATGAATCATTTAATATATGGTTTCTTAAACGAAATGAAAGCCTTACGTAGAATTAGTTCACAATAATCATAATATTTCATTCTTTTTTGCTCCAAATGTTTTTTTTTAAATTCGACAAAATGTGAAACTAAATCACTTACTACAAAATTTCACAATAGGTATGACAAACAGAACCTTGACACTAGCAACATCATCTACCTACTGGTTTTGTTATCTAAGCCACTATTGTTATTTTTAATTTTCATTATAAATACTTTATATTGTTATTTCGATAAAAATCTGTAACTACATACCTTCTCACATCTAGTGGGAACCTAAAGAAACTAAAATTACAGTTTTTGTATTGTTCGTACACTTTATTGCCGCACAGCGACTTATTCCACTACGAATACCACTCATTATATTTAATTTTCACGCAATAAACACAAATTTACCGACTCCGAATCTGTACTCTAGCACTATGCGCCAGCATGCGTCAACATGAAACTTTTAGCTCGAGCGGCTGAGAATATGGCGCATGGCAAGATGCGCAGCAGCCCCTATCTCGACACGGGATTTCAGGCGGAGTGGGTTTGCTGTATATATGCTGTGGTTCTGGCACCAAGTTCACCCCACTGTTCATCTAGAGCTATTTTGTACCTTTACGGGAAAGGCTCTTGGGTGTTCAACCTGAGTTATTTTGTACCTTAACGGGAAAGACTCTGGGGGGTCAAACTCTCTTTCCCATTTGGTTCCTTTACGGAGAATGCACAAATAAACTTCTCTTAGAACACGTCAGTTAAAAGAATAATAAAAATAAGTTAATTAAAGTCAGGTATATAAAGTAACCCAAGCCACTCTCATGGCATCAACATAATTTAAGTAATAAGTATTTCAAGGAAGTCTCAATACTCTCAATTTGTCTCATGAAACCGAATGGGTCGTGCCCTAAGTCTTCAACGAATAGTCATGCGTTCCACGCTCCTCTGGTGAAATAGATTTAAACATAGTTAGCAACCTAAGTACAAACCTTCATGTATACTAAACTTGAGCAATAATACACATATCTTTAGTACGAAGCGAGTTTTTGTCCTCTGTCATCATCATCATCTGCGCTACGCACCCTGCAAGAGCAAAGAGGATCACGCCAAGCCATAACCTCTGCCACACGTGGTGGTTAGCGCCCAAATCGTCCTCGACACATATCCCGAGGGAAACTCAAATTGCCTCAAGGCCAAATCCTCTTTGACAATATTTTGATACGTGTTCATACACGATACCGAAGACTTTATTTGATTGGATAAAGCAACGGCAGCAAAAGTACTTTTTTTCCTTAAACGTCAGAAAACATAACTTTCTTCACTCAGTAGACGAAGTAAAAGTTTCACTTTATGTTGAGGAAGAAGCTCTGCGGCAGACACTGTTTTATCCCATCAAATCAAATAGCGAGTTTCTTATTATTCATGAGCGATTCTGTTATGACATATGTGATATGTCAATCAACAACAAATAAGTCAAGCTGACCTTTTATAACTGTTTTATCCACGCCTGATCATGGCGTGGATAAAACTGTATTTACTCCTAATAATACAATCTACGTTACTGTCGCTGGATGTTTGAAGAAAAATTATATTCTATTCATGCTTAAGTTTGTACCGCTTCTGACTCAGGGTTTTGTATTATACGAGGCGTCCATGCTTTCCTTAAAATTCTAGAAACAAGGCTCCCCAATACTATTTTGTCTCACTAATAATAATTATGAAAACGAAATATTAATCTTTGAAGCAGGTTTCAGTATACTATTTCATTTTTGGGATCCCGCCTCCAATGTCGCAATCGGCCATAGTTCATGTCGAGAAGAACAAACGGCCCATGGCCGACTTAGACATTCGAGGCTGGATCACAAAAATGAAATATATACTGATACCTGCTTCACACTAATAATTCATATTTATTATTATTGAGACAAAATAGTACTAAATTGGGGAGCGTTGTTCCTAGAATTTTAAGGGAAGCAATGCTTTCCTAGCTTCCATGGACCGCACGCCGCTGCTCCATATAGTAAAGCTTAGATATGCTATTCCACGATACTTACATAATTAGCACGCACTAACGTTCGCTCTCTCCAGATTCACGGTACTTACCCTAAAAAATCCGGGATTTTGCGGGACTGGATACTTGTAGTGGCCGTTGCATGTCAGGGCCATTGTTTGGTACGTCATTCCGTGGTAGCAATTCTTAAGCGAGACTATGTCATGTTTTCTGGTAAAGCAGCGTGCCATCAAAACAGCTAGATCGTTTGCTTCTGAGCCGCTGTTCACATAGTAGATAATCTAATAACAACAATATTCATCTTCCAAAAGATGTCTTATATATGACAACGTTTAGGGAAATACTGGAGATTCGAGAATAACTTACTTTTAATTTTTCCGGTAATTTGGAGGCAAGTTTCTCTGCATATTCGTGAATTTTCGGGTGAAGATACACATTTGAACAGTGTCCTAATGTCTTCATTTGTTCGTTAACTGCCTCGGATATCCTTCTGAAATAAAGAAAACAGAGATTGGTGTTTAGCGCTCTTGGTACACAGTTAACGCTCTGTTATGGTGGTTCAAAAGTCGTTGCCACTTCTAATAGAATTAATAAAAATTTTACGGTTATTTTATCTTGTTTTAAAGTTGAATCCTCACCTCGAAATATTATTTCACTCAGAAGTTATTTACGATTTAAAAGTCGCAACGGAAGCGTGAACATGCAACCTGGCAATAATATATCAAAATTTATGCAAAGATATTTCTTACGGATGAGAATGTCCAACCGAAACAGTGCATATTCCACCGAACATATCCAAATATCGTTTTCCTTGCAGGTCAAAAAGCCATTGTTTGTAGGCCTGATGAATCGCCAATGGTTTGCTGTAGTACGTTGACAGGCTAGGATTTAAGTAAGATTTTCTCATGGATTCCATTTGCTTTAAAGAGGGTCCCTAAAAAATATTTGTTTTTTAGTGTTTATTCATGCAAGCTAAAAGCACTATCAAGTCAAAAAAATACTCCAACATAAAGTTTGGACCAGCACGTGGGTGCAATTCACAGTTTAATTTTTTTTTTATCTTGGGACATACTATATAAATAGTAAATATATAATGTATCTAGAGGTTGGGTTTGTTTAAAGTCTATTTTCTTATTTTTATATACCGGGTGTCACCTTTGCATAACTTTTCTTATTTAACATAGATCAGGGTGGTTTAAATTATAATCGGCAAACTTCGGCAACGAATTTTGCAGTTAAAAATAAATAAAAAAAAACGTTCATAGGAACTTGTGCACGAAAATATCTTGTTTCGGGTATATAGGGCGTTGAAATGCTAGAAAAACAACTAGTTTTTTCTGATTTTTTAAATAAATTTTGTAGATTTCGCTTTCAAACTAGGTCGGTGTTGAATAAATTCGCAAGTAGTGGATTATGAATTGTGGTAAGTATTTACTTCACAGTCTTCTGTAATATTATAAATAAACAAATAAATAAATATTGTTTAATTTTTTTGATACCTGAGATATTTATCGAGAAAATACAATAATAGCACGCAATTATTTTCTCTAGATTTTTTCGAATATGCAGTGACGTCATAAAAGCTTGAAAACGTATTTCTTAGCTGTTAACAATTAACATAATGTCATTATAACTTTTTGAGATGCAAGAACAGCTAAAGGTAGCTCCTACATCTATTAAAAATTTCACATATTAAATATCATTATTATACAGACTTATGTCACGAATGCAATAAAACAATAAATAACTATAATTTTCAAATATACCAAATTATGTGTCAAAAGATTTTAAAATCTTTAATGGGTTCTGGTTGATATAAGATAACTCCTTAATAATGTTTTTTTTTTTGGAAAAATTTTGGTATTAACCGATTTGTTTTTTTATTTTCCTTCCAAAAAAGTGAAAATCATTCAAATATTTCAGCCATAAATTATTTTTCTCAATTTTTGCTCATCATCATCATCATGTGCATTTTAATATCCTTGACAGTCATACGGCATCATGCTATATTAGCCGCTTCTGATTGGTGGATTAACGTCACCTCTAGAAATTCAATCGCAACACGAACCTCTCTCTCTTTCTAATTACAGGCATATACTTTATCTTCTTTCATAAACCATATCGTGTCACGTCGCTCTCGCTCACGAAAATTTCGGAAATCACTCTCACTCATCATACACTCATGAACCCAAAGAAGTATGCGCAAAAAATTATTCGTTTGTTTCGATGGAGCTCAAAATTTGATTAAAATAATCAATGAGTTGCAGCTTACTTTATACTTTGCAGGAACAAAATCGCATGTTGGTAATTTGGGTAATGAACTAAACTTTCTGAAACTACACATTTTTTTCTTTCGGCTTGTACCGCTACTGAACACTTTATTTACTATACTGATCAAATCAGTCTAAATTCGATTAAATATTCTACAAATTAACACATAATACGACAAAACGCAACATTTTTTTTTAATTTATGCCGCACAAAATTGACCTCGTATGGGACACTTTTCGGTGTCAAAAGGTCAATTTTTAATCAGTTAAAAATTCAATTCAAATATTTATCAAATCAAAGATCGCACGGATTTTTATATACAACGGCTTGAATGAAAGTAGGTCTTTATATTAATAATTAAGACTTCAAATTTATTTAACTGTTGATCAGTTTAACTAAGAGTTTTTTAGATACGGTAAATAACTTCACTTTTTAAATATAGCACCCCTTTTTCATTTTTATCGCATTTAATTCCTTGTTTTTGTTCAAAAGAGCCAAATTGCTCTAATATTTTCATTTTTCAGAACGGCCTAAAGATGAAAAGGGGAAATTTAAATTTGCTTCATACTACATAAGGATCTATTGGTTGTGCTAGATTCACCTAGAGCTAGATCTAGCAGGGTAAATAATCAGCTCTCAGTTTACCGATGTCTTTGCGGTGCCATCAATTGTCTGGAAGTGCTATGGTGGTTCAGCAGTGGTAAGATGCTGGACCTCTGATATGGCGGCTCGGGGTTCAATTCCTGTCGGTTTTTATTTTTTTTAAGGTTCTGTTTGTAAAAAGTATTTTTTCTTCATATTAGGCATGCCTTGGGTTAGTTTCTCCTCATTGGGCTGATTAGTTACCGTGCTAAATCTAGCTTACGTGCTAGATTCGTAACGCAAATAGCAATGTCGCCAAATTCACAATTTTTATATACTTATTCCAACATTAGACCATTTTCTTTAATTAATATTGACCAAGGTGCCTCCCGAGATGCCACTGGATTTAATAATTTTAATCTAAATATTTTATTAAAAATTTTCATTAAAATTGTCTAAAGAATTTTAGGATATTTATAAAAAAATGTTTTTTTTTTACTTTTAACATCCTGTATCTTAAAAACTTTGCATTTTCAGACATAAGTTTATATAGTCTTTGTGCCTTATGTTTAACTGCTGCATACGCTGTTAAAAGTCTCGTGATTATAAATCAGACCACCCTCGATCTGTATATATTTATGTACTGTATATATTTTGTACTAGGTTACTTTTGACAGTCCGTTTAATTTAAAATATGATGTTTTATCGTCTAAAATCCGTTTAAAAACGATTTTAAATGGCAAACTTGTATAAATATCCGAATTTTACAGACTTTAAGGCGGACGAATTTGTCGTGGTTCAATCCACCACTGAGGTCGAATACATGGCCTTGGCTCTTGGTGTAAAATTTATCCGGGGTTTTTTAACCTCTGGTTAAATTTAAAGTTAGTGTCATACGATAGCTTACATGGGCGTAGACAGGGAGGGGCCAGGGGGGGCCGTGCCGCCCATGGGAATTTAACCGACTCATGACTTTTGTGTAAAAATTGGGCGTGGCCCCACAAAATTTGCCACTACTGCGGCCTCGTCTACGGCTCGAGAGAAGAAATCCTGTCTACGCCCATGATAGCTTACGAAAAACCATTATAGGAAAGTGCAAACCGTTTTGCTCTATTTTTAGCCGTTTAGCTTTTACAAGCTGTCAAACTTGGTAAATGGTCGATTTTCAACTGTCAATATTTGAAAAACCGTTAGAGATAGTGTTGTAAAAACGTCCTTTACCTAATCGCATTTAATTAAGCACGCCACTGGATAAAGGTGCACGCCCCGTACGAATGCACCTCAGACAAGGAAAGAAGAGGACAGATAACATGGGAAAAAAGCCTGTTACCAGCTGCCACATAAATTAATGGGTAACTTCAATAAATTAATTGAAATTATAAGTAATAAATAATAATTTATAAGTTAGATTAATTTTCAGTCGTAAAATAATATAGCCATTTTATAGGTAGAATATGAAAAATATATTACCTACGCCTCTGTTGAATGACTCTCCTTGAGGAAGATTTATGACTTTATTGATTATTTCATGACTGAAAATATCCAAGATCGGGTATCAAATTCTCTCGATAATTAAATAAACATCCCTACCGTGATATACTCAGAGGTAACACAATGTGTACATTATGCATTATTATTAAAACAAGAAATATGCAAATACTCTACAAGGTCAGCAGACAATAATTACCTGTGAAATGAGATTCCAGACTCCTTCTTCTCACTTCGACTGTTGCAACCATATGCCGAACAATTTACCATTATGAATCTTAGTTTTTATCTCTCTTTGTTCAAAAACTCACAAAATAGCAGCGCCAGAACAATAGATGTGTTTGCCACATAAATAATGGCAGCCGCTCTGAAAAGGCTTCAATTTCAGTACATTGGCTTAATGTCATGCGCGGTATCCTTACTCTTACCTAATTTAAGGAATGCACAATGCGGCGGTTATTAACGTTCCATGATTCTAGAATCAGCCGTTTGGCCCACCGTCGTCTATAAACCCAACGGACTTCGATTCGCGCGGTCGGGTGGAAATTTCCAGCCGTAAGCGCGTGGCGAAAATAAAAATTAAATTCAGTTGCCGATCAGCTCCCGAGAAGGAAAGAAGTAAGAGACCACTTTAGGCCAGCGTCAACGTTGATCTTCAAGAATCCTAAAGGGACGAGCAACTCATCCATTTAGCCCCTAGCGCCATATCTCTAAGGAATTTATGAGATGTTCCGGCATTTTTGGCCACTAGTGACTTAGCCAATTTTTCGATATCTCGAAAAAGATAGGGCTGTACTAAGCTTACGGACGAGCCGAAAAAGCCCCGAAGCTAAGGAAAATGCATTGTAGGGCCAGCACTCTCAACTGGTAACGAATCAGCCTTCTACCGAATTTATCGAGTTTATGGAACTTCAGGACAGAAGAAATGTCGGGAGAAAAAAATTTTTGAAGATAGAAGTTAAGTACCTGAAAAGGCCTTGTCAAGCGGCCGAGTACCAATAATTCACCGAGACCTTCAACTGTAGTGCGCACCCTACAGCAACACCCCGCCAAAAAGGTTAGTTTCGAGCACCTTGAGTCAGCCTACTAGTTTGGGTTCCCCCCATTCACGTATGTGCCTCTCTGGTCCTCAATAATAGTCGTAGTTAAACATTGAGCGAGAGTAAAGCGCGTCGACGGCCAGTTCGGTTTCGAGAACTGGAGAGCCCCCTGACTCCCCCATACTTTAGCTACTCGGCCTACGGGTGAAAAGCGAAAAGGCATAGGCGCCGAACACCACCACGTTTATCTCTTGGACCTTTCTTATAAATTGGTGTTATCCAGGCTTCTTTCCAGCTACTTGATATTTTTCCCCATGTATGTATCTGGTGAACAATTATGGGAGGTGTGTGATTAGTTTTGTGGTTCCATTTTTTAGAAGCTCTGCAGGTTATCCACCCGGTCCGGGAGGCATATTTAGACATCCTCCCATACGATGGCACCAGGGTGCTGAAAACTGTGAGCCTTTGTAAACAATAATTACGCTACAAAAGCTCACTGATTTCGGCACCTACGTAACTGGCTATCATAGGCACCAGGGTGCTGAAATCGGTTAGGTTTTGTAAGCGTTTGTAGCGCTACAAAAGCTCACTGATTTGGGCACCTGGAATACGCGGTTATATAATATTTCGCTTTTCGCATGGCTCAAGAAAAGGAAACTAACCAGGTGCTAACCCAAGACATACCCAAAATCAAGAAAAAAAACTGTTTCGAAACAACCTAAAAAAAACAACGGGGTTTGAACCCGGACCGTCCAGGTGAGACCCAGCCATCTAAACCTCTAGACCACGAGAGCTCTTGCCGCAAATTGATTGCACCGTGAAAACATGGCGCGATTAGGTGCCCAAATCAGTGAGCTTTTGTAGTGCTACAAACGCTTACAAACCCTAACCGATTTCAGCACCCTGGTGCCGTCGTATGTGAGGATGTGTAAATATGCGTGCGGGAGCTTTTTTGATTTTCAAGGATTTATGGTTTTGTTTATCCTGAACTCGTTACGTCTATGAGTTTCTCCATGTACTTGGTATCATCTTGGTGACTTAATCAAGTATTTTTCTCTATGTTCAGTAAGTTCCTTAGCGTAATGTTTTTGCCACTCGTCCAGCTGGATAGGTTGAATATTGACTTTATTATGAGCTGGCTGAGTTTACTAAATTAGCCGTTTCATGTAAACCCATAAAAATAAGTCTATAACGGTAAGATAAGGTGATCTTGGCGGCCACTCAATTGTACCTCTTTTGCCAATTCACTGATTCGGATAATTTCGGTCCAACCGTCTTCTCCATAGAAATAGGACTCCATTTCTATGGTCTTCTCACCACAGTAACCATCTTGCTGGAAGTGTAGAAAATGTCCGTTCAAATTTACAATGCCTTCTATGTCTCTCTTGTATTTCAAGTTCATCAACAGTCGAGGACTCTTAGTTTGGTTGAGCATTTCACCATCTTTCCTTGAATAAGAAAAGAACTTATGATATTGTCTTCCAGTATTTCCACCCAAACATAGATTTTTTGGGGCATTGAGTGTGCGTGTCTCTGTAAAAAGGTGTGGATTAACGTTCCTCCAGTAGCGGCAGTTCAGGTTATTCACATCATGGGCCATGTAGGAAGAAAGAAGGCTCATCACTGAAGCATATTTTTTATTTAAATTTAATTCTCCCTGTCATGGTTTCAAAAAACTGAATTCTTCTGCTCGGATCATCATGGCCAAGTTTTTGCAACATTTCAAGGGTGAAGTTTATGCATTTTTACCTTTCTAGCAGATTCTCTGGATACGCCCGTCACTGCTAAATAAGGCACTGACACCTTTGCAATTGTATAAACTAGTTATACTGTTGCAACTGGGGTTATCTCAAAAGAAGAATCAAAGGCTATTTATCACTTGTTCGTATACCATACAAAACCAGCACGGTCTCTGAACTGAGAGCCGTGTCCGGGCCGTCCGGGGAGTAGTTTGGTCTAAATACACATATCACACATTAAATCCCCAAAAAGTCTCCCCTGACGCCCCTGATTTACACAAAACCTCTGTCAGAAAACTGTCGAGCAGCATCTGACAAGTTGCCAGGGATTGGCATATAATACATAGCAAACACCCCCCAAAAATCCCCTCTTAAGGTGATCGATACCAAAAACTCGCGACTAGCGTCCGACGCCTTCAAAAGACGATTTTTGTGTGATCCTTGTTAAAATTCCCAATAAACTAAAGACATTAATACGTGTTAGATATTAAAATATTTTAAGTCCTTGGTTAATAATTGTTCATTAGAGAAAAAATCAAATAAAACTTGTTTTACCAAAAATACTAGATTAAGAGTTAAACTCTCCTATACCTATAGTACATGTATAAGGCTTATCCAGTGAATTGGAGCCCATTTTAAGCTATCACTTGACATAGGGATTTATCAGAATTTTATTCCAACTATACAGGGTGTCCCAATTGTTCAAATTAGTAATCATTCGAATTACTGATTTTTGTATAGCCAAGATTAGGAGATAGGATTAGGTTAGGGTCGTAGATATTTTGTGTGACAACTACTGACGACTATAGAATCGAGATAGATCAGAGGAACAGATAGCGTTAACCCAGAGTCCCCCGCTGACTTCTAGCGAGTATGTTGGGGACCCTGCGGAATTTATATTAGACCCGGAAGCAGCCTTTGGGTATCACAGGTAATCTGTTTCCAAATTCGCAACTAATAAATACAATGGGGAAGCTCAAATCGAGGCGGTGCTCCTCATAGGGCAGCCAGAGCGTCACTCGGCCGAGCCGAGTCTACGCGGCCCCCTACTGGATCACCCCGAGCCGCACGTGACACACAGTACGCCTTGGTCGCTCACTGGAGCGGTTGAAGGCCAATGCGCGGCCTCGGGCGACGCACGTGCGCGCTGACGTCAATAGTTATAGGACATTATTCATGAAATATGTCTAGATTTTTTCGCACAATCCAAATATGCAATAATATACAGGGTATTCCATTAAAAAAAACCTAAGTTAGTCGTTTTTGACGGCTTTACGACGTTCGTTTGTTTTTTCTGATATCCAATTCTAGCGCTTTCAGCGAAATCCTACAACTTTCCTAATTTAAACGTTTTTCTAACCCTTCAAATAAAAAAGGTATCTATTGGTCCAAATATAGTCAATAACAATGTACAGGGTGTTCGGTTATATTTTGAACGGGGTTTACACGCTTTATTTTTAGAGATATAGAAAAATGATAAATACAGAAGTTTTAGGATTTTGTCTGAGGCGCCACGATTCGTCATCCTTGAATATACAGGGTGTGCCATGTAGCAGTGGTAAATATCAACTTTGTAATTTTAAATGGAACACCCTGTATATTATTGCATATTTGGATTTTGCGGAGAATTCTAGACATGTTTCATGAATAATGTCCTATACATATCCCCAACTGTTTTTGAAATATTGACATTTTAAATTTAAATTTAACCGGAATTTCTTAACCTCTGGTTAAATAAAATAAAATAGTGTCAAACGATAGCTTATGAAAAACCAAGATAGGAATTCAAACAAACCATTGACGTTTAACAACAATGAAACAAACCCTCCAAATCATTGACGTATAAAAGGATATAATATCACAGTTTATACATTAGATAAAACATACTCTTAGGTTTATACCGTACCCGAATTACGGTATAAACTGTGATAATATCTATGCTCCAAATAGTAAACATTTCAAGCCTCGCCCACCCAACTGTCATTATGGTTTGTAACCGCGGCTCGCTAGAGGCGAATCACATCTCTATTATATATCGACGGAATTCATATGTGTACTAGTCGCTAGGTCGCGCCGGTTTAAAATCGTTCCCGACACGATTGTGTTTGTATTCGAGGTAACACATGCAAGCTGCTGTATATTTCGTATAAAGTGCATTCAAAATACGGGCACGTATTACAATAATTAATATTTCACTCACATTTCGTATGGCCCTCCGCTCGCTACCGTTTGCTACGGGGGCTCAAGAAAAGGGAACTAGCCAGGGGCTAACCCAAACGTAACCCAAGACATACCCAAAATCAAGAAAAAAACTGTTTAGAAACTTAACCAAAAAAAAAAAATAAAAAAAATAATAAAAAAAAATATAAACTTAACCCGAGGCGCCGATAGCCACAGGATTGAGACTAAGGAGGTCTAGAGGGAAGGAGATCAAACGCAATGTTATTATTTTGGTCATGGTTTGTCGACGGTAAATGAGCTTAAGATCTCACCGCCAGAGGGCGTCCGTGTCTTATGCGATAGGAAAAATACATGGTTTCTTATGGACATAGTGGACATTTTTCACTTTTTCTTTATTGGAAACGTATTATTTGATGTTATTTAACACCCTAACCACAGCTTTAGTGTACCAAAGCTGTACCTTAACCATCGTAGTAGGGTCTCGGTGACGGCAAATTAAAAGTAACACATTTTATTTGTGTATGTGTCAAGCCTTCCTGTTTGGAATGGGCAGCCAAGATCTGTTAAAAATTGTAAGCATCATAAATCGTTAGCGATTTTGTTCAATTCGCTCGTTGCCATTTCAATTTTAGAGGCTGTAACTTAAAGAACCGGTAGTTAATTTTCTTCATCAGATGTTTTTCCATACTTTTAGAATCTGTCAATAATTTTACTTAAACAATAAAAACAATCAGCTGTATTCTCAAAATGACGTCTTTTATTTCATGATACAAAGTACAAAACAACTTCTGCTTAGATTAACTTTGTCCAAACTCATAGTCAAACACATAAACGTAATAAAACACAATTAGCACAAAGTTTTTTAACAAAAAACGCGAAATAATCACATATTCTCCATAAGACACCGTGTTAAAACCCTATCGCATGGGATCGCAGCGCTAACTATGACAAACTTGTGAACTATTACAAAAGTATGATCAGAAATCCGAATTTCGGCCATTGTCGATTGCTCTCCTTCAAATACGTATATGCTCTCTTTCATATACGTTTTTATTTAATACGTATATGCTCTCCTTACTTCTAGCCCTCCTTAATTGAGACCACTGAACTATATACTCTGAGACCCAACCATCTAAACCTCTACACCCACCGACCTCTATAATGGAGGTCGGTGCTTATACCCATATTAGGGTTGCCGATCTTTCAGAAAAGTATCGATTCCTGGGATCGATCCAAATCGAAAGCAACAGAATCGATTCGCGATTAAATCGGATATAGTAAAATCGATCTTTAAGAAAATCGATCTTTAGTTTGTTAGTTAGTTAATGACAATACTTAAGAATTTGCGATGCAATAATATTAATGATTAGGTACAACGTATTACGCCACACAGGTACTATTCTATTAAAAATATAATTAAAAGTACTTCTTAAAACAAACTTACCTATACTAAAATACTGCTGCACTATAGCTTACAAAACGAGCAATAACTGGACTATTGTTTCAAATGTCTTACATACATCAATCAGTGCAAACAGCAATCATAAATAGAGAAATAACAGTCTTTATCAGTTTAACGACGAAGAAAAATTAAAAAAATATGTCAAAATAGGCTCACTGAAACACCCTCAATTGAATCGCAACGATAAAGAAAAAATGATGTAATGGCTAGGTTATTAAATACGTCATACGCACGCGGCACGATAACCGATACAGTATCACAGTTTATACCGTACGGGTACGGTATAAACTGTGACAGTATTACAGTTAGCTTAGCATTTTAGAATTCTCCCGAACGCGCGGCGGAGGATTCCGGAAATAATATGGTTACGAATTTGCGATTACGATGTTGCCGATTGCCTTGCCTGTATCGCATATTATTTGCATTCAATAATTTATTAATGTTGACAAGACCGAAACCCGAAAATATCAGTATCAGTCATAATCATAAAATTGTAAGTATCGATTCTAAAATCGCTTTTAAAAAGATCGATCTTCGATTAAATCGACCCAAAGAGAATCGATTCAAAAGATCGATTTTTTAAGTTAAAAAATCGATCTTCCAAAAGATCGATTCTAAATCGGCAACCCTAACCCATATATCAGAGACATTGTCTCTGGTTATACTCTGGCATTGCGTATATAAACAATGACTCTGGTATCACGAAGACATAGCGCGAATACAATACAATCGCTCGAGTCATCGCCACATACACTAGATGGCGTTGGAGTCGTAAGAGAGAGAGGGAGGTGTCGCACGCAATATTTCGTCATCGGAAACGATTTTAGACCGGCACGACCTAGCCGCTAATCATATTTGTTATTTGTTTATTTTATTACTTCAAGATTGAGGTTATATAGTCTCGAGTAGAGATAGGGAGTTACGTTTTTAAGTTTAAGTTTTTGTGAAGAAACCGAAATTAATACATGGAAAAACCATTTATTTTCATATCTAGGAAACTCTAAGGAATTGTACATATTTGTCCAGAAGTGCTTAGAAAATATATATATTTATTCACTAATAATATGAGTAATGAGAATTCACGTATCGAAAAAGTTATTGAGGAAATTAATTCAAAAAATGCCAAAAAGCTAGCTTTTTTTATGGTACTATGTTTTGCCTGCTACCACGCATTACTCCGTGTGAAGTATGGTAGGTATAAGTAAATATTTAAGTTTAAACTGCACAACCTTACAAAGCATATTTCAAGGGTTTGGATATGCAGTTACAGGTTCCCCTCTAAGCAATGCATTTGAATATTCACAGGTCAAAATTGGTATACAGCATCTAAAAATAAATTCAAAACGATTGATTGATATCTTTTTACTACCTCACTTGGAACACAGACAATTTATGAAAATGACCCAAACTAAAACATCATATCCAGCCTTTTTCAAATAGAGGATAAGTGTTATTTATGCAGTATGTGCCTGGTGTTGTTCTTGGAGAGCAGCAGGTCTAATGTGGTATTTTACAGTGGAACTGACCTACAGCTGCTGGAGAGAACAGTTAATGGGGATTTGCCCAAATACTCCAATCTGTTACTAAATAATAAATTAAAACTCAATGCATATATGATTTTTCAACAAAAAAACGCCACCAGTATATATAAATTAAAAAATTAACTGTATCTTTGATTATCTCACTTAGAAGGCAGCCTAATACCATTTTATTATCTATTATTTATCAAAATTTTAATTAACAAAAAGGATTCCCGAAGTTTTAATAGTATGTTTGTTGTTGTTTGTGATAATGGATTGTGTAAAAATGTGAAGTGTTTTGTCGGAATTTGCTAGTTTTGCCTTCCCGTATTTGGCGCCAAGAAGATTGTTTACATCTGGACGACGATAATTGGGTGTGCTGTGTTCCATTATCATGTGCTGTTTTCCTCTCTTCAAAAGTTCTGCTGCTACTCCTCAGACGTGATATTTTCTATTCTGTTCTATTTTATTTTTCTTTAAAAAATCCCGGAAACACAAACGACTACAAGTTTGAGTACTGGACAAACGCAGACATTAAATCTGAGCAGGACTTGTGAAACACAGACCGACGAGGGAACAGTTCCGCTACTTTCATCTCAAACGCAAACAGAAAATGCTTGTTTTAAGGATTTTAATATGCAAACGACTTCAATAAAGCACTTGGATTATAGAAACTTAAACAATTCTGGTACCCAAACTAAATTAACTTGGTGTTTAAAACCTAGAATTCAATGACAGCTTTTAAGCGTTAATGAACATAATAGGGACAATGGAAACATGATTGCCTCTCGCACTGGTAATGCCGAGAATGGTAAACGGACTCTCTGTGCATCTGCTATGAATCGAAGCAAGGAACAACTGCTGCTAATTGGGAATAAAAATGACTTAAAAGGTTTACCCATGCTTTTCAAATGGAAATCGCTATCAAAAGTCGATATTAATTCTCAGTACTCAGAAAGAAATGAGCTCATGCAAGAGATAGTGAAGAGAAATGCTGAACTAAGTCTTAAATTTACAAAGAGTGATTATGTGGTGCTCTTCATTTGTTTGCAGAATGCAGTTAAAGGTAAAATGCCAACTAAAGATTTCCTAAGAAGTGTCACGGAACATTATAGGAACACAAACCTTGTAATCGTAGGACCATCATAAGTCTGTAACAGAAGAGTCTTAAAAATGTTTATATATGAATTCGATATTGATTTATGTCATGACACATATTAAGAAATTCTTATTGTATCCAGTCTTTCACCAATAGAATTTACGGGTCATGATGATATGATTTTATAATATTATAAAATGATGATATTGACTGCATTGTACCGAGAAAGGTGACAAAAAGTGAAGTGAAGTATCCGCGCCGAGGAATTCAGGGGAGCAAGAAATATATCTTTGTTTTTATTAACATTCAATAAAAAAATTCAAAGAAATTTATTCATTTGCTAAATTCATAAGAACATCAAACACGTCAAACTTTATGATATAAGCTTGGATATAAGTAAAACAATATAATACAATTAAGATCATTTGACACTAACTAAACAATTAAAAGAGTAAAGAGCAAACTAAGTATTACAGAAATTCCTAAGTAAAGAATCCATCAGGACAAACAATTACATAAAATATTCATTTAAGTCATAAAATGACCTCTCGAGAAGCCACTCTTTTAGGTTATTTCGATACTGTGTGTAAGATGTAGACAGTCTCACAAATTGAGATACTTTGTTAAATATTCCTATACCCTGACTATAAGGACTTTGCAATGATACATTTATTCGGTTTTGAGGACTGTGCTCCTAGTTCCATGGTGGTTAACGTCCCCATGAGAGGAAATATCGGATTTTATTTTATAAATGTAGCAGGCTACCTCTAAAATATACAGACAGCACAGAGGCAGAATTCTCAGTAACCTGAACAATGGTTTAGATGAGGCCCACGGTCCCTATCCAGTCATTGCCCTAATACACTTTTTTGTAATAAAAATATATCCCCTAAAATAGAAGATGATCCCCATATAAGTATCCCGTAAGTAACCCGACTTTGAACCTCAGCAAAATAAAAGTTTTTTAATACCTCCCTGTCCAAAACATCTTAGTTCAAAGACAACAGTGTTCATCTTTTTAGTTAGCTCCGAAGAGTGCGCACGCCAACACATACACTCGTCAAGATACACCCCCAAAAACCTTGCACAAGGCTGTCTTGCAATAGTTAAATTTTGCCATGTCACATTTAAAGTTTCGACCCTTTTTTGCCATGGATGAAAAATAACATACTCCGTTTTGCTTGCATTTTAAAAGAGTTGGTTAACCGAAAACCATTGGCCCATTCTTTCAAAAAGTGAGTTAAACTGATGCTTAGTGCCTTCCCTATCCTTACCACATACTAGAAATGATGAGTCATCAGCGTACAGGACTGTTTTATAGTCTTGTAGATAATGAATTATGTCAACAATATAGAGTGAGAACAGAGTAGGAGAAAGCACACTGCCCTGAGGAACACCCAAATTTATCCCTTTTATTGTAGATTGTATAGTCTGTGTTTGTGAAAGTGTGGCATCATCATAGGATGGCTCCATAGGTAGGTACCTGTTTAGAAGGTAGGATCTAAACCACAGATTAGTATTGCCCCGAAAGCCCATAGCTTCCAACTTGCTTAGTAACTTCCCATGTGAAACGCAGTCGAATGCACGACTTAAGTCACAGAAAACCTCGACTGGGTATCTCTGTTTATCTAATTCATTCATAATATTCAAATAGAATTCATTAATTGCAGTGGTTGTTGATTTATTATTTTGAAAACCGTGCTGCTCTTTGGGTATAAGCTTAAATCTAGCAATAAATGTTGTAATGCGTTCCAACATAGCATATTCGAAAAACTTTGAGAAAACAGAATTTATTGAGATTGGACGATAATTCTCTGAGCAATGCTTATCGTTTTTCTTGTGTACTGGAACCACCTTGGTGACCTTTAACCTGTCGGGAAAAACTCCCCCCTCTATGGAAGCATTTACAAGATGACAGATTGGCTTTAACAGCTCATTAGAGAACTGCTTAATAAAAGCACCAGATAGACCATCCATTAACACATTAACACCGAATTACAGATTCTTCTTTTATGCCTTAAGCCGTGGATGTTCGTTTCTTGTCAATTGTTGCAACGTTTTTCCTTTTGTGTTTTTAAATTATCAGTTTTTATTTTAGGGACAAATTCTTGTCAGTGGCTATTATCAGATGGAAGATACAAGGGCGATAAGCAATGGCAACCTTATGGATGTATGCTACATCCTTATACCAAAATGTGAGTAATGTTATGCTTTAGAAATCGTAAAAATGAATTCAGTGTGTGGCAATAGCACTCAATTTACAAACGCCTTTAAGTGGTAGTGGTCACGGCACATGTTGTTATATGTGCCGTGTAGTGGTGGTAGTAAAAGCATCTTGAGTCTTAACTAAAATTTAGAACTAAAGCTGATTTTTAATATACAATTTAATATGGAAATTGGCACATTTGCCACAAAATGGTTTATATGAAGACACGAAAAACTGGATATTGCTAGTATTACTACAGACTCCTAAATTCAGAATATAATGTCAAGTTCAACATACCTCTTTGCCCTTCATGTCTATTGTCTATAAAAAAAATAATTAAATCTGGAATTTTATAATTTGTATTTTTAACTTAAAGCATAATTCTAAAACTTGTACAGTATTATTACGCGAGTATCATATTATTTGTTGATTTTCTTTTGAAGTTAATATGCAGTCCCAATCACAATTTTCGTAGAAGCATTTTATTAAATACTTTAATGGTGTTACATTTATGACTTTATGTTTTAGAGATACTAAGCGATGTTTAAGGTATTTAGCATACTACGGGTCTAAGACACATTTCGCCTTCGTAGGAGATAGCAGAATCAAGCAGTTGTATGTGGGACTCATCAAGCATATGTCTCAGAATGAGCAGGTTCTTACTGAACCAGAAAATGTAAATTCAAATTTGTCATATTTTGATAACAAATTGAATATAAGAGTGGAGTTTTTGTGGGCGCCGTTTGTGTCTAAGGAAATGATTGATTACTTTAGGTAAATATATTTAATTAATTATATTTACTTAATAACTAAATAGCCTTTCTACAGAAAATCTGTTTACATTTAGGATTCTTAGGTGTACCTGTACAAGAGTATATATCAGTTGAAATGATTGTCGTGACTGAAGAACAAACGTAAATAGAATGATGGAATGACAACTAGATCATTATGCTACTGGCTACAAAAATTCTTCTGTATTAAATTAGCATATATTCCAAGAATCATCAATACCAAAACTCTTGAAAAGATTTGTGTTTTTTGTAGAAATTGGGAGATGTCTGAAGATTCACCTTCTGTGATAGTAGTGGGTTCGGCCTTGTGGCCTATCATTAATTCAAATGGGTCGAAGGCGTCCGTAGATCAATATAAAATAAATATAACCAGATTAGTGCAACCGATCGACAGATTGTACGAAAAAAAATCGAGAATATTATGGACAATACAGGCACCCGTGAATCAAGAGAAACTCGTTCCAGATAAGGCCATTGTGGACAATAACTTACTGGATGTCTATAACAATGCTGCTATAGAGGTGAGGTGCGTTTTTTCAGTTTAGATAATTATAGTAGTTTGGTATTATTTCCCTTAAAAGCTGGGGTGATTCTCAGAACCGAATTGATAACTTCAGAAAAGTTAATAGATAAAAACTAAATCGCTGGCCTGTAAAACTCAATGTATTGTCAAAGAATACACCCAAATCTTTTGAAATTTAATTTTAAAAGAAAACTATTTCTGATTTCTGCTCGCTACTTCACGTTCAATTTAAAACCATTTTCATCACACCATACACAAACACTGTCAAGTTCCCCCTGGAGATGTCTACTGTTATTTTCAGTCAAAATTTATAAAAATAGTTTGGAGTCGTCGGCAAACCGACGCATTCCTTCAATGGACACAGTAAATTAAAATTGTTTATTAATGCATTGTACAACAACAGTACTCACACACCTCAAGGTAAAAAATAATACATACAGAGTTAAAACTACTTAAATATACTGGAATCTAACACATTGAAACAATCATTAATAACAATTTAGGGCGAACAGCATAAAACCATCATCATTCTACAAATGTATAGTTAAAAAAATCCTCAAGTGAATAAAAACAGTTACTTAAGAGAATCTCCTTAATTCTATTCTTAAAATGTATTTGTGGTAGCCCCTGTAATGAAGGTGACGTTTTATTGAACATCTTAACAGCCAGGTATCCCGGGCCATCCTGACACCTCTTTAGTCGACAGTATGCACGAACGAAATCATCTCGATGTCTAGTATCGTAGTCATGTACGTCACGGTGGGTTCTATATTGGTCTCCGTTTGCCTTTAAAAACAAAATATTTCCAGGATATATGCTATTACGCTTTTTCTGTCCTTCTAATGGGCGCAAAACTTTCACTCCAGCTTAGAAGGTACTGGGAGTGAATAATTCAAATTCCTTTATTTACAAAAAGATCACAAAAGGTGACATGTGTTTTGTCAATAATTTCAAAAATCATAATTAGTCTAAAAACATATTCAAATGCAGATACAATAGTAAATTAAGAAAGTACTTATCTATAGGCTAATATTAAAATAGGATCACAACAGTAGGCACTTAGAGTGTTGTATACTCATGAAAACGCAAAACTCCTACTTCAAATAGGCATTAGAAAAAAAATCATTTAATGAATAAATTGGGCCTTCATGGAGCATATCCAACAGTTTTCTCTTAAAAGCTCTAAGGTTCGGCGCTCTTCTTATTTCCAATGGTAAATGATTAAATATTTTTATGGGAGTAACATAGCAACTTTTAGCAGTGGCAGTCAATCGAAAATCCGGAAGCCGCAAATCATGGCCATTTCTAAGTGGTTAGTTGTGGGGCATATCATCAACCAACTGATATAAGTGTATGCGCTTTCCAACATATAATGCACATTGTAGAACAAAAATTGAGATGACTGTCAACAACTGAAGACTACAAAAAAGTGGTCGACAGGACTCTCTTGAACTTTTAAACAAGATAATACGAATTATTTTCTTTTGTGCAACAAGCACCTCATCTACTCTGGTTTCTCGTGCAGTTTCCCCAAACCACAACAGCGTAATTCAGCAGTGAATAGACATGGGCATAATAGTAAGATAATACAATTTTTTTATCAACTATCTCTCTCAATTTCCAAATAATAAAATTGTGAGTAGCAAGCTTGTTTAAAATGTAATCAATATGACATGACCAGCTCAGGCAACTGTCAATTATAACACCAAGGAATTTAGTGATACTTGTTTGATGTATCTCATTGTTTGCAACACTCAAACCTATATCAACTTCACAATTACTACGGGTACTAAACTGCATTACGTTCGTTTTATTAAGATTTAAAACAAGGTCATTATTCTGACAGTAATCAAGCACCTGTTCAATGCACAACCCTGCCATCCTTTTAGCTTCCTCCAAAGAAACACTTGCAACCACAGAATTCATATCATCAGCATAGATTGTCTTTCTACCCATTGTGACTGACTGACCAACATTAGCAATATATGCAATAAATAATAAAGACCCCAACACACTGCCCTGAGGAACACCCTCAGTAACACATTCTAACTCCGACTGGTACTCCACTCCATCTACTGGCAGCACAACTTTCTGGTGCCTATCAGACATATAGGATACAAGCGATTTGTGTGGGATACCTCTTACACCAAACTCATGTAACTTTATTGCAAGAAGAGAACGATTAACTAGATCAAAAGCGCGGGAATAGTCGAAGAAAACACCCATTGTAACGTTTTTGGCATCCAAATTCTCAACAACTGTAGTAGTAAATGAAATAATAGCATCCGCAGTTGACCGGCCTTTTCGGAAACCATACTGGTTATCGGGAATAACATTAACTCTGTTCAGAAAACTACAGAGTCTCTCATAAAATGCCTTCTCATACACCTTAGAAAATCCTGTCAACAGTGAAATTGGCCTATAATTATCGATTCTGTGGACATTACCATTTTTATGAATTGGTTTACTGGGGAAAATTCCTTCTTGAAAAGATTCGTTTATTAAGTATGTCAGGATTGGTGTTATATGTTCAGACACTTGGACCAACAGAGAACATGGAATTTCATCAATGCCACTAGAGTGTTTGCTTGAGATATCTCTTAGATACTGCTGCACCTCAGATTCTGACACCGGTAAAAGAAACATTGACAAAGAGCTCGCCGCGTCTTCACCTAGATCCACAACTTTCGAATGACTACTCGGTAACTGCCTTGATGTACCCTCAATGAAGTAATGATTAAATTGCTCAGCTGCAAGATTGTAATCATTGATAATACTGTCATCAGTCTTTTTAAACAAAGTAGGATATGCTTTCTTTTTCGATGAATTTGACTCACTGTTTATGATTGCCCAAGAAGCTTTCATTTTATTACCAGAATCATTAAAAAAACATTCATAAGCATTTCTCCTACTATCAGTAATATGTTCCCTATGTTCCCGAAGTTTCAACTTATAATTTGCCCACATGAGTTCACTATTTGCTTTCTTGCAGCATGTAAATAAATATCGCAAATTTTCACCTTGCTCTACAATCTCATTTGTGAGCCATTTGGAGCTGGCTGATAATTGAAAACTGTTGGAGTCACCCCTTACTAATTCACGTGGAAAAGATAGGTCAATAAAATTAAGAAAAGTGTCCAGAAATAGACTAAATTTTTTGTCAGCATCAATGCTGTGATTATACAAGTTATTCCAGGACTCCTGACTAAGCAAATTAATTAATGTTAATATATTTTCACGTTTTTTAAATTTACGAATGTACTTATAAGTGGTTTTAACTGTTGGTGGAGCCATAATAGGTAAGATGGCCATTGCATAAAATGATCGGACAAATTGCTCTCCATCGTGCAAACTTTAATTTTTTTCCGCCTCAAATGAGGTAAAGATGTTGTCAATGATTGTGGCTGCACCGTTCTGAATCCTGGAAAAATCATTAATGCATGAGTTAAGACCAAATGAGCGTACATTGTTTATGATACTATTTGCATTAACATTATTTATACAAGGATCAAAATTAACATTAAAGTCGCTACATATAACATAAGAAGCCTTTCCATCATTTCTACTTTTTGTAAATAACTCAACTAGTAGATCGTATAATAATGATATAAAAACCTGTACATTGGCCGAGGGCGATCTATACACACACTACATATAAATTGGTGTACATAAACAGGAATTTCACAGCACAATACTCAAACTCACGTTCTACACTCTTCACATTAAAACTTACTTCCGTAAACTGCGTTCCTTGTTTGCAATAAATCGCAACTTCGCCACCCCTAGATGAATCTCTGCAACACGAAGAAGCCAGCAAATAATTTTCCATGCGCACTCTGACAATTTCGTCTGAGGAACACCATGTTTCCGTGAGTGTTACCAAGTTGGGGCATTTGGCTCTAAGACAAACAGCTAGCTCAGAGTTTTTTGCTCGAAGACTTCGAATGTTGAAGTTCAGGAGGCCCAGAGCATGCGATGCATTCTCTGAACTAGCTACGTCGTTTGTAGTTTCCATATCTCCGAAAGGTATGATTTTTTCCAGAGTTAGCGCCATTACCATTGTTCCCATCCTGTCGCTTAGTCTTCTGCGCCGAACTTCTCTGCCAGTTGAACACAAAAGGTCTAACAACCACATTGACAGGCCACAGATTCTCATTACAAAGCAAATCACTTTGGTCTGGGCTCACCGATACTTTAAAAGACGCCTTATGGTTTTGTTTATTATGAAGCTTTTCACAAGAAAAGGTATGTATTTGCTTCTGAGTCAAATAGTTCTTTAGAACTTCGTCTGTAGTATTTTCATCAAGATTATCAATATGAAACCATTTGCGTTCTTGCACCGCTGAGAGAACAGAGTTATCAGTACAGGATCCCCTTATACCTGAAGTAGAACTTTTCAGCATTGTTGCCTCAAGTTCAGCAGACATGTTGGCATAGGCAGTGTTGACTGGTCTGCTTAACAAATTTGGTTGCCTTCCTTCTTCAGTAGTGGGTACTGACTCAGTTCTGCTAGTTGTAAAGAACTTTACGAGCTCAGTGTTAGTCTCCTTAATTGCCCTGACAACAGAATCCATCTTCAGCGCAATCTGATCCGATTGTTCATTCAATCGCTTTTCAAAGTTCAGCGAGCCGAACACAGGGTTATTATTACTAGCTACCAAACTTCGCTCCACCCTCTTATCCAAAGAGTGCAATTGGTTCTGCATCTCAGTAAGTACTTCTCTGAGCTTCTGTTCCGGCCTATTTGGATCAGAAGGCATTTGCACAGCCTTCATTTTATCATCAATAGATTGAGAAATAGTGCCAAACTTATCGTCAAGGATCTTTATTTGCTTCTCAAGTGGTTTGACCCTGGCATCCACATTACATGTCCTATGTTGAGACTCCAGCTTTGCCTCACACTTAACAACCTGACTGGCAAGTTTCTTAACTTCATACTGCATGGATTTGAATGATTTAAGAACACTAGGAAGCTGTCTAAAATCGATTCGGCAATCTGGGCATAGGTGAATCAGCGTTCTAGTAAGGCTCGGGATCACACGAATTTCCTGTGCCTGGGCATTTGTGCATTCAGCGCAAATGATTCTTTGGCACATGCCACACGGGAAACCGAAAGGACGTTGCTTCTCCTCTTTAAAAACGCATTCCATTTTACACTTATAGCATCTGTTCGAGTCCGACATCTTTGGAGCGATTATTTGGATTCCAGTCCCAGAACTCCCAGATAAGTGTGTAAGTACTAAACTAGCCCGTGTAGCAAAGTCCAGTGCAAAAGAAGAAGAAGCAGATTTGGCAGAAGAGTTTGGCAACGTTGGCACGATCTGTAGACTTAAATGTCAATGTCACGCCAGAACAAAGTCAAATGTCAGATGTGTGACTGATGACATTTACATTAAAAACAAAAACATCAAATCAACAAAAAAAAGTCAAAAACGTGCATAAACTTTCACTAGAAAATTCAGAAGAATCGTCATCAAAAACCTACATGAAAACACTTCTGATTACAAAACACATAATTGGCTTTCAGCCAACACAAAAAAGCAGATTACTAACTTCACTTTTCCAGAGCAAAATCATAAATTACTCAGAGCAACTTGTAAACAAAGGTACTGATGACAGTGGTGACACATAATCTCAAATCGAAAGAAAAATTTTAATTTTGAGAATTTAAAATTAGAAATTGACTGAATTTACGTATGTCGATGTGTAGACTAAAACGAGTTGTCGCCGAGCTTATAAATTAGGCCCTAGCTCAAATGTCAGAGAGTAGGGGTGGGTTGATTTATTTAAGGCGCCACGGGCTTGTAGACAGCACAAGCGAGAAATACCCCAAAGTTGAAATATGGAACTCGTTTTAGCTTAAGCTTCGCGACAAAATAAAAGTATCAAAAATTTGTTATTTTTTTCCCATCAAGAAAACCGATCAATAAAACAACAAAAACAAGTTAGAAAATTAGATCAGATATATATGCCGGTAATTTATCAGTATTAATATTGGAAAAATAACTACTCGAAAATTAATCAAAAATCAACGTCGGTAATAAGCAAATTTAGTTTTGTCATTTAATTCCACCCATTTTTTTGGGATATATTGTGGTATCTCTTGGTGTTTTGACACGATCGATTTTTCGGGATCTAAATACTGTACTAGAGGCTTTCAAGTTCGTCGAATAAGACCGAGACCGTCGAATCTCCCTTACCCCCACACACTAACGAGGGTTCAAATACACGGCCACAACTTCAAATACCACGCTACAACTTCAAATACCGAGCCACAACTTCAAATACGTGGCTACAAGTCCTGTCTCCGGGCCCATTTTATTGGCGAGTCATCTTCTAGTTTCACCCTCAGGGCTAGTGCCCTAGCAGTACCAACGGGTGCCCGGCACCTCTGCCAGAGTTCGACGGATCTAAGTGGTATCGTACAGAAGCTTAAGTTTAGTCACTCATTTATTATTATTTATCGCTCTGAATTTTCTCTCTTTTTAATATAAATCAAGCAATGACAGTCGGGCTTAGTTTCAATAATTTTATTCTTTTCATTCTTTTATCGAGTAATATAACCGCTCTGAACTTTCTCTTTTTATAATATGTCAAGCATTGACAGCCAAGCTTAAAATAGTTTCAATAATTTTATTCGTTTCATTCATTTATCGAGTAATATAACCGCTCTGAACTTTCTCTCTTTATAATATAAGTCAAGCATTGACAGCCAAGCTTTCAATAGTTTTATTCGAATTTTATTCTTTTTATTAATTTATCGAGTCATTTGATTTAATTATTGTGGCCGTTCATTGCTACATTTAAAATTGGTGCAGCTATTAGCGCACGCATACCTAGATGTAATTAGCTTAGTTAACATCAAAGTGATCACTTCGGTTTGTAGTGTTTAGTGCATTTAGTTGTAAGGCATACAGTACCGAGTATTAACAACAGAATTGGTCTCCGTAGAATCTCCATATTGTACTCTGTTTATTTTATCAATTACTTTAATAGTCATTCGACATTCCTTTGTCTTTAAAATTGCAAATTTTACTGTCGGATTGTTGCTGCGTTAAAAAAAACAGAACTTAGTAGCAAATATATTGTTCCTTAAATTTTAGATTGTGTTTTCTTTATTAGGTCTTGTTAAGTTTAAGATTTAATTTAATAAGCGGGCCTAGCCACCCTGCACAACACTCGCGGAGCTTTTTCAGTTTAGTTGGACAGAACTGGTGGCGCTCTAATGACCCCACTACCGGGGCCGAACATTTGCAATACGACTCTCCGGGGCTAGGTTTCCTTTTAATTAAAAATCTTTACTTTTAACTTCAAGAAGAAAAACGCAAAAGCTTATTGGCAGCAAATCGAATCAATAAATTTAGAATTAATTAACCGATGAGTACAAAATACAGCATTTTTTTGTTGAAATGATGGCGTTCACAGAAAGACAAAAAAATGCAAAAAAACAACTCACCTCGCTAAAGCAGCATTCAAATCCCACAAAGGGCAGTTTCAGACACCAACACTTAAGAAAAGATAAGGCACAAATATAGACTGATACTGTTAAAAATGGCCCGGTTGGAAAATCCCATCAAAGGTAAAATCAAAAATTGATTCCAACCGGTACCCAAAATAACTACTTGACTCACAAAGGTCGACGTAGAGAGTGACGCCAGGAGATCGGAAACGCGGAGAATCCCCACTTCGAAAATCTCGCTCCACCAATGAATGCATGGCACGACAAGTCACATGTTCCTATTAATAATTCATCCAAGGGAATTAGACGATGGAAACCTGGGATTTCGATGTATAGGCATCTACCAAAAAAAAACTACTCAGAGTAGCCAAAAGAGCATTGTCATTAAGCCACTTCAACTAATAGAATTTCCTAATTATTCCGAGGCAAGTAAGTAACTTCGCACGATGCTCAACTCGACAACCAATCCAAACAGTATGTACTACGAAAGCCGGAAACACTAAAAGGCCACCGACTTTACTTCCGGGGTTCTCACGCGCCAAATTCAATTTGTTCGAAATCGAAATTTGTTTAGCAACGAAAATTTTATTTTAATTGTCTCGATCAAGATATCATCGAAGAGAAGCCGGCCAGAATCTACGAGGGATTTTTGCTAGCAAATACAAATGGGCTCGAAGCCATATGAATGGTGACGAATTCTAAGGTTATTTTCGCTTCGATATACGATAGCCAAAACGGCCCGTGACAATGCACACGGCAAAGTCAATATCCTCAGGCGCCTGAATGCCGATCTGCAGCAGTCCATATAGCCCACATGTCATCTTTGAGTGGAAGATGCCGTAGTATGACATCCTCATCACCCTCTCCTGGCGAGGCTCCTGAGCGCGAACACGCTACTTCCAAGCTCTTTTGCTAGGGAGTTGATATGCGCATCCCATAATAATCTGGGATCCAGTTGTACTCCAAAAAATTTAACAGATGGAATATTTTTATTAATAGTTTCAGTGTCCCTCATCGAGAAAACCACTTTCTGAGTTTTGTCTTTATTTAGGAGCAGCTTGTTCGCGCTGAGCCATGTTTCCACTCTCTCCTGCATACCTGTCAGTCCCTCCACAGCCTCCCCAAGGGAGAGTGCAGCAATTGTTACCGTAGTATCGTCAGCAAAAAGTGTATGTCGTGTGTTATTATCACCACTTGGTGGCAGGTCATTAATATAGATTAAAAATAAGATCTAGAGATAGGCTTCCTCGAGGGGCTGAACGAAGGAGGATTGGACGGAGGGAAGGACGGGAACCTGGGATGGGCTAGTCTGGTTCACAGACGGATCCAGAATGGGAACACTGTCCGGAGCTGGTGCGTGCTGTGAGGCCCTGGGGTGGGAATTATCCGCCTCACTGGGCGAGCACACTATGGTCTTCCAAGCGGAAATTTTTGCGATCATGATGGGGGCCTGGGAGTCGTTAAGGCCCAATGTCGGTGGCGGGAGGATTTTCTTATGCTCCGAGAGCAAGGCCGCACTCATGGCGCTGAAGTCCGTCCGCACGCGCTCTTTGTTGGTAAGGGTGTGTAGAAGCTGGCTGATTGAACTTGCAAAGCTTAAAAAGGTTACGCCCTGGTCCTGGGTACCGGGACACTCGGGTGTACCGGGAAACGAGGCCGCTGATGCCTTAGCCAGAGAAGGCTCCGCACGCAGATACTTGGGGCCTGATCCTTGTAGCTGTTGTGCCATTGGCAAATATCCTTTCTTAAAGATCGGGGTTATTAAAGCAGCCTTCAATGCATGGGGGAAGGTGTTTTCATTAAAGCAAAGATTAATAAGCTTTGTAAGGGGGACAGATGATAATATTCTTTATGGTTTTAATCAATTTAACATTGAGTCCATAGATATCACGACTATTTTTCTTTGGCAAACTATCACTGATCTCTCTTATTTCATTGAATGTTACCTCAGTAAAGAAAAAGTGGTTTTTGGGGTTTGGAACACTACCTACTAGTTCAGTAGGATCCATTTGGTTTGGGGGTATTTTATCTATGACACTTTTAGCGATGCCCAAAAGATATGCGCTAAATTCGTCTGCTCCTATATTTCACAAACAAATAAGAGAAGACCCAGGTTTGAACCCTGTAGAACTTCAAATGTACATTTGTAAAAATCTAAGGTGGCTCCCCATATCTTCACATACTGATTTTTCAAATTAAATCAAAATTTAGAACGTCCTGGGAGGGATCAATGCACCCTGTATAGTTGACGTTCCCGATTTGTCAATCTATTGGTATTCCCAGCTTTTTGTTTATAAATACTCAAATTTTGCAGCAAAAGAAATGGCATTCAGTTTGGATGGTTCGTGACAAACATATGGATCCTCAGATTTTTACTACAAAAACCCATTAGATTTTAGATTATTTCGACCTTAGTAATGAATTTTACCTTTTCTTGAGCTAGAAGGCAATATTTGAAAAAAATCAAACTTGTTAGCATTTTCTAGCCTACGATTGCACGCTATTAGAGCCAATACATAAGAATATTTATTTTAGATATTATCCCATTCCAAAGCCAATCTTTGGTGGAGTATCCGCCTTATTGGTCAAGGCATGGTATTGGAAAGTCCAGATGGGATCCATTTGGCCGAAAGACCATTGAGACACTGCATACAGATACTGTTGAATAGATACTGTAACGACTACATGAATTTTAACGACGGCACTTGTTGTAGTTCTATGGAATCCTATACGACATTACAGATCGTTACTTTTGCGATCTTAGCTATATGGTAAGTAGTACAAAAAAACAGGAATGGCTTCAAATTATCACTGCGTTCGTTAATGTGATCTGTGCAGCCCAATTGTTCTTTTGCGTGAATATTCTATTTATTGCTTTGACGATCGATTGTAAATGAGGTCTTCCTAGAACCTAGGGACTGTCATTCTACTGCTGTTTCATCCTATATTACTGTGATTATTCTATTATTTCTTGCATTAAAAAATGTATCTAGTATCTATATTTTATTTCAGCGTTCTCATAGCGAGCTGCATGGGTCTACACAGATTCATTATTAAAATTCGAGGGCGTCCACTTCACGAATACCAAAGACTACCGGACACTGAAACAGAAACGTCACACATAATTACCCAAAACTATTACCTCCTATTCACATCACTAACCAAAATGTCCATAATCATGGCGTACTTTTTTATATGCGATCGCACCAATTTTTTCATGAAAGAGAACAAGTACTATTCGGAATTTAGTTTCTGGCTGCCCATAGGGTATGTGATGGTCCTAGGCCTATTTTTTACCGAAGACAGTAAGTTAACAAAAATTTTACATCGGGACCAATTAAACGAATGTAAAGGTTGGATGCAGTTGGCCATATTAGTGTATCACGTTACTGGAGCGAGTAGGATACTGATAATAAAGATGCATATAAAAGTTTTAATCTCTTCATATTTGTTTCTGCTAGGTTACGAACAGTTTTCGTACGTCTGGTATAGGTCGGATATAGGGATAGTAAGCTTTTTCAGAAACTTATTTCAGTTGAACTTTATGACGGTAACCTTGTGCTTATGTATGAACCGACCTTATCAGTTTTACTATTTCGGTCCTTTGCTGTCCTTTTGGTACATGATGATTTATTTTTTCTTGGCTTTTCCACCTCATATCACTGCTCAAAATTCAGATAATGTAATGCAATTTTTTTATTTGCTAATAAAGTTTATTTGTCTCTTCAGTATCATAACGATTCTGTTTATGTCTGAAGTATTTTTCGAAAAAATATTTGTCACCAGACCTTGGAAGGCGCTATTTGTAACCACGGACGATGATATTCACGAGTGGTGGTTTCGGTGGAAGTTAGACCGGTACTCTATAATATATGGAATGTGCTTTTCTGTGCTCTTAATCGTGGGACAAAAGTATAATATTTTTGACGATAATAATCATTCCAACTTGTTTTCGAAGAGAGTCGCTCTTAGTACAACTTTAGCGGCCCTTTTAGGGCTTGGAACTTATACTACGATTACTCTTCTTTGCAGAAACGAGTTGGAATGCAGCGAAATCCATTCCTATGTTGTCTTCATACCAATCATAAGCTATATTTTTCTTAGGAACGTGTCTGGAATGCTGCGTACGCGATATTCCAGTTTTTTCGCTTGGTTTGGAGAAATTCACTTGGAATTATTTCTGAGTCAATACCATATATGGTTGGCCGCTGACACTCATGGCGTTCTTGTGCTGATTCCTGATTTTCCTGTATTGAACTTAATTATCACCACATTTTTTTTCGTATGTGCTTCCCACGAGATCCATCAAGTTACGAAAGCGCTGTTACCGTATGCCGTCCCGAGTGACTGGAAGCATGTCTTAAGGAATTTGATATTATTTTTGGTTGTATTAGTCCCTATTGGCATCAATGATGGGATGTTTTAATGCGAATTATTTATTTAGTGTGGCTAAACAGGAGTCAGCCACAATAAAATTGCGTGCATAAGGAGGGCAATTAATTCCTTATCGAACTAGGTTTGAGTGATAATAACAGCAATGGCTATTACTATTGTTTTTTGTCATAGATATTCACAATAAAGACTGGACAATTGCACATACCGCACAATTGTGTATGTAGAAAGAATTAACTTTAATTCAACATTTGAAAAATAAATACAGAAATCTTAGAGCATGAGAGTGAGAATCGAAGATACCAGCAATGAGGAGGGTCCAGGAACTTTTTAGTCATATGTAAAAAAAATAAATAGTAATTTATTTTAAGATATAGCCTGATGTACTGGTTAATTTTGGTCTTTTGGATCATTGTACTCTGTTTGTGTTAAAATTTAGCTTAGAAAAGCAAATTGCTAATAATAAATCTAGTTTTACTCTATCTGATATCGTCAACGGCTTAAGTCGAAGTCAAAACTTGCCTTATTTTTCAAAAATAATCTTATTAATTCTACAAAAAGAAGCATATCTAGCTATTGAAAGGCTGTTACTTGGTAAAAAAAAATAATTGGACATAACACCCCCTAACACCTAATTATTATCAACGAAAATAATAAACAAGTAATAATATGAATGCGCGTACATCCAGAACATAAGTTCTATAAATTACAAAGCTTAAAAAGTAGGTATATAATCTCGTTAAACCTATATTAGGCTCTAAATGAATATATGCTTCACAACTATACATAAGTGATTTTTATATTCCCATTATTTCAAAGATTCTATCTCCAAATCATTTATTGTTGTAACCTTTGCCTGGGTTTTTCACTTTAACTTACCAAAAACGGAGTCTATTAATTCTTCCTGTTGGTATAATTGAGAACTATAAATTTCTGACTTCTTTAGAGTATTCTTGACCATCCATCCACAATATTTGAAGCAGTTTTATATCCGGCAGTGGTAGGTTTTACCAGCCTAGCAAGTCCATAAATCATATTTCCATCTGCTAATCCCAGGTCTGTCCAAATCTTCAAAAACTGATCTAAATGCAGATATGCTATTTTACTTAAGGATTTCTTCCTTATCATTCTCCTGTGCTAATTTCTTATAGTATGATCATGCTGCACCATTTTCTTAGTGTTTACACTCTTGCTCTTCTGAGCTTGTGCTGATTTGTCTACTTGTTCATCACTTGAGGAGTCTCCTGGATCTTGTCGTTCCTTTTCTTCCTGTGGGAGGGCATATCAGGATAAATAGTGGCTAAAGGCATTTGAATGTTGAAGTGAGGTTATCTGGATATTTGTCCTGTCAATTTTAGCTGTCCATTCATTTAGTCCAGAATTGAGATTATTAATCCCTGACACTGTAGAAGCCAACACTGGACTTACATTATCGTAATACATTTTTAGATCATCTAAGCTACTCCTAATAGATTCTTGTTCCAATTTTATGTCTTCTACTTCTTCTTTTATCAATTGCTGATCTCTCTGAATGATCTTCAGTGTTTCCATAAAGTTTGAGTACATTTTAATCATGCGACATTCAGTAGAAAATAAGTTAGGATTAAGGGTTGTGTTATATTTTTGGGGTCACCTGCCCAAAATGCATCATCCCAGAATTGTGATGAAAGTTCATCAGATATTAATTATCTTCTTGGTAGGTGTATTTGCTGAATTTACACTGAGACCTGTGGGAGCCTGTTCTAATGCTTGTTTGGCGCAGCATCAATCATCTTTTCCTTGGGCATTGATTTACTTGTTGATGCTTCTTTATTAGAATGAAAGAGGTTTTCTGAATTTTCTATTGTTTCTTCTATTTTGGTGAGTTTTGCCCTATCATCAGGTCTTTGTCTTCGTATAACAAGAAGCGTCTTAATCAACCCAGATGGTGATGATTATCCTCTCTTATGGGAGTGTTGGCAGCATCAGATGTGTCAAGGGGTACCTTAGTTGGGACTGTAGGTTTCAATTTAGCAAGCACCTTCTTTGTTGTTTCTTTGACACTCGGTGATGCACATGATCCCTTTGCACCTGAGCAGTTGCTGCGGGAATTTTTTACTAGTTTAAATTAGTCGTCCTGCTGTCCATAATACCTGTTACCTGTCTGGCTAAGATGACCGATGTTAGGGGCCCTGAATTAGTTTTCTTCCATAGGACACTTATTGTTCTTCGGTCTGCTTCTCCTTGACCAACAACAATATTCACTAATGCTGGCCCACTACTGTTAACCACAAAATCTTCAATATCGTCAATTGATGCATCTGATACTGAGGTTTCCATCGAGTTGCGAAAATCTTCAGCGTCCAGTAAGTAAAATATCAGTTGGTAAATGGTTGAAAATCTTTACTGACTTTTAGGGATGAACTAAACTTAAAGCTAAAAATATTTTATTTCGCAAGATAAGCTGCACAAAGGATTGCCTTTATTAAAATAAACTTGCTAATTTTTTTCTTAGTCAATAGTCTTAGCGTAGTCCACGTCAGGCTTGCAAAGTATCGTACGAAATGTATTTTTGATATGTGGGTCCAGTTGTTAAATAATGTATTACAGGCTAGTCGTCTTTTACCAGTCCACTTTATGTAAATTGAAATAACAACCACCTATGCTCTGGCATAGGCGTAGCCACGGTGGGCACTTGCCCCTCTTCCCCCCTCCACTCACAAAAAAATATACACAAATAAAAATACCTAAAATTAAAAAATATATATTGAACTATCGCGGATGACGACTGTTAAATCGCATTTAAAGTTTCAAGTCGATACGACACGACCTCCGAGACATGATTCCATGCTTTTGGCCTTGAGTGAGATTCTTATTGGCGCTCGATTTTGTTTTTCGGGGAATTACAGAGGAGCGAATTTTAGCAAGGCCAGTTGTACGATAAGGTCAGTTGTCTTGTCCGTTAACGTCACAAATTTTTTCAGGTGGACCCCATAATTATAATTATTTTTTAACGATTTTAACAACTTTTAAGCGAAAAATGGGCGTGGCACCCCAAAATGTTTCTTCTGTCGGCGCTTGCGAAGAGCATTCCAAGAGAATGAAACACTTCCAACTTTTCAACTGGTAACCCTATATTGCCCTTCACTGGAGCAAATCCTGGTTACGTCCATGTGTTCTAGAGAGGGAGATTTTTAAAGCATATTTTTAGGTTAGTAGAAGGAAGAATGTCAAACATTATAGGAGTCCAAGTCAGTATGACAGACTAGTCAGCAAATTACTAATTTTGAACTATATGGGTGTATGTATACGAATAGTGGTAGGGTTCCGTTCAGGGTAAATGCACAAATAATTCTTTCAAATGCTATATAGCTGGGAATGCTGTCTGTAGACTTGAACATGAGCCTTTCGGTCTTGTTGTCTTCAAGCTTAGGCAAATGTGATAAGCATTTATTTGAAGAATAGGACTGATATTATTAAGCTTGATCCCTGTTACCCTAGTGAAATATAGCTCTTGCTTTTTTGGGCATTTCTGCCATGATTGAGAGCTTTTATTTTTTTCAAGTTTAGCTCTAAAGTTCTAATTTCTAATGGGCATTTCTTTTGTATTATATCATATAAAATGAGTTGAAAGCAACCATAAATTGGGCCGGCGAACCGTCGTTTCCCAATAGTGTTTTATTGGAAATATACAATATTATATTTTAGTGTACGTTTTTGTCGCTTATATAGACAGTCTTTACTAATTTCGCTGTAGGCCAATTTTTGAATACCAAACTGATTTCATTTCTTAATCTATTGAAGTATTCTATAGGGTTCAAATATTGAAAAACCAAGTTGTGTAGTAGTATAAGATATTAAGTTCTTCATAAAGTCATAGTCAGTTATCGAAAAGCGCATTTCAATAACTGTGTAGCCGGTTGCAGTATTGATTGCAATATATATGCCATTTTTGTTAGACTATAAATGTATGTACAGGGTGTTTCGCTATAAATGGACGCCCGCCCCATTTGACTTTTTCAGTTTGTATTAAAAGGTGTAAAAATTAATAAGGACTTCTTTATTAAGTTTTTTATATCTACAGGATGTCTCAAAAACACTTAACAAATCAACGCTAGATTTTCTTAAATGGATCCTTTATATATGGTTTACTTTTATCGGGGTAGTCCGAATATACCAGGTTTGATACCGCTATGTTTAAAAATAGCTGAGAAAAATAAGAAAAACGGATCCATTGGCTTAGAAAGAGATCGGTATAAAATGATCTGTTGATCTTATGCCACAGTTTCTGTCATGCGTTTTAATTGTTTATGTATTCATCCACAGTATCAACGGCAGTAGCCAATGAATGAAAGTGCTTTATTGACCAAGGATTATTACAATGAATAAATCTTATTGACAAAACATGATTAAATTTTGACACAAATACATTTACCCTAAGAACAAAAGTCCCACACTTAACAGAACACTAAATAATACTTAGCATACCTAGTATATAGACAGTTTTTAGCTTGTCTTTCAATTTCTTCCTAAACATCTTAAGATTTTGACTACGTCTCATCTCCAAGCTTAAGTGGTTATATATCTTTAAGCCTTTATAAATGAAGGAGTTTCTAATGAGGCTCAGGCGAGGGATAAGTATATGGTCTATCTGTCTCGTGAAATGGATTTGTTGGCGATTAGGAAATCGGTTTCGTTTTTATGAATAAGGTGAGCAGTTTCTTAGATGAATAAGAAAGCAAGGGTTAGTATATTATTGGAAATAAAAAGAGGCTTGCAATGATCTCTAGGATGGGCATTACATAAGTTTCTCATTGCTCTCTTCTGGAGGATGAAGACCGATTGGAATAAACATTGAACAGCCACCCCAGAATGGAAGGGTGTGATTTAACATTCGCAAAATAAATGTTACGAGCGAAGTGTTTCCCCAATTCTTTAGAGGTAGTACAAATAGAGTAGCAGCCCGAGGCCAACTTTTTATTCAGTTTTAAAATATGATGCTGAAACTTTAGGCTGTAGTCCTAAAACAACCCAAGGAACCTAGAATTATCAACAGAAGTAATAGAATGATTTCCTATCTCAATCTTGTTTACCATACAGCTAAACCCAATAATGTGAGTCTTCGACAAGTTTAGACAGAGAAGATTAGAATCGCACCATTCCTTAATTTTATAGATGTCGAACGACATATCAGCCCTGAGTTGGTTTACGTCGTGACTACCCCATCCCATGATACAGACGCATCATCCGCGAAAGCCGGGATGGAACCAGACAATTCAAGCTGAAGAAGATCGTTAAGGAAGATTAGAAACGAAGTAGATCGCAAGACAGAGCTCTGGGGGACACCGCATGAGACGCTCTGCTTACTAGACGAAACGCCCCCCCAAAGACACAAACTGAACATGATCCGAGAGAAAGGATTGAATCCACCCAGAAGCCACACCATGGAAGCCATAAACCGATAGTTTCCGCAACAGTATACCGTGGCTCGCGCAATCAAACGCCTTAGATAAGTTACAAAACACTGCCGCGGAGGACTCCCCTCTGTTGATACCCCGAAATAAATTCGATAAGAGATCAAACATAGCATCAGATGTACTCTTACCCTGTTGAAAACCATACTGGTGTTGCTTTATTATCTTGTGTTTTACTAGGAAAGAAGTAATTCGTTTACGAGCAAGGATTTCAACCGAGAGGTTTCAATCAATTTTGACAGTGTGGAAACAAGAGAAATCGGGTTATAATTTTACGTGGAACTATGGTCACCTCCCTTGTAGAGGGGAATGACCCTGACAACTTTCAGGCTAGATGGAAAAATCCCCGCTTTAAATGACACGTCCATGACGGAGGACAACGCAACAATGGCATCCATTGGTAACTGAGCCATTACGTTTAAGGAAATTCCATCCTCACCAGCAGCCCTCCTGTTTTTCATGGATTTGATAGTTTCATCCACTTCTGAAGGTGTGGTTGGAGAAAAATGAAATGTCTCAGGACCACGGGCGTTTGGAAGATAAGATAGAGGGTCAGTTGCAGGGTGCAAGTCAGATTTTCAGCAACTGTGCAGTAGTAACTATTGAGGTCGCTTGCATTGGATATTTTGGTATTATTTGGAAGCTCCCCCAGTTATTTCACCAACAATGGACCAAGAATCTTTTTGTTGATTGTTGGAATTACACAAACGTTTGGAATAATACATATTTTTTGCATTTTTGATAACTTGCCTGTACATCTTCCGGTAGCAAAAAAAATAAAACCGGACCATTTCATTATTTGGGTACTTCTTCCGTACAGTATTCCAAAACCTTAGATTAGACGACGATGTGTGAATGCCCTTGGTCAACCACCGTTTGCGATCCCTGCACCGCATCCTCAGACAGCGAACCAGAAAGGAAATAACAATGTTGGCCAACGACTCGTGGAAGCACTGCAAGGAAATCTCCGCATTCAATGTAGAGTTCTAATCGAAGGAAATGCAACTCTCACGAAACACTTGGAATCCATGTGTGCTGTAAATCCTACCCGATCTACTCACTCCCGACAAGGTATTACATGCTAGAGGAATACTTGCTACAATGTTATTATGGTCTGATAAAACCGGGCCAAAAACGTCCCAAGGAACAGCATCGCAGACGTTACAGACAATGTAATCAATTCTAGTAGATGATGCGTCTGTTACACGAGTGGATTGATGGTGGCACACATTAACAACTGATGTAGCTACTAGGAACTGATTTTTTATAAGTTACAGAGAATATTAAGTTTGTGTATTTGCCTATGGAAAACAACTTCCCTAAACTATTAACATTCATATCCATATTGGACCTTAAATCTATGCATAACTATATTGTCTCTATAGCTGAAAGAAGTAGACAACTGGAAGATTCGATCTGCCATTTTGAGCCAGAGAGTAATCAGGATGCAACTCTATGTAAGATCTAGGAAGGTCTTCTATCTGGACTTTCCTTAAACAAATATATCTAAGGGCTGCCCTATGTATCAGATGTGTAAACTATATATATAGATATTGATTCCACCTTTCTAAATTTAAAAGTATCATAGTGGGTAAGCTTTTTTATCGAAATAAGTTCTAATTTTTGTCTAACTAGGTCGGATTTTGTACACGACGTCTCCTTTTTTAGGCCCATGATCAACTTTAGTTTTTTTTTTAAGTACGGACCGCTACGCAAGCGGCACTCTTACTAACTTAATCGTCTAACACTTTCCCCATTTAACCGTTTTTCTATCTCAAATTTGACCTACTTCCCAGTATAGGGAAGAAAACGTGTAATTTTCTTCATTCTACATATGTGTCAAGTTTTCAAATAAAAGGGTGTTGCACTTTACACAAAATAAAGAGGCCTGTGATATACGTTGCATTTTAAATATAAGGGACGAACGGACTATACGATAAATGATATAGTTCAAGAAGATTTTAGCTAAGGTTTGTCAAAGACAACCTTTTAGATATAAACATAACGTTATAAAGACCTTCTTACTAAGTCTTATAATTTCATAGACATGTTCCAAAACGTCAAATTAAAAAGCTAAAGGGGGGTGCATTTATAGGGAAACACTCTGTACATATAAGTAAATATATGAAGGTATGGTATATAGATTATATAAACATATTTTGTAAGAGGTTGTACATTTTTATTACTATTTATTTTAATTATGTACTAGGAAAATAAATGTCATATTTGGTTTACGAACGCTATGCAAATTTTAGAGCATATTCGTAGTTCTATAAGTTACTTAAGGGAAATACGTTTTACGATATTTATTTATAATAATGACTTAATATTTGCAGGCTATAGTACAAAATTTAGGGGATATACACTTCCTCCAGTATGATTTTTATCACTTACACTAATTTAATATGTTTTCTGATCATTACTGGGTTTTATGGAAATAATGCTATATACTTAAGGGAATGATTCTCCTCCGCAAATTACGAAGAAATCTCAGTATGAACAAAGTGTTGACTTTAAAAACACATTTCGGCAACATGTATATTAATATTATAAAAAGCCTTCGCTTCGACAAAAAAGTCTGATATCATTTTGGTTTTAAGAAGTTCTTTTTCAATTCCCTTATTCAATTATTAATAACTGGACATACTTATTAGATAAAACCTCAATCCAGTTCTAAAGATTAAAACTTGCAAAATACGAGCAATGGTTACCTGAAATTAATCTGATTAACTCAAAGTGTTACAAAAGTAAATTTATTTACATGCACGCTCCCGCCTCAAAAATATCTACTTATGGGTAATGTAAAATTCACAAAAGTGTTTCCAAAAGCTATTTTTAGGACTCCATATATCTTGACAATTAAATTCGTCCTCTAAATATGTGACATTATTTTCATAACACCTATCAGATTAGAGCCAAATATGGACTTGCTTTCTATTGTAATTGTATTTCTTTTTTCTCTCAATTAGTGGCTTAATGTTTAAGATGATGCCAACAAACCATATAGTATTAAGTAGTTCGAGAAGATTATTATGCAAAAGTGCTCAATGTAAAAATGGGAGACTCAGAATGCCAGTAATTGATTTTCTCGATTTCATTATATAGTTTGTCTACCTCTCACAATAAGCTATGTACGTAACTTTCAACATACAAATGAACGCACCTTGCAGCACACATCACATGTTTTCCCTATATAAATCCTCCTTATAGTATCAGATTAAATGCTGTGATATTAAAATAAATAATATTTAAACTATGATTAATAGTTTTATTTCTTGTTAGCATTTTTTCAGTAGTTCAGTTAAAATTTTCAAAATTAAAGAAAATAATAGAACATCCGAGAGAGAAGTCGTCAAAGGTCCAATGTTAGACAAATTGTTGCATATTGCTCCACCTGAGTTGTGGACTTTTTGAATAAGGTCGCTTCGGCTCTGGCTCCAGGGTGTAGCCTAAGTGCTAATTTAGTGACTCGAACGAAGCTGAAAAACCTAAAAGAACTGGAAATGCTCGACGAACAAATCTGCCCCCGTTTCAAGAACGAGAAATCTAAAAATGAAAATATCAATAATAACAATGGCATTATTCTTGTCAAAGTCAAATCAAAACTTAACAAAGCGCACGAGCTTTTTACTGCTTTATTTGCATTGACTAACCATTTTCATTTTTAGATTTCTCCTTCGTAATAACGGGGGCAGATTTGTTCTTCGAAACGTCGAGCATTTTCCAGTTCTTTTAGGTTTTTCAGCTTCGTAAGGGTTATTAAACATAGCACTTGTGCTATTTACACCCTGAAGTCAGAGCCGAAGCGGTCTTATTAAAGAAGCATACAACTGAGGTGGTGTAATAGGAAACAATTTGTCTGCTAAACATGAATCCCCAACAACAATATAGAACATATCTAGAATCATACAAATTTATATGGTATATCTAATGTTTGCTTGTCAAGATTGGCAAAACTCCCCATTTCCATCTTCTATTAATTATGAATAAAAAGGTGTCTTGTAGGGAAAGTATTTTCCATTTGAGCATGGATCGCTAGGACTATACTCTGTCATTATTTTCTTCTTTAATGCTTCAGTATCAAACTCTTCCGCCTTTATCCCTCATCCGGCAATTTCAAAGGCACAGACAAGGCTTGCGCATTTACATTTTTTTATTAACACGTAACTTTTAACAACGCTTAACGAGAATACGAACCAACGTATCGTAAAAAAACATAAATAAACTTTTCTATTCTAAAACCAGACACCATCCTCGTCTTCCGGCATGTTATCCGGTTCAGGCTGCAATTCGTGATGAACTTCTTCGTCTTCGCTTTCACTGACAGCCAAATCGTCGTGAATTTTTATATCTTGGCCCTGGATCGGATCTTCTACTTTGCGAACCGATGCGAGGCCGGACATCAGGAAGTCTGACGGATCGTAGTTGGGGTCAACGTCCATACTTTCTTCTGTTAATATAAAAATATATAATTATGTTGTTATTGCACCATAAAAATTTGTACTTATTGGAAAATGGACAAAGAGCAAAAGTTAAATCAATATATATATATATATATATATTTTTATAGCCTATTTATATGAATGCTTAATAAGCAGAGTTTTTGGAACTGCGATACAGATGTTATGATTATATAACACTTGATATGGATTTTAAAGCCAAGAATATGTTTTTGTGAGTGAGTCAGTTGATAGTTAGATTTAAAACGTAGAACTTGAATAAAATACTGTCGGAAGTTAAATAGTGATTTTCTTTTGCCCATTCCATTACAGACTATGTGAGAAGCTTACAAGAAAATAATTTCACTTTGGGAAGTTCAGTTTATCGCTTCTCCGCCGTCCCTCATTACACTTTGTACTATACAACTTTTTCCCAACACTGTTGCGTCAATACAATTTTGTACCGTTCGGTGACAAGTAACCATGTGAGTTTTTCTCGACAGAGCTATCGAAGAGAGCGGAAGACGAAAAATACTAATCTCCTTTTTCCCAATCCATCCTTACATTTTAAGGCCTAAAGTATACTGAAATTGATTGTAAAGAAGTTGCTTAAGGTAATTTTGATAATAGTTTATATTTATCTCTATTCGGTAATTTTTAACATAAATCAGAGCATAGGTTCGTTGGGCTGATATATTCTCATAAGGTAGTAATGAACGACCCTCCTGGGGGGGGGGGGGGGGGGGGGGGGACCCCCCCCCCAAACGGGTAAACCTTGGAAATTTAAATAATTCGTTGCATAATACAGATAATTTGTCAGAGATAGAAAGGATCACTCAAAAAAATATCGTAAATGAATCTAAACAAATTAATTATTATAAAACAGACAGTCTGGGTCCATTTATAGTTGTAATACAAGGGAATGATCAAAAGTTACCAAACCTGCACCCGATGTCTTTGGCTAAAGATATAAGTTTATTGCATTTGTCTGACACTAAAGGATCTTTAAAAAAAGGAAAGAATAAAGTAATCGTAGAATTTAATAGTCCGACAAGTGCAAATAAATTTTTAGGCAATGAGACATTATTAAAAAAAAGGATACGAACTGTATATCCCGAATTTTAATGTTTCTTGTAAAGGTATAGTAAGAGGAGTGTGTAAAGGTATGGATGCAAAAGAAATAATGGACAATAGTGAGTCCCAGTATAAAATAATCAGCGTCAGAAGATTTAACAGAAAAGTTGTAAATAATGAAACATTAGAATATGTAGAAACAGGTACACGCTTGTTTACTTTTGAAGGGAAAATTATGCCAAGAGAAATTAAAATATATGGCCTTGAAATGAGGGTTGAACCGTACATAATTCCAGTAACGCAATGTTTTAACTGTTTATTATACGGGCATACGAAAAAAACCTGTAAAAGTAAACAAAAATGTCAAAACTCTGCTAAGATATTACACGAGGGGCCATGCGACTGTAGACTAGTAAATTGTGGAGTGCCGCAAGGGTCAGTGCTTGGGCCAATTCTGTTTCTGTTGTACATTAACGACCTCGCTAAAGTAAAAATGGAAGGACGATTTACCCTATTCGCCGATGACACTACTCTGACGTGGCAGAATACAGATGATGTCCGATTGGCACAGTCAATTGGGTCAGATTTAATGGTGGTAAAAGAATGGTGTCAATCTAATATGTTGTGTTTTAATATGTCAAAAACCAAGATTGTTTCGTTTAACTGTAGTGTTGACAATGTAAATATACTTAATAGTACCATAGAATCCAAAAGCAATGTCAAGTTTTTAGGATTGCCTATTGACGATAATTTGAAATAGTCTACACATGTCGAGTTGCTGACTAAAAAAGTATCGAGTGGTTGTTATGCAATTAAAACTATTTCTAGAGAGTTGGGTGTGGCGGAGGCTCGTATGGCCTACTTTGCACTGATTGAGTCACACTTATCCTATGGTATCGCATTTTGGGGTTTTTGTAGTCGGCAGCTAGTTCAGTCAGTGTTTGTGTTGCAAAAGCGTGCTGTCCGTTACATATCTGGAGTTGGTACTAGAGAGCATTGCCGACCTCTCTTTGTAAAAAATAAAATATTGACTTTGACGTCACTGTTTGTTTTGGAGACGGCCTCTCTGATACATAAAACTCTTATGCTTGGTCCTCAAATTGTTCGCTCCGCTTATAATACAAGGGGATCCAGTGATTTGCCTTTGCCTATTCCGAGATCAACTCTGGCTAAGCAGTCATTAATTTATGAGAGCAGAAAGATATATAATCATATTCCTGTTGAAATCAGAAGCAATCAAAATGTTAAATTGTTTAGAAAGAAAATTAAAGTCCTGTTATTACCTAGACCGTTCTATACATTGCAGGAATACTATGACGAAGCTTTTTTGTATATAACATAAATAAAACTACTATTTCTATTTCTACTTATGGGTTGATTGTGTATTTTAATACTAATGATCGGTATGTATTTAGTGTTTCTCGATCTTATGTCTTTTAAGCTTGTTTGATCAGCCAAAAAGTTCTTCTGAAATATTGAGAGTCACTTTTATTATATTATTTTAGATTAAATTATGTCAAATTGCCATGTTTCTGGTATTTAGTAAGTTAGGTGCTATTTTACAAAAATTGGACTGTAATCTTGATAGTATATATTTCTTATTTAGCTATCCTGTTTTGGATTTTTATTATTTGTGATTTGACGTGTAAAAGCAAATTACTTGTATTGTTACTATTGAGTATTGTTGAGAGTAAGTTCTCGGGTACCTATGCTTTTACTCTTTTATTGTTTGACTTCCTACTGTACTGTTGGATTTTAACAAATTTTAGAATATTTTGTTTTTAGTATTTTTCTTTTTTTACTTCTGTATGTTAATTTTAGTAATGAGTGACTTTTTTCTGTCTATTGACTAATTATTAAAAAAAAATTACTTATTGTGTATTTTTTAGCTTTGTCAATAAGATCTACTTCTTGGACAATAAAGCACAGTTTTGAATTGAATTGAAATGAATTGAAAGTGAAAGGCAATGTTATCATTGTAACGCCCCTGACCACAATTCCACTTACAGGCAGTGTCCTAAGTTTTTATGGGAAAAGCAAATAAGAATTTACATGTCGCTAGATAGCATATCCTTTTACGACGCGGACCAACTTGTACCTAAAGTCAATAGATATTCGCCTTTAACTTGGTCAAATCAGGATTTTCCTACAGTAAAAAATAAAAAAGACCCAATAAAAGGATTCACGCAGATTTCAGACAGAAGAAACATTTACAATATGATGCAAAAGTATAACAATAAAAAACCATCTTACATTCAAATTACCAAATCACAGTATCCAAAAAGACAAGCTAATTCCTTTAATAAGGAAGCACATAATGCATGTTTATCTTCACAGTCCACAAGACTGTCCACAACACCATTGGGACCAATAAATTTTGATTGCTTAGATATGAATCAACCCTCGCCTTCACATATAACTACAAATATGGATGGCATCTCCAATGAGGTTTTTACTGAAGTTAATAAACTTAATGAAATTAGTAAAATGATAATTTTCTCACATATAAAGCAAATATTGACAGAGGAAAATAATAGGCTTGACATGATGATGGATTCCGAATCTGAATAAACACAACCTAAAAATTCTCCAATGGAACTTACGTAGTGTATGTTCCAATATATGTAATTTAATTTTTTTTATAAAAGAAACAAATCCGGATATTATTGCCCTCAATGAAACTTGGCTTAAAAATATACATTCGTTTGTCATAAATAAATACATAACAATCAGATTAGATAGACAAGACGGAAAGGGTGACATAGCATTACTGATCAAAAACAATATAGATTTTGTTATTAATAAAATTCAAGATAATCTTTTAATTGATAATACTCACATTCAAAGTAAAACATTAAAGGACAATAATTTCACGGTAGTAAATATGTATGTTCCGCCGCATGTAAAGCTCTGTAAAAACAAGTGGGATAACTTGATCGGTTCCCTTCCGAATCCAAAACTTTTAGTGGGGGATTTCAATGGACACCACCCTATATGGGGAAGTGAAACAACAAACTATAATGGAAGTACTATTCAGGAGTCATTAGACAGACTTGATTTGGTGATATTGAATGATGTATGGTATTATAAATAGAGACACTTCCATTTCAAATATGTGGCAAACTATTAATAAATTTAGCCAAAAAAAGAAGAATGCATCTACGCAATCAAGAATAATAAATAATTACATCTTGACACAAATACTAGATAACATAAGCCAAATAAATATCGAACCGGAATTTCTACTAGGGGAACCAGGAAGTGAGGTGAGTAATCTCACTATGTGGGAATTAAGGGACGTCATTGATAAAAGAAAAGATACAACTCCTGGATTAGATCAGATATCGTATTCCATGATCAAGAAATTTCCTAAAAAAACCTTGGAAAAACTTTTAAAATTTTATAACAAATGTTTGTCAACTGGACAGGTATAGGAAGAATGGAACGAAATATTAATATTTCCACTTATTAAAAAACAAGCTGATAAAGATGACCCGAAGAATTACAGGCCAATTGCTATGAACTCTTGTGTAGGAAAAATCATGGAAACCCTAATGGAAAACAGAATAGAATGGAAATTGGAACACGATAATATACTATATATCTATACTGCATACTAACATAATTAGTAATACCAAGGAGAGTAAATACACGGTGGTTATTTTTCTAGACATCTCGGCAGCTTATGATAATGTAAACTTATACAAATTATACGCAAAATTGAAAGAGTTAGGTATCAGCAATAATATAGCAAACCTGATTTTCAACTTATTATTTAATAGAAAATTATACATCAGAACAAGCAATAATGAACTCATAGGTCCAAACCTAACAACGGTGGGCCTTACGCAAGGATCGCCATTAAGTCCTTTACTATTCAATATATATACCAGGTCGTTACATGAAAAATTAGTAGAAGATATGAAAATTATACAATATGCTGATGATATTGCACTGTGCTTCACAGGAAAGGATTTAAAACAAATAGTGAAGGAAGTAAATGGATATCTATATCATTGGGAAATTTGGTTACAAGATCATAACTTTAAATTATCAATGGGAAAAACCAAAGCTATGCTGTTTAGTCATAAAAGGGAAAAAGAATTTCATTCGCATATAATTACATTAGGCAAAGACCAAATTCAATGGACAGAAGAAATTAAATATCTAGGCATTATAATTACATACAATTTAAATTGGAATAAGCATATAAATAATATATGTAACAAAGCAACTAAGGGATTAAACATCATGAGGCCCTTGTCCAGAGTGTGGTGGGGTGCGGGCCCTCTAATATTGTTAACTATATATAAAGCAATGGTGAGGTCTCATTTGAAATATTGTAGTAATATTTTTTGGCCAAATAGTCAAAAAAACTTAAAAAGAATGGACAGCATACAATTTCAGGCACTCAGAATAATAACAGGGTGCATGAAATCAACTCCAACCAATGCATTTCTCGCTGAATGTACGGAAACGTCGTTGGAATTCCGTAAAATTTGGCTGACGCGTAAATTTATACCAAAAAATATGCAATGGGAAGCGAATTCCTTATTTGATCTCTTGGAAGGGTATGAGAAAACCGCAAACAAAAGTACAAAATATCAAAGTACGCCTTGTCTAATTGAACAATATAAGGATATTAAAAATTTCAAAAGTTTAATAAGGTCACATAACTCACTACCCTGTTTTGAATTTGATTTCATGAATCAATTCAAGCCTGGGGCTACAATAAGTCTACAAATCAAAAAGATCCGATAACAGCCCGATATGAGTTCAATAGAGAAATGGAAAGAATATCACTGGTTCTTTACTGATGCGTCAAAAGATAAAAAAAACCAACACAACTGGAATGGGAGTTTATTGTAAGTGGGCAAATGTAGCTTTTTCGTCAAAACTCAACAAATACACCCAGATATGTACTGCAGAAATCATGGCGATACAACAGGCAGTTTCCTTATGTGTTGAAAAGCATATAAATAAAGCTATCATTCTATCAGACTCGAAGAGTGCTTTACAAAAAATATGGAAAACAGGGTTGAATAAGGATAGAGATCATGTTGCTATGGGTACCAGACAATTAATCATTAACGCTAATGAGATGGGCCTTCAAATTAAAATAGGGTGGATACCAAGCCACGTCCAAATCAAGGGAAATGAAATGGCGGATACCTTAGCTAACATAGGAAGAGGTCTCAATGTGGAACCAAATTTGAAGTTAAATTATCAAGAGTTTATGCCACACTTGAAAGAGGAGCATAATAATAAATGGAAAATTTACTGGGCGGAAACATAGCAACACAAGGGAAAATTCTATAAACAGGTACAGTCAACCTTTTTAAACAGTCCTTGGTTTAAGAAAATGGAATACGTCGACAGGAGACATATAACAACAATAATAAGGAAGCGTACCGGACATTGTATTACTCCACAACATCTACATAAAATAAAATGTAAGGAGGATCCGAATTGTGAGTGTGGAGTAGTAGGTTCCCTTCAACATTTGATTCTGGAATGCCCATTAACTAATAAAAGTATTTATCAAGCATTGTCTAAACTGGGAATCACTAGCCCTTTCTCAATACACACCCTCTTACAAACCAGGAATTTCGATGCCCAAAAGATCATTATTAATTATTTAAGGGAAAATAAATTGAATTTGTAAAATCACAATTTAGAATATGGGAAAATAGAAGCCAAACTATTTATGTTCTGATCGGTAGTCGCGGAAATAAAAAAAAAATAATAAAAAATCAAAATATTAATTAATCCCTAAATGAATATTCCCTATGTTGTCCAATTCCTAGACTTACATTTGTTGTTCTGTTTAATACTAACTCCTATCCTGTCTTAAAAAAAAAAAAATAATGATAACAATAAATAAGTAAATAAACAAAATGAAATAATGGGTATGGGCTACGCCCAGATGCGTGTTGAGCGCGCCCGAACAATTATATAACTTGGAGATGGCTGAATACCAACCGGTAAAAGCCATATTACGTAACGTAGAAGAAGAAGAAGTAACCATGTACGTATTTTTATTACGTATATGCAAGTAACGAATCCGTAAATCGATTCTTTCTTTTGCTTTTAAGAAGAAAAATGCTTAGATCGCATTTGAAGTGAAAGTGTTAGTTGACACGTCTTGCTAGCAAAGGAGGCGAAAAAAGTAAGCGAATCAGGGGGTGATTCCATATAAGAAGTTTCCAATATACATAAATACCTGGTTATCTTAAAGATATTATGTACGGAATCAGGGCCGCCGCAAGGACTATCAACGCCCGCGTGCCGAAGATATTTTGGCGCCCCTTAAAGGGGGAAGGTGGAGAAAAGCGCCGCTGGATAATCGGCAAGTTAAAACTTGTACCGGTTGGGAAAAAGTTGTGTGTAATGAGGGACGGCGAAGATGCTCGGATAATTCTGATCGATCTTCCTTACAGATAAGTCGATTGATCTTGTAATTCTATTTTAAGCCCGCGGTATCCAATGAGAAACAAGGTTGTGAGAATATTAAAAATGTGATAAAAACGTCAGCAGTTAGCACTAAAAAGGTTAAAGGCCACTACTTTGAATTACAATTATTGGTCACTTTAAACACTCGTTAAATTAAGCAGTACTTTGGAAGTGCCAATGTCAGTATGATATTAATAGGTGCGTAATATTCGAAACAGTGATTAATTTAGCAGTGACTGATCGGAGTTCAAAGTAGTAACCCCAAGTAAGATCAAATTTTAATTTTTCATGTCAAAAAACCCCAAGTATCAATTTTCGTCCAAATATCGCCATAATTTCAAAAATTATTTACCAAAATAAAAATAAAGCGCACACATGTTTATATAAACTTTTTATCTTAAAAATACCTAATGAATCGTCCTCTGAAACTCTGAACTATCGGACACTTATTTAAAAACACCCTGTATACGGGTACCATTTTTCGGCATCAGGATTTTTGCATTTTTATATATTGATATTTTGCGGATGCGATTACATACCCTTGAACATAAGAGTTTCCGCTTCGGTCAATTCTCCCTGCTGGTAAAATCCCATCGATCCTAACTGTACCATGGCTTCTGCAGCTTGTTGACTGTCGTCTGCGCCGTCCATTGGTATTTCAGCAGAGATCAAAATCCCTTTCTGATCGTGTTGATCGCTTTCAAACTCAGTTAGAGGGACCTACAAAATATTGTAATTTAAACGCGTGAAATGAAATGAGACAAATTCTGAGATAGCTACTGAAGATTCTCAACGTTATTAACTCAGTTTCTCCTTTCATACAAGTACCTCATCTAATTCGTCTTCACTGGAGAACTGGAGGTCTTGCTCAAGAGTCGCGGCATCTTCAAACTTCATACGTTTTTTGAGCTGTTTCGATATAAGCAGTGCTTCGTCCAGTTGGATATCTCCTTCGACATCGACGAAATCATAATCATCAACGTGACTTTTACCTGGAGACATACCATGATCCGGTGAACTTAACTGGCTCTAAAAATTTAATCAAAATATCATTATAAATGACATTTTAAGACAATTATGTATTTGCAATGTTTAAATAATTTATTTAGGAGCAAAGCACTATATAGGCTATCTCTAACAGCAACGGAAAGTCACGGATGCATGTCTGAGCACTCCTATCTTACTTACAGAACCGCAACATTCTAAGAATGCCGCAGACAATTATTGCAAGATTTAGCTATGATCTAATATATGCAGTCGTTTCTCAGACCATGACCGAATTGTATAAAAATAAACACGTCCTACCGAGATCAATGGTGGTTTACGGCAGTTCTGAAACAAGATTGAGTTGCTTCCCTTAAGGCAAAGACTGCTTCTGGCCCTTATGCTATGGGATGGTAGGTAGAATTTGCCCTTCAACACGTCGACCACAATTGATCTTTTGTGTATACCCTTCTATTTTACACGAAAGTTCCTATCTCCTTCGAGAACTTCAGAATATTTCGAGGGTTGAGCTTCTGTAGATCTCCCAGTGCCACAAGGGCATTTTCGAGATGCCTCAACCTTTTGCCACTCAGTGCTTGACATTCCTAGAGTAAGTGCTCTGACTTTTCAGCCATAGTTTGGCAAAATCTGCATTGTTCATCAGTGGTTTTCCCCATTTTCTTGAGGTGGTACCTCCAGGGGCCATGTCCAGCGAGAAGGTCTTCGACCAGTTTTATTTAATTTTTTTTTTGTAGCTTGTAGAACTCCTTTTATTTATTGAATAAAACTCCAGGAAACTATAGAGTTCTGTATTAATTTTAGCAAAGAATATATAAGATAGTAACGAGACATAATGTATATTCTTATAATCTACGTACGCATATCAATGCGTCACTCAGTCATCTATTCTCTCTATATATCCCGGGTTGGTGTAGGTTCGTATTATAAATATAATGTTACAATAACAATGTCAATTCAACAAGGTTGACTTAGCCTTGTCACCCGTGTCGAGTATCTCGTTCATTGAAGTTAAACAATAATATTACGTGTAATAGGTAATGTAAATAACCTTCGTCTGGACCTCGACTAGTCGGGTTGCCTTCACGATCTAATTTATGAAATACCGAGTGGTTTCCTGATACACTACAAGCTTGAGAAGCTTTTTTGTGTAGTTAGGCGAATGAGAGGTGAGTCTTTTGGCCTGTCTCTGCCCAGGTGCATTGGCCCAATGTGTTTCTTTCCGCCTTTTTCCCCAATTTCTGAGTTCATTCATTACGTGTCCTCTAGTGATGCCACAGAATGGTCAGGCAGTCAGGCAGCGGTTTCGTTGCCTTCCACACTCTCGTACCCTGGTACCTACATTAGGGTGAATTTGTTTCTGTTTGCCAGTTGATCTGCAGCCATCTGACAATCCCACACTAGTCGGGAGTTGATTCTACTAGTTGCTAGCGCTTTTAAGTCTGCTTGACTATCTGATAGGATATAAATCTTTCCACCTCTTAGGCCTTTTTTCGCACATTCAGAGATGGCTATATTGATAGCATTTAGTTCTTCTTGAAAGATTGTGGGAGTGTTTCATAAAAGTGCAGAGATTCGATACCTAGGTCCATAAACTCCGGATCCCACTATTTCTTTCATCTTTGATCCATGTTTGTACCAGACAAGTGATCCCCTCTTTGCCCTGTAGTATTGCGGTCTTTAATTACCACTTCAAAAAAGCGATCAAAATGGAGTTTTGTTTCCATTGTATCGGTTGGTTGGGTCATCGCCTCTATCTGGATGTCCTTCAGAATGTTAAGGTGACCAGTCAGGTTTTCTGACTTCAGCTTTTGTGTCTGAGTGACTCTGTACACACTGGTCCAGGCCTCCTTTTTTATGCATATGTGCAGCGGAGGGAGGTCAAGTAAGGGTTCCAGAGCTGATGTGGGGTACGTTTTCATAGCCCCTGTTATACCCAGACAGGCGAGCCTGTGTACTCTTGCTAGCTTTGGCTGTGTTGTTATTTCCTTTGTTTTTACACAACACACCGAGCAAGCGTAGGTTATAATATGCTTCACAACAATGTTATAGGACCACCAGATGATGGATGGTTTTGGCCCCCATGTTTTAACAAAGAATCGTCGACAGGCCCAAAGTGCTGCTGTTGCTTTTTTGACAGTTCTTTTCAGGTGTGGGTTACAGGTTAGTTTCTGGCCAAGAACGATGCCAAGATACTTAACCTCTTGAAAACCCTACCGTTGTTCCTTCCAAAGTGGGTGCTTTAAGGTTCAGCTTCCTTCTTTTTATGAATGGAATCACTACGATTTGCTTGGGTTGACATTTAGTCTTTCCTGTGTACACTATGTGCTGACAAAGTTGAGTGCACTTTGCATTAAGCTAATGGGGCGGTAAGACTTAATATGAACGCTACCTTAACTTTCCTCCAGTTTTGGGGAATATAGTGAATATGTGAAGAGCTTAATTTAAGTGATGACGTGCTATCTAGAAATAATCCAATACCAATCCTACGAATTTATCTGTCTTCAACAGTACTTACCACTCGATCATGTTCGCTCATAGTGTAACCTTCCTCTTCGGCTACCATCCAAGTTTCATCATCTTGTGCTGCTTTTTCCTGTTCAAGAGCCAGTTTGTTCTCCAGAGAAGTAAGATGCTCGTCAAACTAGAAAAATAAATGTACATCAGCATGGATCAACCAGGATTGGGCGCGACCTTTCTTTAATAATATTCAATTTAACGTTGTGCCAACAAGCTTTTTTTATTGGAGGATCTGTATCTTAAAATTCTAGCCATATTACATAATATAACAGCTTACCATAATATGTCTAATCTCAATTTCTATAAAATATTAACATATCATGGGTACATTATTTCACTTTAGTTTTTGTGTAGCTAATCAAATATAGAGGTTGTTCCCATTAAAAAAGTAAAAACTTTACTCGCATTTCCTTATATCCTATATCGTAAAATAAGTAAAATATTTGAAACAGACTTTAGCGTTGGCTCTAATCTAACATTTATCATATTTAAAAAATTATACCTATGTTTTAAAATTACTAAGAATTATAGAGGACATGGCCAATCAAAATTGATTTTCCTTTAAGGCAAATCTCTGTATATTAATGGCACAATTTCTAATGAAAACCTTTATGTTGAGACCTTATAGGCTCGGATAATATTGTTTATTCACCCAAATAACACTGAAAATATTTTTTTCTCAAGGGATGACGTACCTCATCCAATGCCGCTTTACACGTTCTAACTAGCATTTCAGCCTTTTCCGTAAACGGCGAGTCTTTACCGTTATATAAAATGCAATTCTCCAAGATTTGTTCAACATCCACCAAAAAGTCGTGGCGATTATGGTATCTGTGAGCTGAAAATAAAATATAAGAATATTTTTAAGGCTCATAAAAAAGGGCTTACCTGGAAATAACTCGGGAAGTTTTGAAATTTCGCAGGATTGTAGGTGTGGGTGTGTAGAACTAAAATTCACAAAATGCACAATTCGAGAGTTGCCGCCTCTCCAAATCTATGCGTTTTTCGAAAAAAAAAAAAAAGTAGGGTGCAAAATTAAGAAGGGGAAAATTTCCTACAAAAAATGTCCTTAGCCTATTTTTGCTTAAGTTAACGGTTTAGGTTCAAGAACTGATTAAATAACATATTGCATAAACTTTCCTAAACTGCTAAACTGAAAAGCACAGAGCGACAGCGAAGATAAGAAAAAAATGCAGCAGATGTTTTGTTTGGCGTTTCTATAACCCCACAGTTGCACAGATAAATTTCTTATCAAACGATGCAAATAAAGGTCGCTTTATATCGATCTGAAGAAATGCAGTTCAATGTGATCCAGGCTATTATTAATAATAAATACAACTATCGAGATGTCATCTTTATATGAACATGCAACTGTTGGAGAGGATGTCGACCTCATTGTTCTGTTGACAGCACTTTGCAAGTCTCAAGATAATGTATACCTCCTGAAGCCTGGGAAAGGAAAAACAGTACAAAATATTTATTCGTCGCAAAGTTTAAAAGGCGTCTTAGTCTTAGCGGTGAAGGATAACGTCTTATTCCTCCACGCACGTCAGCCTTATTTAACCAAGGAAAGATGAAATTTTAACAACTCCAGAAAAAAAGCATAGGGAGTTACAAGCTCCTATTCAAGTATTTAAAAATGAGTCAGCAATTGAGGAAGTTACCAATGCAGCTGAGAAATTTCTTCTTGCGCTCTATATAGATACAAATATAAAGAAAATATTGATCTTGATAAATACCGCTACCAGTATTTTGTGAAGTCAGTAACAAAAAGTAAATGTAATTGAAATTCTAACCTCAAAATGGGCGACAGTAGTGATGGGGAAAAAGATGCAAATTAATTGCAAAAAGTGCTTAAACTTAGTACAAGAAAATGATCTGGGTATATTCTGTGAAGGAAAATGCCAGTCTTGGTATCACATTCAATGTATAGGTATAACCACCCAGCAGTATAAAAAATATCTAATGGAGTCACTGAGATTATGATTTGGATGTGCATTTCATGCAGGAATGACCTGAAGGAGTTTGTATCAGCAAAGAGAAGTAACAACAAGGAGTGTTTAGACAAACTAGTTCAAAAAGTAAGTAGTATTGAAGAAAAGCTAGCAGCTGTACCTAAACACTTCAAAGAAAATTTATCTATACATTCCTATGCAAGCGTCACACAAAATTCAAACAAACAAACTGTACATCGAAATTTACCCCAACTATTATAATAAAGCCAAAGAAGACGCAAAATATAGGCAAAACCAAGAAAGACTTGGAAAAAAAATTAAATCCTGGCAATCTGGGTGTCAAAATAAACTTTAAAAAATAGCTACAAAATGGAAATGAAATATAAGGTTTGTTCTAGCAGCGATTTAAACCCAAACCAAACCAAAGCCAAGCCATCTGGAGTATGCGTATAGCCATTTAAGTGTCGCTTATATTGCAATGCGCAAACTCCGGATGGCTTGGCTTTGGTTTGAAATCGCTGCTAGAACAAACCTATTATTTTAAAATGCCCCACTATGAATGATATAGAAAAATTTAAAAAATCAGCAAAAACAAATTTGGGTCAGAATTATGAAAATATGGAAACGAGTCTTAGAAATCCGAGAATTAAAATACTCGGCCTAGAAAATGAGTATACCAAAGAACAACTAGAAGAAGCTATAAAAAGCCAGAATGAACACATATCTGAGGGGGATCACCTAAAAATAACATTTATTAAATCAAATAAAATTAAGAAAAATAAGACTTTGCTGAATGTTCACCAGGACTGTTCCATAAATTGCTAAATGATAGAAAAATATACATAGGTTGGCAAAGGTATCCAGTGTATGAGGATATAAGTGTTCTCCGATGCTTTAAGTGTCAACAATTTCACCACAAAAATAATGACTGTCAAAATAAAACCACTTGTGCAAAATGCTCTGAGGAACACGAGACAAAGGACTGTGATAATTGTATATTAAAGTGTCAGAACTGTGATATTAGTAATAAGAAGTTTTCTACTGCACATGACATCAATCATGCAGCCAGTGACATAAAGTGTCCTTGCTATGGCTACCAATTAAACATAGTTAAAACCAAGATAAATTATGAAGTATTGGAGAGTCTAAATGAAGAACAGAATGGTGCTCTTACACTTCAACCTATAGAGTTGTTTGACTATATAAGTAAGCAAAATAATATATTTAACATTATGCAGCTCAACATTAGAGGTATTACTACAAATTTTGAAAACCTTTTAGTCTTCATGGAAACTTATAATCTTAATTACTGTGGTATTATTATACTAACTGAATGTCATAAATTGAAGTCTACTGACTGTTTTAATATAGCAGGATATAGTGTTTACTATAATTTTGCTAATTACAATTCTTTTGATGGTGTCATACTTTATATAAAATCAAGTCTTAATCCCCAGGTTTCTAATCGAGTGTTTGTAAATTCTAGAATCACTTTAACAAATATTTGCTTGGATATTGGCGGTGTCAAGTATGGGATTTACACTCTCATCGATCACCTTCCTCAAATTTGCCAATGTTCTTGGATGAACTAGACCATTATTTTAAATTAGCTTATAATGACAATAATATAGATATTTTTTTGGGTGACATAAATATAAATCTGTTGAATAAAAATGACGGGTACGTGGGTGAATATTTGGCCCAACTGAATTCATATGGTTTCATAGCCTTGTGTCGGGGTGTGACTAGATCTGAAAGTGGTTCTTGTCTGGACCACTTGTTTATTAGAAATAAAAAGGAAACATTATTTAATAACCTTAAAACCTTCATTATTGAACATGATATATCAAACCATTATCCGGTTATGCTAAATATATCAAATAATCTTATAAATAAAACAAAAGACATATCTTCTTCACAAAAAGAACTACTTCCAAAAAATTGACTTTGAAAATTTAAGGCTGCATGCAGCTGATGCAATAACTACCCTTATATCAGTGGGTAAAAATATGTCAAAAAATTTTTCTTCAGAACTCCCAAATCTTAAAAATACATCTGTGTCTTCTATGTACTTAAAACCAACTAATTTTAATGAAATTATGCAAAATATAAACAGTCTAAAAAATAACTGCTCTTCAGGCGCTGATAGAATCTCTACCAAAATAATGAAGGTTTTACATAGTCAAGTAGTAAATCCTTTAATTCACATAATTAATCTAATATTCAGAACAGGTACTGTGCACGCTGCATCTAAGATCTCAATTGTTACTCCAATTCACAACTCTGATGACAAGATTGATATAAGTAACTATAGGCCTATAAGTGTTATCTCTAATTTAGCTAAAATACTTGAAAAATGTTTAAAAACTAGGTAAATGAATTTTCTTACTTCAAATAATTTATTATCAAAAAATCAGTTTGGATTTATAGAAGGCAAAACTACAACAGATGCTATGTATAAATTAATAAACCATGTAACTTCTCAACTAGATGAAGGGAAAAAATGTATTGGGCTATTTTTGGACTTAGCAAAGGCGTTTGACACCGTATCCCATTCCATACTATACCTTGAGACGGAAATAATAGTCAGTGACGTCAGTCACTCGTTCGAAAACAGACCAACGTGAGCGGCTTAAAGTAATATTTAATATTTAACAATAAATCTGGTATGAAATGCTCGCAAAATGCCGCTTATTCTAAATGCGGACACAGAGTTCCGGCACAAAACGTGCACCGCTGCCAAATTCAATGTGGCCCGTATACGCGCGTTACGCGGAGCATTTGAAGCAGCTGTACTTTAACAGAGGTTCGCGATCGACGATCGTAAATATACTGATATTTTACGACCGTCGGGCGGAGGGCGCAACGTTGCAACTGTAAACGAGCATGTACCCTGTGAGAGATCTGTTGCATAGTCGCGCTTGCGGGTTTAGGTTATCGTTTTGTTTTAACATTGAAAATGTTTCTGTTTTCCTAAATAGGGCCTCAAATCGTGAAAAAATGCATGCTACATTTGCCACATTCATGACGTCGTACCCGTGGGAGATCGTGTTAGCTTGTTTATTTAAACTTAAATTGATTGTAACGTATCGGAATCAGTTCTAATTACTAAAATAAATTGGAACTAACTGAAACTAACCGAAAGTGTATTGAACGGCTATCCAAAACAAATGAAAAGCACCAAAACGGGCTAAAACGTATCGAAATAGATTTAAAATATTGAAGTAAGTTAAAACTAACCCAAATTAACCGAATTTTAGTGACTAACCAAAACTAAACAAAAACATTAAAATTGCCCATAACCATAACGTATCGAAACCGGTTCAAATTACTAAAATAAATTGGAACTAATTGGAAATAACCAAAAAACTATTGAAAATATCCAAAAATAACTAAAAGCACCAAAACGGGCTAAAGCATATCGAAATAGATTAAAAAGATTGAAGTAAGTTAAAACTTACCCAAATTAACCGAATTTAGGTGACTAACCAAAACTAACCAAAAGCATTATAATAGCTTATGATATCGAAAGGTGATTGAATGTCTAATCAAAACTAACCAAAAGTAACTAAGAACACCAACACGGGTAAAACATATCGAAATAGATTAAAAATATTGAAGTAAGTTAAAATTAACCCAAATTAACCGAATTTTGGCGACTAACTAAAACTAACCAAACCATTAAAATTGCTTATAACGTACCGGAACCGGTTCAAATGGCTAAGATATATTAAAACTAACTGAACTTTACTGAGACTTGACTGAACGACTAACCAATAGTAACTAAAAGCATCAAAACAGGCTAAAACGCATCGAAATATATTTAAAATATTGAACTAAGTTAAAACTAACTTAAATTAACCGAATTTTGGTGACTAACCAAAAACCCTAAAATTGGTTATAGTGTAACGGAACTGGTCCAAATTATTAAAATAAATTAAAATTAACTGAAATTAACCGAAAGTTGATTGAACGACTAACCAAAATGGACCAAAAGTAACCAAAGGCATCAAAAGGGGCTAAAACAAGTTGAAACTAACAATTAACCGAATTTTGGCGACTAACTAAAGTTAACCAAAAACATCAAAATTGGATATGACGTATCGAATCCGGTTCAAATGAAAAACTAACTAAACTTAACCAAAAGATGTTGAACCAAAACTAATCAAGAGTAACCAAAATGGACTAAGACGTATCGGAACAAATTAAGAATAAAATAAGTAACTAACCCAAATTAACCGAATTTTTGCGACGACCTACATTATTAACCAAAAACGTTTAAATTGTTTTAACGTATCGGAACCGGTTCAAATGGCTCAAATAAATTGAAAGTAACCGAAAATTGATTGAATAACCAACCAAAGCTAACCAAAAGTAACTAAAAGCACCAAAACGGGCTAAATCGTATCTAAAGAATTAAAAATATTGAAGTAATATGAAACTAATTCAAATTAACCTTATTTTGGTGACTAACGAAAAACACTAAAATTGGTTATAACGTTTTGGACCCGGTTCAAATAACTAAAATAAATTAAAACTAACTGAAATTAGCCGAAAGTGAACGACTAACCAAGAGTAACCAAAAGCACCAAAATGGGCTAAAACATATCAGAACAGATTAAAAATATTAAGCTTATAAGGTGAAACGAACTTGAATTAACCGAATTTTGCCGACTAACTAAAATTAACCATAACGTATCGGAACCGGTTCAAATTACTAAAATAATTTAAAACTAACTAAAGCTAACCGAAAGCTGATTGAATGACTAACGAAAACTAATCACAAGTAACCAAAAGCACCAAAACGGGCTAAACCGTATCGGAATAGATTGCAAAAATTAAAGTAAGTTAAAACTAATCAAAACGAAAAGATTAAATGTGATTATAACGTATCGGAGTCAGTTCAAATGACTAAAAAAAAATTGAGCGAGTCTGGTAGTAGTCGAGACACTGATGTGTAAACATATCCTCTAACGACATCGGTTGTAAAAAAACGACAGCAGCACGTTGTGTTCCCGAGAGGTCACCCATCCAAGCACTATCTCCGCCCGTCGTTGCTTAACTTCGTGATCGGACGAGAACTGGCATTTTTAACATGCTATGGCCATTGTTGCTTTTTACCTTGGTCATACGATAAAAATTAGGTTTAATAACCATGTTTAAAATAATACAAAATCAACGCGAACGAAGCCTCGGATAAAAGCTAAAAGTGTCCTATGTTCTTTACTATACTCTTGAAAATATTTGTACAAAATTTTATGATGATCGGAACAGTTTATGCGTGAAAGCTTAAGAAACAAACAAACAAACACATTCGCATCTGTAATATTAGTTAGGATTATTTTATAATACTTACTGGCAGCTTCGGAGTGGATTAATTCACTGCACAAATTCGACACGATAATCTAATGCCATCAGGAGTAACATCAATATATGGACACAGCTTATTTACCTAGTAATGGTGGACCGACATCCTTAGATTTGGGAAAGTCAATAACCAAATTTTGCAAATTTTAGAAGAGGGCTATGACTCAATATTGTTTTAAACGTCTGGGCATCTGAATAATACTTTTGACAGTTAGTTTAATTTAAAATAATAATATGCTCTTTTATCATCTAAAATCCGTTTAAAAACGATTTTAAATGACAAAATTATATAAAAACCCGAAAATTCGTACTTTTTAGGACGAATTTGTCGTGGATTTTGAAGCGAAAATTCATTTTAAATTCAACCGTCCATTAAAAATAAGCTGTGCTATGGATCCAAATACACTGCGAATATAATAATTAATAAATAATAATTTTGACTGTTCGTTTAATTTAAAATATGCTTTTTTATCATCTAAAATCCATTTAAAATTATTTTAAATGGCAAATTGGATATAATACCGCCCTAGCGGCTAGAATCGGTTTACACATTTTCGTCCCATTTGCCGAGATTTGCCCTCATACTGCCGCATAAGATGTTTACACATCAATAAGTTGGAACTAACGGAAAGTTGTTTGAACGACTAACCAAAAGTGACTAGAAATAGCCAAAACGGGCTAAACAGAATCAGAACAAGTTAAAAATATTACAGTAAAGTTATGGCTATAGTCAAA
>MU182238.1:247169-327174 GCA_016904865.1 Pissodes strobi
CATAGGATTTATAGTGATCTAAGATTAGGATGACTTTAAGAACTCTGAGATTTATAACATCTTTAGATAAAATTATCATAAATTGTAAACCAGTTATATCAAACAAATGTCCGTCATGTGATGTCGTCTAGTCGGTGATGCATTCCAACTCCTAAGAATAAACATGGAAGAAATGTAATACCAAAATCTGGTAAATTCGCCGAAATGGGAGACAAAAATTATAACGCAGTCGACTTTTTCCATGAAATATGGAAAGATACCTTCTAAAAATTAAAGCGCCTTAAATTTACTGCTTTTTTAAATAATTAAATTATTATTGACTACTTCTAAACAAGGTTTAATTATTATAACCAAACTTGAAAATGTTTGCTTGTAATCTTATATTGTATTACTGTTAAAATTCTCGTATTTTTTAAGGTAGGAACTGCGAAATTTTGATAAAATTATTGAATAATATTGCCTCCTTAAAATATTTCCAATATGGAGGCTTGTGCTGTTTGTAAAAATATGGCTTCTTATCATTTAAACCCTCAAGGCACTGCTTAATTGTTTGGTAAGCTGTGCTCAACGTTTCTTAGAAAGAAGGCATAAGTCCTATTAGTTTTGTCATAACCTTTTATTTACTGTAATTAATCTGTTTACTCCTAACTGTCCCTTAGAGTAAAGCTTCTTAGTCTTGACCAAGGTTGCTCGGCCTGCTCATAAAACTACTTAGCCTTATCACGGTGTCGCATAAGTCTTCTAGCGCTGCGATCAAGTTTTTCGCGCCCAATTAGATCACCATAACTTAAAATTTTGTCCAGTTTTATGTTGATCTACATTTTCATCTATTATCTTTAAAGATTGCAACTTTACTTTTTTTTTGAAATTACCATTTCTTGTAACTTGTAAGTATTTATGTGAAATATTTTCCATTTTTAAGGAAATTATATTGAACACCGGCTACTGAAACACGACGGATAGTCAGAATGACAAGATGGCCGCTTTAAAGGAGCTCTAGGCGGTAGGAGTTACAGTAATGGTTTAAGAAAGCAATAGAAAAGTCCAATAGGATTTGTAAAGATTATATGGCCTTAATGAAGCAATATATTTTCTCAGTAATCCTAATACAGTCTTTTAAGTAGCCAATCCAAGACTTGAGCTTTATTGCTATCTTATATAAAACTGCAAGTTTTATGAAGTGCTTAAAGAATATGTTTTAAATCCAACTTAAAGCTATGTATTTTAAAACTAAACATACTTTAAACCCTCCAGAAGATCAAGGTTTAAGATTGATAACACAAAAGCCTTGTTAAAGCTAACACAAGGGTAACCGGTCTCAAGTCCATGGACACTTAATATTATTACTGCCAAGGCTGCTTTAAAACTTATTTTTAAGAATAAATGGACTTTACGATCTGTTAGCAAGTTTGAAGGTGTTCATAAAGCCCCAGTACTTCTACCGACCAATTTAAAACCATTTTAAAGCTGATATAAATCTAACTAGCATTTAAATTGTTATTTGGGTCTTATTTCTCGAATGAAGTAAATAAAGTAAGACTCAACTATCTGGTGGAAATTGAGGAAAGCCAAAGAAATTGGGATATCTTCTTTCGAAGTACTAATTTTAAGCAGTAATTTAAAATTTAGCTAAAGCTTCAATTACAAGACATTTAGTTGGTCAGTGTATCAACTGCGTTTATGAGGAACAATTATTGTTTGCTTCATGATGTAACTTAAATTATTAACCAGTTGCTAGAAATTGTTTTGATATCAAATTTGCTGTAATTGGATGCTTGTTTTGTATGCAAAAATCTTGTTTTAATGAGAATAGTAAAGATCGAATAGTTTTTTGTTATGAAACTTGGTAGTCCTCCGTATACGAGCTGTTACAAGTATTCGTCGAATATTTTGCTTTAAATATATTTTTTTTATATTTGAAGCTCATTACTCAGATTGTTTCGGTCATATAATAACCATCAATTTGGATAAAAAAGTTCGAAATGCGGCGATATTTCAACGAGATAATATTCCATCTGGATCCGTTCGAACGAAGCCATAAAGTAAATTACTAAAATTTGTTCCGGTTTTTTTAGGAAGGGTTCTGAAAATAATCAGAACATTCAAAAACCCCGAAGGAAAAGAATACACTCGGCTAGAATATGTTCGAAAAGCGGCGGTCATAGACGCGTATGTTAAAATCCGAACCACCAAAGATGATAGTTTCATTAGACAATTTGCGACATTGGACGAGGCCCAAAAAGAGGAAATGAAAAGGGAGAAGAGACGCATACAGGAACAGCTGAGAAGAATAAAGCGAAATCAGGAGAAAGAAAGGTATATTTCGATTTAGTTATCAGGAAAAAATTATTCTTCAGTTAGTCATAGTTCGAAAATTGAAGAACCCTGAGGCGATTTATTTAAGTTCTCTGGACTATCCAATAGTGGCCTAGATCAGAGCAATTACACTCTCGGAGGTGGCTGGAATTTAAATGGCATATTTAAAAAAGAATCAATGTATGCTGCATAGTAGTTGACTCATACATCATTCTAGTCTTCACATAAACTAGTGTTTCGATCCGTAAAAAAACAAAACTAAGTGATGGATGTAGATTGATGATTATAAAGTTGATTTCTTGTCCTGTTAGAGCCTGTGAAATATGTTATTATGTTGTTGGTTTTTTAATAATTTAAGTGTTAAAAATTCCCTCAGTGGTGAAGATGGACTGAAATATATTGAGTATAGAAGACAAAATGGAAATATTTCTATAATTTCCCACGTTCGCCTATTCTCTGACTTAAGGTTGATACTAGGCTTGGTTGCTTTACTGCTGTAAAGATTCCCATGCCAAAGCTGGCTAAAAGATTTTGCACAATGGAGTAATATGCGAAAGACTGTTTAAAAGAAGCGGCAAAATTTTGTCCCCGTACGGAATATCCTCTAGATTTTAGGGTAGTGAGAAACTGTTTTTGAACAGAGTGGAACTGTAGATAGGGTAAAGTGTATTTCTCAGACATTTATTTTATTTTAGGATGAGTATAACACATCCCTCTAGTCACGTGTTTACCCCAAACATTACGGCCGAAAAACTGCCCAATCCGAGCGATTCCCCTTGTACCCCCACTCCGTCCACTCCGACGAAAAGTGTCACCCAAAGTCCCCCCAAATCTCGAAGAAAAACGAAACTCAAACCGGATTTGAAGTTGAAGTGTGGGGCGTGTGGCCAGGTCGGACATATGAGGACGAACAAGGCGTGTCCTTTGTACCAGAATACAGGTAATATACTTCTAAGGATGCATTTATGTTGGAGCTGTGATAGCGATAAAATCGTCGCGCGGCTTTGACGCGTCGCTTCAATTTAAACAGTTCATTGGTAAGAACTTTTCTTGGCTTCGCTTGTATCGCCACTCTTCGTTTATCGAAGATCCAACATAATCGCATATCAGGTACGCTTGTTTATATGATATATTTTATCCTGTCCACCTTACAAGAATAATAAGGGATTAGTATTCCTTATTAGCTAGTTGATCATTGGTATTCACTACGTTAATTTAAAGCTTTCAAGCAATTTCAAATAAAACCTTAAGTGTTTATTTCTTTTCTATCAAAATGGTTTGTATTCTATGCCTTATCCTATTTAAAGCCGCTTTTAGCGCACCTTTAATCTATACATTATTAAATGCAAGAAGTTATAAAGTATGTTTGAATTAGGTGGCTCTGGCACTATGAGTGTAGCGTTAACTGAAGAACAAGAGGAAGACATTGAAAAGCAGTTGAATACGGATGACGAAGATTTGGTCAATGTTGATGGTACCAAAGTCAAGCTCTCGGGAAAACTTATAAAGCACGCGGAGGAAATGAAGCGAAGAAGCCTTCTTTTAAAGGTTCCCAAGGATGCACTCGGGAAGAAACGACGGAGAGGTATTTATTATTTAATTTTCAAAACAATCTTTATTTAACAATTGGTAACTACTAAATAATTTAAAAACGTGTATATTAAGGGTGATCTAGTGGTCGCGACAATAGATCTAGGAAGGAGGAGATATAACGTCATCTGTAATTTCATTCATAATTCACATTTATTTACAATCATACATATGTGGGCAGTTGATGCATAAGATAGAAAAGGATAGTTAGAAAAAATGGCAACGTTGTGCGTGGTTCGTCATTTCGAGTTCATTTTATGTACCAGTGGCGTGCGGTTTTAAAGGCATTCTTTCCACTTTAATCATGCGATTGAACTGCATAATATGCATAATACTTTTATCTTATTATTAAAAAAAAATAGCATCATCAAACGTTTTCTTAAAATCAACGTTATATCACCCTCTAAAGATATTCTAATATCGAATCTAATAATTCTAAATATCATTAGACGATGATGGTTATCTAGCACCACTATATATTATCTATAAATAAGAGAAAAATGCAAAATTTCCTTGGTATTGATTAATTTTTTTAATTATTTAAGATTTGTTTGTACTCTGTGTCTCAAAAGTGCTGCATGGACACCAACTTCAGAATAATTGTAAATGGGACATTTCTACATTTTTGGGTTTATCGAAAGATGTTGAAGGATTTTAAATCAAAAATATGTCGAATATCCTATACCGATTTTCAACTATTTTCTAGTTATCGACATCTGAAAAACGAAAAAAAAAAACAACTTTAAAGCCGAATATCTCGGCAGCGCTTTTAAATATAGAAAAACAGATGGTATTTCCGATCTTTACTTTTTAAGAACTATCATATGCGGTTATAAAACTTTTTGATGATTTAAATTTATTTATTGTATACAGTGGACGCTTAAGGATTAACAACCCTTCTAAAATTTTTGTTTTTAACCGATTTTAAACTTTTTTTTGTCTTATACCTAGTTAATCAAAACTGGCATTTATCTAGCCTATAAGGACCAATTTTCAAAAGGTATAGGTACTATGAGGTATTTAAAAAAAACTGATATGAAATACTTGTTTAGAATATTCTAAAATCCAAGTGTACCATATTTGTTGTTCTAAATTACAGGCAATCCCAAAAAAACTATTTCCAAATTTAATGTTTAATGGCAAAAATTTCATATTTTCAACCCACTAAGGACAAATTTTGGTTATGATGATGGAAATTATTATACATATGGATTTCAGAACAACGATAACTAAAATTTATCCTTAATTTGTTGAAAATAAATATGAAACTTTCCCAATAAGACTCCTCAAGTTCAAAATTATTTCTTGGGTCACCCTGTATAGGCCTTATAAATTGCAGCTTGGATTATCTACACGCTAAAAAAGTTCATTAAAATATGTTAAAAAATTTAAATTTTAAAAGGGTGGTTATCCTCAAGCGCGGGATACACTGTATATATTTATTATTAAAAATATAAATTATAAATGTAATACAATAACAAATTAACAAGAATAATGTATTGTTACAAAATATAGGTCATTGATAACATTATATTTAGAGCACATATAAGACGTAAGCTAATACAAATTTGAAAACTCTATACAAAAAATACTTAATACATTTAAAGTCGTTTGAACTTTTACAAAATTGGTGTAGGTAGATGCGAATGCAAACTCATAGATAATATCAACTACACCACTGATAAACAATAACAAGTCATGGCGACACTTACCTCCGAAGTATCAAATTTGAGTTGGAATTTTAATTCTTTTTACAAACTATACACTGACGTACCATTGTTAATTGTTTTTTATAGTTTTTACACAAAAAATACTCAAAATTCCTCAAAATCACCAACTAACAACAAATAAACACAATCACAAAGGAGAATTGGCAACAGAGCTCAAACTACCGGCTGATTAAAACTCGGAATGATATCAGCTGGGTTCGGGTATTAAAATGGAGTTGGAGTGGAGTACGAGTGGATTTTCGGCCACGTGATCTTGTTGCGTATAGAGTCAAAATGTATAGTCGAACGATTCGGAGTTGTTGGACCTGAGAAAAACAGATTACTGACGGATTCAAGACAGCTGTTTTCTGTTTTCAATTTTAATTTTTAGGAAAAGGGTTTTTTTAAGAGAATTCTGACACAATGTTTGCTCAATTACAAATTTTATTAATGTTTTGTTACATAGTACCTGTGACACAAGCGTCTGGAGACCCGATATAATTTTCGATACCACATGCGCAATGGCGGAACAAGAATAGGTATTGTTATGCAACCCACAAAACGCGTGAAGTGGGAATATTTTATTGTCAAGATTTCAATCAAGTTTTCAGGCACTGAATTTTCAGGTTTCGGACATGCGTAATGGCGAAAGAAGAATAGCTGTTATGCAACCCACAAAAGGGTTAAAAACCGGGAATATTTTACCAAGATTCTAAAGTTTTAATGTTTTATTTATAGGGACTAAAATTAAGAACTAAATTAAGGAAAAGAAACTATCCTAAAAATATACCCAAGTAAATCGCTCATCGATCATAATCTATGTTTTGACATAAAAACTCATTTCATTAGGTATACAGTTATTAATAGAAAATCAATTATGGCTTTTAAATATATTTTTCTTAAGCTTGTACTTTTTTAATAAAAAAACACATTATTTAGTAGATAATTAATTTTTTAAATACCTAATCTTATTATTGGCATAAACCTGAATCAGCAATACTTAAATATTTTCTTAAAAAAAAAGTTGGTGGGTATAGTACCTACAATAATTATTAGATCAAGGGAATCATAAGATTCATAAAAAGTTAATTACATGAAACAACTTGGAAAGATTTCTGTTTTCTTTATTATTTATTTATTTATTTATTTATTTACGTATTCACACATTTACAAGTCTAGTCTACAATACATTATTTCTCAATATAATATCCTTACAGCTATTTTTAAATTTTTCTTGCGATCCACCAAAAAAGTTCAGTCTGTCACAATATTTATTCACACTATTGCACATTCTGTTTATTGAGTTGAACTTAAGATAGAGAGTCCTACATTGGGGGACATGAAGTAAGGGAGTATTACGTGTACGATAGGGAGGTACATGAAGATTTAAACTATGTACACATTCAGTGTCGAGAATAATGTTGTTCAGTATTTTAAAAACAAAACAAACATCGTAATACTCCCTTCTTGCCCTAAGATTGGTCAAGTCTAAATACAACAATGTTTGGTCAATGGACAAATGAATCCCTGCTATACTTAGCTTATACCTGTGACAAAATATGGAGACCAGATGATGTTTGAAAACTCCACAATAGAACGAACAAAGGAAACATATAACATTTTTAGCACTTGAATATCGCTAAAATCCTTACATACTCTTTTAATGAAACCGAGCATTTTGTTAGCGCGACATATAACATTATCATAATGTGCACTAAAAGAAAGTTTGTGTTCAAAATACACTCTAATGTCCCTAATAACAGCTACCTCTTTAATGGGAACATCATTTAGATGATATACCAATGGAAGCACAGTTCTCAATCTACTAAATCTGATGGAAAAGCATTTATCGGTATTCAAAGACATGTTGTTAACGTCGCACCATCTCAGGATCTCAAGTAAGTCACCCCCAATGAGATCCTGATCCACCGTAGTTGTAACCCTCCGAAAGCCCTTCAGATCATCAGCAAACAACAGGAACCTAGATGTCAAGCGCAGACCCACATCATTGATGAAAAGGTTAAAGAGAAGAGGTCCCAAGTGGGACCCCTGAGGTACCCCCGAAGTCACATCAACCTCTCTAGATACATGTCCACAAACTTTAACTTGTTGAGTACGACCAACAAGATAGGACTCCAGCCATGCCAACAAGGGTCCCGAAATGCCATACCCAGATAATTTGGTCAACAAAGGATCATGAGAGACCTTGTCAAACGCTTTACTGAAGTCCATGTATATAGTATGAACCTCAGCCCATCCGCCATGGCGTTTGATAGTTGGTGTATAAAAACAAGTTCGTATCCACTGAATGACCAGGAAGAAAACCATGTTGCTGAGATATTAAAAATTTACTATATTTTCCCTTGTCACCAGATTTATGAATCGGCACTACAAACGACCTCTTCCATACTTGTGGAACTTTTTTCTGGTAACTTTTTTTTGGTTGAAAAAAGGCCTCTTTGTGGTATAATGTTTTTATTAGTAGGAGGATTTCTGCTCTGTGAAGCAATAACAGTTGGGTCTTCACACAGCTTATGGTTTTTCATGGCTTCAAGAGTAGGCACTATTGGGTCAATAAACCTCTTTGTTGCCTCCAGTTCCTCAAATGTATTTATCTTTTCGTTTAACTCACTAAATCTTACATTCAAATATTAATTTTTTTCTTCTTCAAAATTCTTGTGTTCTTGTCTAACAGTACTTACAAGGAGTGATGATTCATTTTCAGTATCGATAATTAAGTCTTCTAAAAAATTATGAAAATATAAAAGATGAAAGTATATTATTTAAATCTAAAGAAACAAAAACCATTCTCTAATATTTACACTAGGTATAAAAAGCAAATTAAATGTCAAATGACAAAGTTGTTACTGGACTTCAGGTAAGAATGGACAATACGTGTCAAAAAATACCTAGTAGTTAAATCATGAACCATTCGCCTTATTTAAATCTAAAGAAACAAAAACCACTCTCTAATATTTACACTATAAAAATCAAATTAACTATTAAATGTCAAGAAACAAATGACAAAATTGTTACTGGACTTCAAGTAAGAATACGTGCCAAAAAATACCTAATAACTAGTTAAATTATGCACCATTCACCATTTTCATGTATACCAATCACCACACCATAAACAATCTACAAATTATGATAACCCAAACCAAAAAATATATAGCAGTTACCTTAATTAAAATACATAATTTTACTGCACTTTCCCCTCAACTTTTCCTATTAAAGAATAAAATGAAAATTTGTTGTACGTAGGCAGGTAAGTATTATTATTTCAAAAATATAACTATTTTCCACTATGCTTACCTCGTAGTGGTGCTTCTATTTGTGTTGTATTTTGTGATTGTTGTTTCAAGTATCTGCAAACCAGATGAATGTGTTTACACATATTCCATCTAATATTTGAATCCAGGCAGGTACAGGTATACTGATGCAAACAGCTGGAGCATTCATCACAAGTTAATTTGCATGAACAGTCTAATTTCAATTTTTCAATAATATAGATTTCTTTAGACGAATAAGAAGGTACCATCCAGCCTACTTCAGTTAACATTACTTTGCTTAAGTCTAGGGATTCACTATTTTTGTGTCTCTTCCGCAGTTCAGTTAATTTTGTAGGGACTTTTCCTTTATGAATAACTATCGAACGTTCAAATATTTTGTCTCTAACGAATTTCATTATAGCATTTATTGCCTTATCCAACCTTTTCACAAATCGTCCATTCAGGTATATGTGTTTGATTGTGCGATGCATTCGCTCAATATGCATATTTGTGTTAAGTCCGGAATTTATTCTGAAGCAATAAGCCCATTGTGCTACTTTTGGGAGATAATGTTGCTCAAAGTAATTTGCAAATTCCAAAGTATCTAAATCCTTTTTACAATATATCATAAATTCATTTACCAATTTAGTAAAAGCATTCACATCCCTTTCTTGCAACAAAACTCGTAGCATCTGATAAACCTGAATCTAAAAAAAAATTAACACTTTTTATTTTTGCAAATTTAAAGTACACACCTATTTACTGCATATCTTCTGAATCACTGCGATTTCAAATCAAGAAAGCACAAGGGTACACTTCTCGCAAGTCATCAAGCACAAGGGTAGTGTGTAATATAAATCCGTATCCATTTAGATCGTGAGTCCCATCGATGCAGATACAATCTTCACCAAAATTTGAAGAAAAGTTCTTTCTGACCTTCTGTCATTATAATTAATACAAAGTCTTCTTTCTTCAGTGTGGGGCAATTTTCACACAGAGTTCCCTGTGGTTTATAAAACAAAACAGTGTTGGTACCTTCCATTTCATTAACCCATGCTTCCACGCTAATAGCATTATTTGAATGTCGTACCGAAGAACTGTTTAATTTAAAAACTTGTTCTATATTAAACAAATCTTTTTTTGTCGTTCCAGATGACAGTCAGTTACTGAATCTCTTACGTCATCTAAAATTGTTTGGAAATGTATTTTAGCAGCAATCTTGGTAGCTATACTTTGCCTTTGGGACTTTGACAAGTAAAGATGTCCTAAATCTTGTTGCCCATACCCAATGTGAGTCTCGCAATATTTTACTTCCCATCCATTATTTTTATTAACAGTGCTTATCATAGCAGAACAAGTAACCACCTATTTTGTTGCTGCCTTGTATTTTCAACTTTCGTTTATTCTTTCCCTTTCATCTGGATTGACCTGATCTGTGACATGGGTAAAACATTGCATGTTTTTTTGTTCCATGTTTGTTTGAAAAGAATGAATATGTAGTTTTTTCAATCTTAGAGTTCCATAACTGAAAATCAGTCATGGATTCAAAGTGCAAAGTTTCATACTCAATTTGCACGAAATGGTGAGCCCTATAGTGTTCAATAATATGTTGTCTGTGTCGACCTATGTAGTCACACAAAACACATTTTAATTTGACACGAGTTTGGTGTTTTTCTTTATGTGTTATCAAATGTTTTAAAGCTTCAAATTCCTCACTGCAATTTGGACATTTATATTTTTTTTTTCTTAAAGGTGCCAATGTGTTTAATTTATCTGTAATAAAATAGTACCATACAAAAATTGAAGTTATGTCATCTTTTCATATTATACGGACTTAGCAGGGTGCTGCTCTTTTACATGACGTCTTAGAATACCAAAGTTGACAAAGTTTTTGTTGCAACCCAAGCATTTTACAACAGATTGATTCTGTTTGCCTTTAGGTGCCAGTTCCAGTAATTTGTCTAAAATAACAAGAACACAACTATTAATAATTCTTCATATTTTTTAACGAAATCATGAAAACAATATAATTAAAATACTTAGGTAAATATTTATAAGTTATTACCTGGATACTTGTTCTGTGCATGCTCCCTCAAGTTTGAAGTACTTTAAACTTAACATTATTGTCCCCACAAAATAGCATTTTAGCTACTAACAAGGTACTGTCGAACACAATAAAAAAAAGTTTGTACACCATATATTTATTAAATATATGCAACACACATTTACAAACGAATAACTAACCTAACCTAACTAAATACACACAAAACAACATCGCCATTGCGAATGTGGTATCGAAAATTATATCGGGTCTCGAGACGCTTGTCCTGTGACCCATCCAATATAACGGGGTTACCTGCCTCGTCTACAACAGGACAATGCAGATATTTACTTATTTCCATATTTTTATAATTTTGGAGTACAAAATTTGTGCATATGACACAAACAAAATTCAAATTCTCAAGAAACAAGACCCAAAATGAAAATCGAAAATGACACTTCTCGCTCGATTCTCAAACTACGCAGGTTCACTCCAAAATCTTCCTTCTGCGAGGTGGAACTTTTGGAGTAAACTCTTTTTACCCCACTCCGTAATAGTGGAACGCTGAAAGAGCCACTCCATTTGCACGAAAAGCTTTACCCGAACGGCTGGAACAATTTAAGTATGCACGGAGTGAATGGCGTGAGCATCCCAAACGCGCCTATCGTAAGTTCTCGGCGTACTACGGCAGGTGGTCAGCTGGACAGGGTTGCCACGTAGACTTCCTAACTAAATTATGATTTGACGAATATGTCTTAAAAATATTAAAATTCATAACAAAGGTAACTAAATTTATTTATTTTATTTAATGATGCACTTTACAAACACCATATACTTGGTACTTACATGTAAAGGAAATATTCAACAGCTTAATCTAGGTATAAAAAGTAAAATTGAAAAAAAAAACAAGAAAATAGAAACAACAATAAACAAAATGAGTTAAAATAAAAATATCTTCACTACCTAAATATCTATAAAAATATCCTACACTACCTAAAACTCCTCAACAGTACCAGCCTCAACTCTGACTCAGAAACATGCAATATATCTAAGTTACGATCTTTAAAAAAACTATTACATATATTGGTCATTTTATCGTTAGGTGAAATGCTGTACCTGTGTCACTCTAAAGATGTTTGAATTCATTTGCCTTAAGTGGACTTTAGGAACATTGAAATTTAAAAAGTTTATTAACATACAGTTCCTATACTTAAGGTTGTTGTTGTTGACCATAAAAAATATAACTAAAACTGCATGTAAATTTCTTCTCTCTTCCAGAGTATCAAATTTAAAGCTTTCCAGTATATGAGACCATAAATGGGTATGCATTGTTATTTTTAATATAAAGGTAACGTAAAAATCTTTTTTGGACTTTTTCAACATGATTTATATGTACTGATGGCATCCATATTTTGTGATGCATACCCCTAATGTGGTCTCACTAGGACATTATAAAGTTTAACTATGGTTTCAGTCTTAAAGTGTTTGCTATTTCCAATTGTAAATCCTAGCGATTTGTATGCTTTTTTTACAATGTAACTAAAGTGATTATTGAACTTTAGATTATTCTGAAAGTAAACTCCTAAGTCTTTAACTTCATCACAGCGTTTGATTTTTTGATTACCAACATAATAATTACATTAATCTTTCTCGTATATGAGACAACGGCACATTTTTTTACATTTATGGACATTTTATTCGCTCTAAACCAGTCAGTAACCCTAGCAAGATCTCTACTTAATTGCTGACAATCTTCCCGGGTCTTTATAATTTTATATAATTTAAAATCATCAGCAAATGCTAGACCATTTGAGACAATCAGAATGTTGAGTAAATCATTAATAAAAATAATAAAAAGCAGAGGACCCAAATTAGATCCTTGTGGTACCCCTGATGTATTAATAAAGGACTCAGAGTAGCAGTGTCCGATTTTTACCCTTTGCTCTCTCCCAACTGAATATTATTTCAGCAATAAGTAAGCCTCTCCAGAAACACCATATTCCACATGCCTATTCAAGAGCAAATTAAAATCAACTTTATCAAAAGCTTTTTTACAATCCAAGTAGACAACGTCTAACTGACTTTTATCGTAAAATGCCTTAGCAGCAGATTCCAGTAGTACTAGCAGATTAGTGACTGTAGACTTTTCAGGAAGAAACCCATGCTGATTAATATTAATTTTTGTATTAAAATGCTTGTATAACTGCTTGTATAATATTTTCTCGTATATTTTAGCAAGAACGTTTATAAGACTAATAGGTCGATAGTTTTTTATATCTTTAGTTTGGCCATTCTTGTAGATAGGAGAAGTTTCTAAGAAGGTTAGGAAAAATCTGTTGTTTTACAGAAATATTAAAAATATGAGTTAATGGTATGGCAAGATAATCAGCCAAAGCTTTATAAATATAACCCGGAATGTTATCACAACCTGTTGTTTTTTTGGTTTTAACTCTTTAATGCTGTTTAAGACATCGGTGGCAGTTATTTCTGCATTATGGCAACTCTGAGGCATCATGTGACTAGTATCTGATTTTTCATACACTGACTTGAAATAACATGCAAATGCGTTGGCAATAGCGCCTGGATCAGAGTATTCATTGCCCTCATAGTCATATACCATATTTGTTGGCACACCACTATGACCAGTTTGACAAAAGACCAGAATGCATGGGGATCAACATTAATGTTATTTTGGATTGTAATTTTGTATTGTTTATATTGAGTTGTATTTGAGTTTTAATTTCTTTTCTTAGGATGTTGAAGTAGGAGCGTTCATCAGATTTTGCTTTGCATTTCTTGATTAAGCCATGCAGTCTGTTCTTCAGTCTTATTTTACGCACTAGTTCTAAGAGTACCACAAGGGAAACCTGGTCTTAGAAGCATGTTTTACCTCACATTTCGGTATAGCCTTATCCATACAGTCATACATACTTTCATAGAATAAGTCGAGACTAACACTTACAACCTGACATAAGAGTATCTTAGATATCTTAAAATATCATTTTATTATATACAAACATTAGTACCATCATTTAAGTTATATTTTGCTTTAAAACGGTTAAATATGCCTTATCAAACTAGTGTATTAAATTTTAAAACTCAGGTAGGTATTAAATCCGAGAATCACCGCGGAAATTTGGCATTATGGATATCTGCAAATAATGATGTCTGATCGCTTGGAAATGTAAACAGTTTTATCTCCCCCTTTCTAGATCTGTTGTCGCGACACACATATAAAGATTGAGTTCATACACTTTTTGGCAAAAAGGGTCATAAATGTGGCAGATCATTAAAATACTCCTCTTCTTGTTATGATTATTTTGCTGCATTTTGATCATCTTGTCTCGAGTCTTTTAAAGTGACATCCTAAATTTTTTCTGATGAAATTTTTGGCGAAGAAATACCAAAATTAATATTTTGGTTTCAAAGAACACAACCAGATTTAAGCTATTCAAAAACCATGTTGAGTGTAACGAAGCAATAGATCGTAATAGTTCAGACGTTGGTCAGAAATGGATTCCAAAAATATTGATATATTCCTTAAAAATTGACACACGAGAGGGTTAGTTCCTTGGAGTAGTTTGGGTTAATCTTTAAGACGCACTATCTGCTGCTTATAGTTTAGAAATAGCAGATTTGCCACCCAAATTTTAGATATTTTTTAGAGATAGTTAAATTACACCTCTGGCACTTGGCAAGCGTCCTATTCATAAACTGTAGGTAGGCATAATAGGCTATAAGAACAGCTATAAAATAATATATTGTCTAATAGATTCACGCCTTTCTAATCTAAGTTAATTTGGAGCTGTATAAATTGAAATCTATCAATATTTGTGAATATATTACTTTTTCCGCAAAATAATTAAAATATTGAAATTTTCACGTTTTCTTCGGAGCCAATTTTTATAAATTGCGTTCAAATAAATGGAGTTAGATTTAATCATTTAAGTATAGAATAGTCCTATCTGTCAATGTTCTCTTATATACTTTTGATTTCTGACATTTCACGCTTTAACGTTTTTGGTTCCTTCACAGATCGAGTGTTCATTAGCACAATCCCAAATCTGTTGTAAATAGAATTGTTTTCTATAAGGTGTTTCAGATATACACTGCGATTATCTTAAGAGACCCAATAAATCTGCCAATCGCCGTAGGACGGACCCGGTCGTCGTCCTGTCCACCATTTTGGAGGTTATTCTCAATGAAATGAGAGATATGCCCGATGTTCATCCGTTCATTTTCCCCGTCAATCAGAAATTGGTTATGGATTACTACAAAATTATCCAGCGACCCATGGATTTGCAGACGATTCGAGAAAATCTCAGGTAATAGTTGTGAGGATTTATCAACATTTTGTATGCATGTAATAAACAATGTTTTAGGCAAAAGAAGTACCAAAGCAGAGAAGAATTTCTAGCCGACGTGAACCAGATAGTCGAGAATTCGACGCTCTACAACGGTCCTAAAAGTAGCTTAACAGTAGCGGCAACCAGAATGCTAAATAAATGCGTGGAAAGGCTAAGGGAAAAGGAAGATCGCTTGATGCGCTTAGAAAAAGCTATAAACCCGTTGTTGGATAATGATCAAGTAGCATTTACGTATTTGCTGGAAAACATAATGAATACGAAGTTAAAGGCTATGTCGGAATCGTGGCCTTTCCATAAGCCTGTTAACAAAAAGAATGTTAAAGATTACTATATGATTGTCAAGAGGCCCATGGATTTGGAGACGATTTCGAAGAGAATAATGAGTAAGTGTAGAATTTTTATTTTTGTAATTCGTTGACGTGGCAATGATTTACGTCGACGAAAAATATGCTCTTGGCTGTCATTGGGGATTTTTATCTGATGAAAATAACTCGGGAAGTGTTGAAGCTTTGTAGGTTTCGGGGTCCATATCTAAAATTCATAAAATACACAAATCGAGACTTGCCGCCATCTTGCCAATATGGCTTTGGCAAATGTCTCCAAAACTGCGTTTTTCGAAAAAATATGGAGAGCAAAATTAAAGAGGAGCAAATTTCCTATAAAGTAGGTGTTCGCTAAAGTTAACTTTAGGCACGTCGTAAAGTTGCATAAGTTTTACGTAGATGCGATTTTCCAAAATCAGATGTGTGGTAGGGTTCCCCAAAATTATTTATTTAAAGCTTTAACAATTTTGTCATAAATACTGACGTATATTTTATCCAATGAATTCATCAATTAACATATTAATAATTTCAGTTATTGAGGTAACCCGCCTATTTAAAATATTATTTGATTAGACCTGATACATTCAGTTTTTGGGACACACCATATATCTAAAGAAAGAAGCAGAGAAGAATAAGTCATAAATTGAAGTCGGGTTTTTCGAGGGGATCCTAAAAACGTATCGTTCGAGAGCGGAGACAGAGAATTCAAGCGAAGAACGCACAAATGCGCAAAATAATTTTTTTTACAATTCACAAGAGATATCCCTGCCAAATCTGACAATAAAATCTAAGCTCCGACCCGCCTTCCGAACAATTAAACTTATATGACTATTAAAAAGCAATTTGCTGTCCAACACTACACCCAGATCCGTAACTTCGGTAACACGCTTCAGCGCCTCAGCATTTATGAAATAATCAGAGCTAATAGGGTCTCTTATTTTAGCAAACGTAATACAGCAACATTTTTTAATGTTCAGCTCCAGTCCATTTAAAGTAGACCACACAAACACATTAGTGATATCGGACTTCAATAAATCACAATCTCTTACACAGTTTACTTCCCTAAATATTTTCAGATCATCGGCAAACATTAGGTAATTCGATTTTTTTATAAAAAGAGAAATGCCATTAACAAACAGCAGGAATAACAATGGCCCGCAATGGGAGCCCTGAGGAACCCCCGAGGTAACAGCAATCTCCCTCGAAACAAAATTATTAATTTTAACACACTGAACACGCTCCCTTAGGAAGCTACCAAACCATCTACAAATGCTAGTACCAAAACCCAATGCACCCATCTTAGCCAACAGCAAAGAGTGGTCCACCCTGTCGAATGCCTTTGTGAAATCAGTGTATACACTGTCAACCTGAAGTCTTTTCCCAAAGGCATCCAGCAGATGATCCTGGAATGTCATCAAATTCGTCACTGTTGAGCGGCCCACCAAAAAACCGTGTTGTTCCTCAGAGATTAAACCCCTACACTCCCATGCCAGAAACTCAGTAACAAGTGTGTCAAACAGCTTTGGCATTGCAGACTGTATGCAAATCCCCCTATAACTAGCTATATTGCTACGATCACCAGACTTAAAAATTGGAGTGATAAATGAATTTGTCCAAAAACTTGGAAAAGTACCAGTTCTTAAGGAGTTATTAAATAGCAACCAGAGGGGCTTGCTAAGTGAGAAAATACAGGCCTACAGGAGAAATGACGGAACTCCATCAGGACCACTGGTTAATCCTGACTTGAGTAACAGAATGCCATTAAATACCGTCTCGGAACTAAGAGACATTTCTCTGATATTAGAGTAACCACCGATACTAGACTAATAATCTGGGATAGCCAAAGGGATATGTGCATACACAGACGAAAAATAATCAGCAAATAAACCTACAACCTCCCCACCACAATTGCCATTCCTATCCTCTAAAAACATAGTGGCGGAATAGCCGTCAAACCGCTTAGAGTTACCAACATGCCTCCAAAACAAGGATGGATCAACATTTATTCCCTGTTCCATATTTACAATGTAATCATTATAGCACACTTAACTTAACCTACTACATCTAGATCTTAAATTGGAAAATAACAACTAATCATCCTGTGATTTTGTCATCATATACTTTCTATGGGCAATCTTTTTTTGGATAACCTCAGCCTGAAGTTCCCTGGAAAACCACACCGGAAAACCAGAGCTTTTAAAGCGTTTTATTGGTGTACACAGATTGATAAAGTCATACAATGTAGAGTAAAAATTCTCAGTTGCTAAATCAATGTCATTAGACTCGAATGTGGCCTCCCAGTCAACAACGGCCAAGAGATCATTCAGGAGCTCACAATTACAGTTTCTAAAGTCATAATAGTAAACATCAAACTCCAAAGCAGCCTGGAACTGGTTAACTGGAACAACAACATTATATGCTGCATGATGAGCCGATACAGGCAGGAGAAGATCAGCAGCAGCTTCAACTCTCACATCCACTCGATCCGAGAACACCAAGTCAAGGAACACACCATTGGAGTTAGGTATGCCATTGATCTGCACGAGGCTGAGGAGAGCAAACACATTGCATAGCGCATTAGCATGGCTCGCCCGAGGACACTGAACTCCAACATTACCATCAACTCTGCACCAGGTTGCCTCAGGCAAGTTATAGTCCCCCATCAGGATTAACTAAGCATCACCATTTTCCTCAGCCAAAGCAACTGCACTCTCTGCATGATGTAGATATTTTTCGAAGGATGAAAGAGGGGGCAGATAAACTGCACCGAAAATAATCCTTGACAAACATAACAAATACCTGTTCAACATCGTTATAAGGCCCCTTCAAACACATAGATCTGAGGTTTTTACTTACTGCAATCAAGACACCTCCGTCAATAGATTTTGAGCTGTTAAAGTTGCAGGGATCAGTTCGAAAAATGTTATAGCCAGCAAGCTATAGCTCAGTATCACAAATGTCACTATAGAGCCATGTCTCCAGCAACACAATCGCATCATAGACAGAACTCACTGCACTTCTGGAAAATTCATTAATTTTTGATTTCATTCCCCCAACATTTTGGAAAAAACAATTCAGTTGGTTGGGTCTAAGGCGTTGCCGTTTTTTGGCACATTCTCAGAAACACCTCCATGTTCATGGTCAAGCTTAGGATTATTATAAGCAATAAAGGGCGTACCATTTTTATACCGAACTATAATATTACTTTCGCCATTTTCTTTACGAAGCTTAACTTCTTTATAAAGGTTTTTGAATTGCCTTCTTTGCATCAGGGTGAGGTCCGCACTGAGATTAATGTTAGAATCTCTAAGTTTACTCTTCTTCCTCAAACATTCCCCAACCATGTTGGCATCAGCAAAAATAACCTTCACAGGTCTAGGTTTTTTGCTTGCTTACCACCAAGCCTAACAATTTTGATATCAGTTGGCTCGAGCACAACTATATCCATATATTCCTCATCAGAATATGTCGACGAATTAGAATATTCCATTTTGCTAGTACTATCGGTATTGTTTTTACAATAAAAATAATTAATATTTTAATTAACAGTATCAGCACAAAAGTTTGGTTAGATAATCCAATAGAAACTAATAAATCATACTTTACTATACGCTTGCGTTGATATTATCGAACATATATCTGCCCATTTCCCTTAAGATATCCTTTAGATAACTTATGGAATAGATAAGCTTTGTTGAATGGTTTAGAAACCCAATTTTGTAATTATGTACAGTTTATAGGCTTGATAACTTTATTTACGAGATATCTGCTACTTCAGAAACCGGTCATAAGTCGTTCTTTTAACAAATGTTATTTTTTTAAAATGATTTGCTTTTGTATAATTATGTAAAAGAGGCATTGTGACTATCAAGCCTGCATTTTTTGTTCAACAACTAATTAGTTTTAAAAGATTAGAAACCTATGTGAAATTTAAATTAACATTAATGTGTAACCTTGATTTTCGACTTGGTGCCAATTGCTTACAAGCACCCGAAATGATAAACGATTTGTAGTCTGTGCACAAGTACACAGAATAAAACAATATATTCGGAATTGAAATATATTATATCGAAATGACTATAAGTAATAAGCAACAGTAAAGGTACGAGCTATTCGAATCGTTCTTCCGTAATCTATAATCTTACATCCTACTAGAGAAATACGATTCAATCACAAAAGTGTTTACATAGCATAATCAAAAGGCTAAGCGATGACGAAGGAAATATAAACCAATCAGCCTGCAGATCTTTCTAGAGATATTGGCTCAAATTGCAATTATGGCTGAGTAGCCTCCCGTATGGGACCTCAGTACCTGCTGGCGACGTCTGGCTAACTAATATCAAACTCTTCAGTTTTGAACGTATTGTAGTATTGTCACAAGTGTGGAACGACAAATTGTGGTGCGGGAGACAGTAATTTAATTATTATACTAATAAAGGTTGTACAGCATAATTCGGTTTAGGAATTTAGATCGAGGGTTTCTCTGCCGCACTTTTTCCCCTCGTGAATTCCAGGCTGAGTCCGGCACGTTTTTAATTAATAATTTGGCACGTTTTTCTTCTAATAATTTGGCACGATTTCTTTAATAAATTAGGCGTATTAGGAATCTGTGGTTTAAATTACATGACGCACCTTTCCCTCAAATTTCCATAATTTTGTCACCATCGACCGCAATCCGAATAAGTAAAGTTGTGTAAGATATAATAATCACACAACTTAGGTATTGGTTTTCTTTTTAATCTATTTTGACGGCCATTGGCAAAGTAAAGACAGAGCACAACTTTACTTATCTCATTCAACTATGTTGAACTGGCCCGAATTGGTTATACTACATTATTAAAAGTGCTGTTCTTGTTTCCCCACCACCCATGTGGTAAAGGACACGGCGCGTTTTTGTATCGTGGTTTTCCCTGTAGGCCAAGTCCACTTGGTAAGTAAAATTACCTTTTCCATCTCAATGCTTTCAACAGCGAATATGTTTGACATTTTCGCAGGTCTTTCCGTTGCATTCCCCGCAAGTCATGGAACATTTTACTGCTGTTTTTCTGCATCCACAGGATTTACCATAATTATTGGTCTTGCACTTACATGACAGAAATACAAGTAGTGCTTTGGGAGCAGGATCCTTTAAAGTGGTTCCTGGAGTGATACCAGTTTGGGTTTTCTTCCAACCCCATTCTTCAGCTTCTTTTAGACAGCCATACCATTGTTGTACTTGATGGTAGGTTCGTAATGAATGCTGTTGTGCAGCTGCGGTTGTCGGTGGTAAGGATGCCAAATTTCATTTCATTTTCATTTCATTTATTAATATCAAATTATAAAAATTTACAAATTAATATTCTTAGATATATAACTGCTATAAAAGAGAATAATACTTTTTTTTATTACGCATGCATCATAATCAACGATTATCGCACGCTGCAGCGTGCTTAAAATGATGTTTATGATGCGCCTACTTTTTTAAAGGTTGCTATAGAAACCTTTGATCATGTCAAATGAGACAGATTAAGATATTCGTCAATATATCCCTTAAGTTTAATATTTAAAACATTTTTGAGATTATGATGCATTCGTAATAAAAAATAGCGTATGATATACGTGTATAAGAGACCTTTAAAGCCCTTGCGACTTACAAAACACTCCGCTGCGCGTCGTGTTTTGAAATATGTCGCGCGTGCTTTAAAGGCCTTCTTATACACTTATATCATAATATACTATTATTGCACCTAGATGCAGAGCATCTGTATGTGCACCTTAGGGACATTTTAATAAAGCTTACACAAAATACATACCTATTATCACAATATTTCATCCTATAAAACAATAAATGAATGAATTAAACATTAAAAAATTATAATAATTGAGATTTAGAATATCACGTTTAAAATTTCTAAGATCAAAAATCAGAACAATCAACAATTAATTAACACCATGACTTAGTTTAAAAAAAAAAGTCCTGAGATTTACAATATCACATAAAATTCCTAAGATCGAAAATCACCTTAAAAACACTTTTGAACCTTGGTAAATTATTGAAGAGATAGGTTTTAAATGCTGGGCCAAATTTGGATTTTTTTCTTATACTTCGAATATGAGAAGGTACGAGGTTAAAAAATTTGGGAGCCAGGTATGTTACAAAGCGATGGCTTATATATTTTCTTAGTGAGGGGGTTATGAGCAACCGATCCAAATTCCCCCTGGTTTGGTATTCATGACTTATAATGTTGGAGTTAAGTAAGTTATTAGAATGGACATAGTTACAAACAGTACGTATATACATGGTTCTGACATCACAAATTTCGGACGAGTAAAGTAGATCGGTTGAGTACAGTACTATAAAATTAACCTTAACAATATAGTTTTGAATAGTTTTTAGTTGCTCAAGATGCCCACTATACATTCCCCCCAAACCAGTATACCATATCTTCGTAGAGGTTCAGCTAAAGCCCTATAGATCATAATTATTAATTTTTTAGTAAGAATTTTTCTAAGAATGTAAAATTCATGAATTAGAAATCTTATTTTATTGCACAGGTAAGTGACATGCTGATCCCACCTGAGATACCTATCAATATATATACACAAATATTAAGTAAAATTTGTATCTTTTAATGGGTCAGTCACATTAGGAACCCAGAACAGTACCCTGTGGTACACCACATTGTACGATTCCAGGGGCACTCAACATATTACCAACCCTGACATGTTGCTCTCGATTTGCGAGATAAGTTTCAAAGACGTCCAACACTATACCTCTCACATCATACCCCTCCAGGACTTGGATTAGTATGGAATGGGATACGGTGTCAAACGCCTTTGCTAAGTCCAAAAATAGCCCAATACATTTTTTCCCTTCATCTAGTTCAGAAGTTACATGGTTTATTAATTTATACATAGCATCTGTTGTACTTTTGCCTTCCATAAATCCAAACTGATTTTTTGATAATAAATTATTTGAAGTAAGAAAATTCATTAACCTAGTTTTTAAACATTTTTCAAATATTTTAGCTAAATTAGAGATAACACTTATAGGCCTATAGTTACTTATATCAATCTTGTCGTCAGCCTTGTGAATTGGAGTAACAATTGAGATCTTAGATGCAGAGGGCACAGTACCTGTTCTGAATATTAGATTAATTATGTGAATTAAAGGATTAACAACTTGACTATGTAAAACCTTTATTATTTTAGATTCTATCAGCGCCTGAAGAGCAGTTATTTTTTAGACTGTTTATATTTTGTATAATTTCATTAAAATTAGTTGGTTTTAAGTACATAGAAGACACAGATGTATTTTTACGATTTGGGAGTTCTGAAGAAAAATTTTTTGACACATTTTTACCCACTGATATAAGGTAGTTATTGCATAAATCTGCTATGCTTTTTGATCATTAATTATATCATTATTTCCATTCCTTATTTGAGATAGAATGCTATTTTGTTTACAATTGTTTGTAGCTTCAGATACTATATTATACATTTTTTTTATGTCCTTTTGATTTTCCTCAATTTTTCTTTTGTAAAAATCATTTTTTGTGAATTTAATTTGATTTTCCTCAATTTTTCTTTTGTAAAAATCATTTTTTGTGAATTTAATTATTTTGTTTAATTTATTACGGTACTCTTTGTAATTGATTTCTTTTTGAATAGAAAAGTTATTTTTTAATTCCTTTTTTACCTTATCACGTTTTTTTATTGAAATTATAATTGCAGTAGTAATCCATGGTTTGATTTTTTTATGTTTGCTACTTAGATTTACTATTACTTCAGATTTTTTAATAATTTTATCCAGTTTTTGCAAAAGATAATTAGTAGCATCTTCAGGGCTTAAAATCTTCAATATATGATTCCAATCTGAATCAGCTGTATGCAGCCTTAAATTTTCAAAGTCAATTTTTGTAAGTAGTTTTTTTTGTGAAGAAGATATGTTTTTTGTTTTGTTTATAAGTTTATTTGATATATTTAGCATAACCGGATAATGGTCTGATATATCACGTTCAATAATGAAGGTTTTAAGGTTATTAAATAATGTTTCCTTTTTATTTCTAATAAACAAGTGGTGCAGACAAGAACCACTTTCAGATCTAGTCACACCCCGACACAAGGCTATGAAACCATGTGAATTCATTTGGGCCAAATATTCACCCACGTACCCGTCATTTTTATTCAACAGATTTATATTTATGTCACCCAAAAAAATATCTATATTATTACTATCCTTGAGCCGGGGCCGAAGTGGCTCTATAACAATTCAAACAAAATTCAATCATTTGTGGAGCCAAAGGCAATCAATTCCAGGGTAAGAATGAATCCTCCACAACAATATAGAACATATTTACATCTATATTATTGTCATTATAAGCTAATTTAAAATAATGGTCTATTTCATCCAAGAACATTGGTAAATTTGAGGAAGGTGATCGATAGAGAATGTAAATCCCATACTTCCAAGCAAATATTTGTTAAAGTGATTCTAGAATTTACAAACACTTGATTAGAAACCTGGGGAATAAGAACTGATTTTATATAAAGTATGACACCATCAAAAGAATTATAATTAGCAAAATTTTAGTAATCACTATATCCTGCTATATTAAAACAGTCAGTAGACTTCAATTTATGACATTAAGTTAGTATAATAATATCACAGTAATTAAGATTATAAGTTTCCATGAAGACTAAAAGGTTTCCAAAATTTGTAGTAATACCTCTAATGTTGAGCTGCATAATATTGAATATATTATTTTGCTTACTTATATAGTCAAACAACTCTATAGGTTGAAGTGTAAGAGCACCATTCTGTTCTTCATTTAGACTCTCCAATACTTCATAATTTATCTTGGTTTTAACTATGTTTAATTGGTAGCCATAGCAAGGACACTTTATGTCACTGGCTGCATGATTGATGTCATGTGCAGTAGAAAACTTCTTATTACTAATATCACAGTTCTGACACTTTAATATACAATTACCACAGTCCTTTGTCTCGTGTTCCTCAGAGCATTTTGCACAAGTGGTTTTATTTTGACCATCATTATTTTTGTGGTGAAATTGTTGACACTTAAAGCATCGGAGAACACTTATATCCTCATACACTGGATACCTTTGCCAACCTATGTCTATTTTTCTATGATTTAGCAATTTATGGAACAGTCCTGGTGAACATTCAGCAAAAGCAGTCTTATTTTTCTTAATTTTATTTGATTTAATAAATGTTATTTTTAGGTGACCCCCCTCAGATATGTGTTTATTCTGGCTTTTTATAGCTTCTTCTAGTTGTTCTTTGGTATAGTCATTTTCTAGGCCGAGTATTTAAATTCTCGGATTTCTAAGACTCGTTTCCATAATTTCATAATTCTGACCCAAATTTGTTTTTGCTGATTTTTTTAATTTTTCTATATCATTCACAGTGGGGCATTTTAAAATAATAGGTTTGCTCTAGCAGCGATTTCAAACCAAAGCCAAGCCATCCGGAGTTTGCGCATTCGCAATATAAGCGACACTTAAATCGGTATGCGCATACTCCAGATGGCTTGGCGTTGGTTTGTGTTTAAATCGCTGCTAGAACAAACCTTATATTTCCATTTTGTAGCTCTTTTTTAAAGTTTATTGCCAGGATTTAATTTTTTTTCCAAATCTACCTTGGTTTTACCTATATTTTGCGTCTTATTTGGCTTTATTATAATAGTTGGTAAATTTCGATGTACAGTTTGTTTGTTTGAATTTTGTATTACACTTGCATAAGAATGTATAGATAAATTTTCTTTGAAGTGTTTAGGTACAGCTGCTAACTTTTCTTCAATACTACTTACTTTTTGAACTAGTTTGTCTAAACACTCCTTGTAGTTATTTCTCTTTGCTGATACAAACTCCATCAAGTAATTCCTGCATGAAATGCACATCCAAATCATAATCTCAGTGACTCCATTAGATATTTTTTTATACTGCTGGGTGGTTATACCTAGACATTGAATGTGATACCAAGACTGGCATTTTCCTTCACAGAATATACCCAGATCATTTTGTTGTACTAAGTTTGAGCACTTTTTACAATTTGCATCTTACTGTCATCCATTTTGAGGTTAGAATTTCAATTATATTTACTTTTTGTTACTGACTTCACAAAATACTGGTAGCGGTATTTATCAAGATCAATCTTCTCTTTGTATTTTTATCTATATAGAGCGCAAGAAGAAATTTCTCAGCTGCATTGGTAACTTCGTCAGTTCCTGACTCATTTTTAAATACTTGAATAGGAGCTTGTAACTCCCTATGCTTTTTTTTTTGTTAAAATTTCATCTTTCCTTGGTTAAATAAAGCTGACGTGCGTGGAGGAATAAGACGTTATCCTTCACCGCTAAGACGCCTTTTAAACTTTGCGACGAATAAATATTTTGGACTGTGTTTCCTTTCCCAGGCTTCAGGAGGTATACATTATCTTGAGACTTGCAAAGTGCTGTCAACAGAACAATGAGGTCGACATCCTCTCTCCAACAGTTGCATGTTCATATAAAGATGACATCTCGATAGTTGTATTTATTATTAATGTGTCTCTATTTTCTCTAGCCTGGATCACATTGAACTGCGTTTCTTCAGATGGATATAAAACGACCTTTATTTGCATCCTTTGATAAGAAATTTATCTGTGCAACTGTGGGGGTTATAGAATCGTCAAACCAAACATGTGCTGCATTTTTTTCTTATCTTCGCTGTCGCTCTGCGCTTTTCAGTTTAGCAGTTTAGGAAAGTTTATGGAATATGTTATTTAATCAGTTCTTGAACCTAACCGTTAACTTAAGCAAAAATAGGCTAAGGACATTTTTTGTAGGAAATTTTCCCCTTCTTAATTTTGCTCCCTGCTTTTTTTTCCAAAAAACGCATAGATTTGGAGAGGCGGCAACTCTCGAACTGTGCATTTTGTGAATTTTAGTTCTACACACCCACACCTACAAACCTGCGAAATTTCAAAACTTAAGTTTAGTTAGAGTTATTTCCAGGTAAGCCCTTTTTTCATGAGCCTTAAAAATATTCTTATTTTTTATTTTCAGCTCACAGATACCATAATCGCCACGACTTTTTGGTGGATGTTGAACAAATCTTGGAGAATTGCATTTTATATAACGGTAAAGACTCGCCGTTTACGGAAAAGGCTGAAATGCTAGTTAGAACGTGTAAAGCGGCATTGGATGAGGTACGTCATCCCCTGAGAAAAAAATATTTTCAGTGTTATTTGGGTGAATATACAATATTATCCGAGCCTATAAGGTCTCAACATAAAGGTTTTCATTAGAAATTGTGCCATTAATATACAGAGATTTGCCTTAAAGGAAAAACAATTTTGATTTGCCATGTCCTCTATAATTCTTAGTAATTTTAAAACATAGGTATAATTTTTTAAATATGTGAAATGTTAGATTAGAGCCAACGCTAAAGTCTGTTTCAAATATTTTACTTATTTTACGATATAGGATATAAGGAAATACGAGTAAAGTTTTTACTTTTTTAATGGGAACATCCTCTATATTTGATTTGCTACACAAAAACTAAAGTGAAATAATGTACCCATGATATGTTAATATTTTATAGAAATTGAGATTAGACATATTATGGTAAGCTGTTATATTATGTAATATGGCTAGAATTTTAAGATACAGATCCTCCATTAAAAAAAATTGTTGGCACAACGCTAAATTGAGTATTATTAAAGAAAAGTCGCGCCCAATCCTGGTTGATCCATGCTGATGTACATTTATTTTTCTAGTTTGACGAGCATCTTACTTCTCTGGAAAACAAACTGGCTCTTGAACAGGAAAAGGCAGCACAAGATGATGAAACTTGGATGGTAGCCGAAGAGGAAGGTTACACGATGAGCGAACATGATCGAGTGGTAAGTACTGTTGAAGACAGATAAATTCGTAGGATTGGTATTGGATTCCCAACTAGCAAAGTTGTTTTATAATTTTTAACTGTCGTTGCTATTTTATTTTATAAATGCTTTATTACAGCTCCTCGAACATCATTTTATTTTATTAAAACTGCAAGTGAAATATTTAAGCTTTTGAGAATAATTTTGCTTTATAAGTTAGTCGTAAGAACGTTTTTAGAGCAAAAATACATAACAGTTTTACGACAAATTTCAATACTGTTTTATAAACGTATATACGACATTTTAGCTTACCGAAATTTGTTTTATAATATATGTATACCGGTGTTATTTGATACTAGATCATTCGTTTGCGAACATCTAAAAACTTGTGTTATTATAGCTATGCGAAACATTTATAAAATTATTTTATTAGAGTTTTCTTTCTGATGTTATTGCTGACTACAGCATATTGCACTCAGATGGTACCTTTAAAAAATTGTTATATAATTATCATGGATACTGTCATAATAGAAGCTTTATTAAATAATTATAAAACAAAAAAATGCTTGTAAGGATACAAAAGCGTTCCTTAATACATTTATAAAACGTAGACATTTTTGCACGCCATTATTACTTTTGATCTTGTCGTGATAGGTACTATATACACCAGCTTTATTATGTCAAATTCACAAATAAGTAAATAGAAAAAAATACAGAAAGGTTTAGGTGCTACCAATATATCCTAGGTAGTGAAGTTATTGGTGATACACTAGATCTCACTATAAAAAAAGATGACCCAGATAAGCGAAAAGTTTTTGCTTCAAGTAATTTTGATGAACCAAGTGGTTCCAATGAAAATGCTTTTATTCAGGAGGTTGAGCCAAGGAGTCTTGAAGAAGCAGATGTAATAAATAATTGGGAAGTAGAACGGGACGAATTGGATGAGGAAAGTTATTCTAATATAACCAATGCAGAAAGAAATACAGAGTTTGTAAAGAGTATTAGATCGTGGGCTGTGTCTTTCAATGTACCGCATGTGGCGAAGAACGAAAAAAACCCACACCAATCAATAACTCTTCACAGCTCACTTTAATATAAAAAAGAATAACAATTGACAATGTGGTTAGGTTTTTAAAACATAAGCAGATGTTGCGCTAGACACAAATCAGTTCTGTTGTTGCCGCATCTATCACATACTTGAGAGAAATTATTTTATAACTGATGCAGCCGGAGCATTTAAACAACAATGATACTAACCGTTTTGTTAATGTTTTTTTAATGTACTCTTCAGGATAAGTAATTCGAATAAGCGTCGTTTGCGCGACTGTTTACTCCCGGGCTTATGCGCCACCTGAAGAGACGCATTATAACTATAAAAACGAAAGCAAACTCGTATTGAGGGTTCAGAGGCGAGGTAAATTTCTTATATACAGTGCGCGTCTGTAATATCTCTCCCTACTATAATAAGTTGTTTTTGTTTAGTTGAATTGTAACCCACTTATTTTTTATTGATAACATTTGGGTATGGATAATGACAAACAGTAACCTACCTTTTGACCGTAGAAATCTAGTTATTTGAATGGAACACCATGATTGTTTTAATTCTCCACAAAATTCTAGATATGTTTCATGTATAATATACTTGATGTTCATTAATTAATCTTCCGATCGGCTTTTGTTTATTCTAAGGAAGAATTTTCGTGGTTTAAGCGAAACTATGAAACTTTTGTATTTAAAGTTTTCATTTAACACCTACAGGGAAGCCTGTAAGTGCGGGTCAAAATGTAAATGAAAACCTGGTACATTGCACCTACCTTTTTCCTGCAGTACGCCTCTGGTTAACTAAAATATTACTATAATCAAAATAATTTATTATTTTATAAGAATTCCCATGGTGATAATAGTTATTTATGTAACAAGTGTGTAAAGTGACTCTTTTTTTGTGAATGGGAAGATTCACGCACTACCAATATGCGTAAAATCATATATTTTACGCACTGCCCTAAATGTCAAAAAATATGTCAATTTTACTTTACGCACTAGTGCGTAAAATAACTTATTTTACGCATTCCACACTAAAAAAGCCTATTTTACGAATCTTAGAGAGTGCGTAAAGTGAGTATTTTACGCACGGTAGTAGAAAAATGTATTTTTTTTACTACTAACATGATAAATCACCATTATTTACTCCATTCCTCAAATGAGAAGTAACATTTCTCACCCTAGGTAAATAATAATATTAAAAAAGACCTAGGTCAATAATGAAACGGAAAATGTCATTTAAGTTTCAACTTGTTAGTTTGACAACTAGTTGTCATTTCGGATTATTTGAAAAATGAGTAGGAAATGATTAATTTCAAAATCTAATCAATTAAAATAATGATAAGTATTGTATCAGTGCTATTAGTAAAAAAAATGTATACAGTGTGACTCACTTTTCATGACTCCCTATAGTATTCTTATTAATAATGCGATTTTGTCAAAATTTAGATGGAAAGAAGGTACTTTGTATGTATGGAGCTGTCAGATTATTAAATTCATTCTGTCACTTAGACAACTGAACTTCCAGGCTACCTGATATTTCGAACTATTTGAAAAATAAGTAAAAAATTACTAATATAAAAATCAAATCGAATCAAATATGGTAATATATCAGTGTTAGTAGTAAAAAAAATTCTATATATACCTCGGTTGAGAAGGCCATTATTAATCTCGCTCGTTAAATAATGGCTTACTTCTCAACCTAGGTATATAATATACTATTATAATATGGAAGCCATGTTTTTTGGTGTTTCCACTTTATCTTACGACGGACATTTTTAAATGTATTACAAGAAATGATTTTACCGATGATAAAATACCGTAACTAACTAATTTAGTAGTTATATCATAGTGTAAGATGGATCCTTTGAACCATTTTATTACAATATAGGCCAAATGAGAGAAAAGCACAGAATGATATTTTGGACCTTTTCTCTTAAAACTCAAAAATACTTAATATATTTGTGGCGCTTGAAAATTTTGCCCTATATATCCCATATATTATACAAAAAAAATTCTTTAGCAGTAAAATATCAACCCTCAGATTGCAAATCAAATTTCTTTCTTTCTGGTATTGGGTGTACATACACATCAGAACTAAATGCAATATGGCTGATTTATTTACTCAGACATATTTTATTTGTCACAAAAGACGCGATATTTAGTTTTTTGTTACCTTAAGGACCACTAAAACATAAATTTTTCTCAGGAGGTACAATTCAACAATAAAAGCTTACTTTTATAGTGTTAGTCAAAACAAAGAAGCTACCTCTGATATAATAAAACAACTTTTATAAAACTGTTTTATTTTAGCTCGATAATTGTTGTATAATTGCTATAATTGTATAACTGTTTTCGATAAAAACTGTTTTGTAATTGTTACAAACTATGTTTTATAATAATTTTGTAAATGTTTATACATTTGCCCGGTAAAAGCTATGGAAGCCATAATAAAACAAATTAAAGAACTAAATTCCTGCACAAGAGTGCACCCTTTTTGGGTTTATACACGTTGTTAAAATGTTTATAGCGACAACGTTATTTTATAAAAATAGTTCTGTAAATGCTCTTTTTTTTTTTATGGCAGTGGCACACACACTAAAGGGAGATCCTATGGCGCTCGACGAGCGGTGTGTGTGCGAAGATGTTGATTGACACGGTTCTTGAATATTTGTAGGTTGTAATTAGTGGGAAACAGATGTCCTGGAAGTGAGTTCCACAGTGATGCAGTGCGCCAGATAAAGGAGTTCTGGTAAAGCGATGTTCTAGGTGTTTCTAGTTGTACGACGAACTGGTGCGCTCCTGCCGTCTGTCGGGACTGTCTGACAGGAGTTGCCAGGGGCGGGATTATGCGGGCCAAATCCTGGGAACATCTGCCGTGAAAGTATCTGTAAAACAGAGACATCTCGGCCACATGTCTGCGATGTTCCAGACTATCCAGATTCCGGGTCAACTCCGGATCGCCGACGAGACGCACAGCCCTCTTCTGAATGGAATCCAGCAGCTTTAGGGTATGCTTTGGTGCGGCACCCCAGATATGTGAGCAATATTCTAAGCACGGTCTTATTTGCGCTTTGTACAGCAAGAGCAACTGCTGCGGTGTATAGAGTTTCTTGTTGCGAAATAGCGCACCAAGCTTCTGGGAGGCTGATTTTGCGATGTTAGCAACATGGTCATGCCATGACATATTGCTGTTGACCGAGACACCCAGCAGCCCGATTGACGAGGATGAAGGAATGGTCGATCCTGCCATAATGATGTCAGGGCCCGCTGTATTGACCCTCTTAGTAAACGTTGCTGCTTGGGTCTTTGCTGCATTGAACTGGACCAAATTTCGGTCGCCCCAAGTTTGAACTTTCTCCAGGTCTTGATTAATTGCTGTAATCTGCTCCTGTCTGCGGTGATGAGTCTCAGTCGCTGGTAAGGGTTTTTCTGATCTAAAGTGGGAGACAAGGGTACTGTCATCTGCAAAACTGTAAACAGGATTATTCGTTTCGATCAGCAGGTCATTAATATAGATGAGGAACAGAGTTGGTGAAAGTATTGCGCCCTGAGGCACGCCCGCGTTGATGGTAAATGTGTCCGAGATGAGTCCATCGACTGCAACATGTAGGGATCGGTTCTTAAGGAAACTGGCCAGCCAGCTGCAGAGAGAGGCGGGCAGTCCCAAGGACGGCAGTTTGTTGAGCAGTCCGTCATGCCAAACTCTGTCGAATGCCTTTGAAATATCCAACGCAATCGCTCGAGACTCTCCGTAGTTTTCAATTGCCCTACTCCATATATGAGTGACATAGGCCAATATATCTCCTGTCGATCTCTCTTTGCGAAAGCCGTATTGATTATCGCTGATTATTCTGTTGTTCTCGAGGTATTTGAGTAGTTGCTGATTGACTACACGTTCCATGACTTTGGAGATTATTTGAAGCAAGGCAATTGGGCGATAGTTTGAGGGCGTGGTTTTCTTGCCTTTTTTTGGAACAGGTTGCACTCGAGCGACTTTCCAAGAGGATGGGTAAATCCCTTTTCTGTAAGAAAGAGAAAAAAGCCTGGAAAAAACAGGTGTTAGTTCGTTGGCGCAGTTCTTTAGCACGATGGCAGGTATTCCGTCCGGTCCTGATGCCTTTTGCGTATCTAGTTCTTCAAGAATTTTGCGAATATCACGGTGAGAAAACTTGACTTCTGCCATGGTAGTGTTGATGTTCGGTATGGTGGGGAGAGTCTTGCCTTGGGGCACGTCTAAGGTAGAGTGCGATGAAAACATTTTGGCGAGCATGTTTGCTTTTTCCTTGGCTGTAGTCGCCGTGATGCCACGTTCGTCCATCAAAGGCGGGAGAGACGTTTTTGTAAAGTTGTTACTTACTGCCTTTGCTACCGACCAGAAATTCCTGGAACCACTGGGGCATTGCAAAAGTTTATTCCTGATCCTTTGATTGTGTTTGTCCTTAGTTTCTTCAATCACATTTATAAAACAGATAATTGCTAGTTGGGTTATCTCTAGATAGCACGTCATCACTTAAATCAAGCTCTTCACAGCCATGTTTGCATTGGGCTATATTCCCCAAAACTGGAGGAAAGTTAAGGTAGCGTTCATACCAAGTCTTACCGCCCCATTAGTTTAACCTCCTTCCTTCTTAAAACGATGGAAAATATTATCGATAGGTACGTCAGAAGCCAGTTCCATTCTAACGCTCCACTGCATGCAAAACAATTCGCATACCAACCGTCGAAATCTACCACCCATGCTCTTCAAAATCCCGTCCGCGATATAGAGAAGGCACTGGCTGAAAAAGAAGTGGCGCTGTGTGCATTTCTAGACATAGAGGGTGTATTTAAGAACACCTCACATAAATCCATTCAGCGCGCCACAACCCTCAGAGGAGTGGAACCAACCACTACAAAATTGATAAAATCCATGCTAACCAGCCGTGAAGTCACCCAACCCAAGCAAATCGTAGTGATTCCATTCATAAAAAGAAGGAAGCTGAACTTTAAATCATCCACTTTGGAAGGAACAACGGTAGGGTTTTCAAGAGGTTAAGTATCTTGGCATCGTTCTTGGCCAGAAACTAACCTGGAACCCACACCTCGAAAGAACTGTCAAAAAAGCAACGACAGCGCTTTGGGCCTGTCGACGACTCTTTGGTAAAACATGGGGGCCAAAACCATCGATCATCTGGTGGTCCTATAACACTGTTGTGAAGCCTATTATAACCTACGCTTGCTTGGTGTGTTGTGTAAAAACAAAGGAAATAACAACACAGCGAAAGCTAACAAGAGTACAAAGGCTCGCCTGTCTGGGTATAACAGGGGCTATGAAAACGTACCCCACATCAGCTCTGGAACCCTTACTTGACCTCCCTCCGCTGCACATATGCATAAAAAAGGAGGCCTGGACCAGTGCGTACAGAGTCACTCAGACACAAAAGCTGAAGTCAGGAAACCTGACATTCACCTTAACATTCTGAAGGACATCCAGATAGAGGCGATGACCCAACCAACCGATACAATGGAAACAAAACTCCATTTTGATCGCTTTTTTGAAGTGGTAATTAAAGACCGCAATACTACAGGGCAAAGACTAGAGAGGGGATCACTTGTCTGGTACAAACATGGATCAAAGATGAAAGGAGTGGGATCCGGAGTTTATGGACCTAGGTATCGAATCTCTGCACTTTTAGGAAACACTCCCATAATCTTTCAAGAAGAACTAAATGCTATCAATATAGCCATCTCTGAATGTGCCAAAAAAGGCCTATCAGATAGTCAAGCAGACTTAAAAGCGCTAGCAACTAGTAGAATCAACTCCCGACTAGTGTGGGATTGTCAGATGGCTGCAGATCCACTGGCAAACAGAAACAAATTCACCCTAATGTAGGTACCAGGGTACGAGAGTGTGGAAGGCAACGAAACCGCTGCCTGACTGCCTGACCAGCTCGCACGGAATCGTGCACAGACTGCCTTTTGCGGCCCTGAACCATTCTGTGGCATCACTAGAGGACACGTAATGAATGAACTCAGAAATTGGGGAAAAAGGCGGAAAGAAACACATTGGGCCAATGCACCTGGGCAGAGACAGGCCAAAAGGCTCACCTCTCATTCGCCTAACTACACAAAAAAGCTTCTCAAGCTTGTAGTGTATCAGGAAACCACTCGGTATTTCAAATTAGATCGTGAAGGCAACCCGACTAGTTGAGGTCCAGACGAAGGTTATTTACATTACCTATTACACGTAATATTATTGTTTAACTTCAATGAACGAGATACTCGACACGGGTGACAAGGCTAAGTCAACCTTGTTGAATTGACATTGTTATTGTAACATTATATTTATAATACGAACCTACACCAACCCGGGATATATAGAGAGAATAGATGACTGAGTGACGCATTGATATGCGTACGTAGATTATAAGAATATACATTATGTCTCGTTACTATCTTATATATTCTTTGCTAAAATTAATACAGAACTCTATAGTTACCTGGAGTTTTATTCAATAAATAAAAGGAGTTATACAAGCTACAAAAAAAAATTAGATAAAACTGGTCGAAGACCTTCTCACTGGACATGGCCCCTGGAGATACAACCTCAAGAGAATGGGGAAAACCATAGATGAACAATGCAGATTTTGCCAAACTATGGCTGAAAAGTCAGAGCACAAACTCTAAGAATGTCAGGCACTGAGTCGCCAAAGGTTGAGGCATCTCGAAAATGCCCTTGTGGCACTGGGAGATCTACAGAAGCTCAACCCTCGAAATATTCTGAAGTTCTCGAAGGAGATAGGAACTTTCGTGTACAATAGAAGGGTATACACAAAAGATCAATTGTGGTCGACGTGTTGAAGGGCAAATTCTACCTACCATCCCATAGCAAAAGGGCCAGAAGCAGTCTTTGCGTTAAGGACTATCAACATGGACTCTTGCTGCAACTCCCAATGCTATTTCAGAACTGCCGTAAACCGCCATTGTTCTCGGTAGGACGTGTTTATTTTTATACAATTCGGCCTAGGTCTGAGAAACAACTGCATATATTAGATCATAGCTAAATCTTGCAATAATTGTCTGCGGCATTCTTAGAATGTTGCGGTTCTGTAAGTAAGCTAGGAGTGCTCAGACATGCATCCGTGACTTTCCGTTGCTGTTAGAGATACCCTGTATAGTGCTTTGCTCCTAAATAAATTATTTAAACATTGCAAATACATAATTGTCTTAAAATGTCATTTATAATGATATTTTGATTACATTTTTAGAGCCAGTTAAGTTCACCGGATCATGGTATGTCTCCAGGTAAAAGTCACGTTGATGATTATGATTTCGTCGATGTCGAAGGAGATATCCAACTGGACGAAGCACTGCTTATATCGAAACAGCTCAAAAAACGTATGAAGTTTGAAGATGCCGCGACTCTTGAGCAAGACCTCCAGTTCTCCAGTGAAGACGAATTAGATGAGGTACTTGTATGAAAGGAGAAACTGAGTTAATAACGTTGAGAATCTCCAGTAGCTATCTCAGAATTTGTCTCATTTCATTTCTCGCGTTTAAATTACAATATTTTGTAGGTCCCTCTAACTGAGTTTGAAAGCGATCAACACGATCAGAAAGGAATTTTAATCTCTGCTGAAATACCAATGGACGGCGCAGACGACAGTCAACAAGCTGCAGAAGCCATGGTGCAGTTAGGATCGATGGGATTTTACCAGCAAGGAGAATTGACCGAAGCGGAAACTCTTATGTTCAAGGGTATGTAAGCGCATCCGCAAAATATCAATATATAAAAAATGCAAAAATCCTGATCCGAAAAATGGTATCTTTCTTTTACCCGTATCCAGGGTGTTTTTAAATAAGTGTCCGTTTTTTGACATGAAAAATTCTAATTTGATCTTACTTGGGGTCACTACTTTGAACTCCGATCAGTCACTGCTAAATTAATCACTGTTTCGAATATTACGCACCTATTAATATCATACTGACATTGACACTTCGAAAGTGCAAATTGTAATTCAAAGTAGTGGCACGGCACATATAACAACATGTGCCTTTAACCTTTTTAGTGTTAACTGCTGACGTTCCAATCAGAATAGTTTTTATCACATTTTTAATATTCTCACATTCTTGTTTCTCATTGGATACCACGGGCTTAAAATAGAATTACAAGATCAATCGACTTATCTGTAAGGAAGATCGATCGGAATTATCCGAGCATCTTCGCCGTCCCTCATTACACACAACTTTTTCCCAACCATGCAAATTCAGTGCGATTACCCGCTATAGGTTTGTTATAGAATTTTGAGAATACTTTTGATTTTTCTGTCCAGTCAGCTGTCTTCTGAATGGCTTGTAATGTAACTCCCATTATTTGAGCTGCTGAAGTGGCCACGTGTCGCGTTCTGTGCGCCCCAAAGATTTCCGTGTTTTTACTGCTGGCTTTTAGTATTGACTTGACCCATCTGTTATTGGTTTGACTGCTGGTTGGGTGATAGGGCTTTTTGTGTCTTCTGAATGGCTTGTAATGTGACTCCCATTATTTGAGCTGCTGAAGTGGCCACGTGTCGCGTGCTGTGCGCCCCAAAGATTTCCGTGTTTACACTGCTGGCTTTTAGTATTGACTTGACTCATCTGTTAATGGTTTGACTGCTGGTTGGGTGATAGCGCTTTTTGTGAGTGAGTATTAAATTTCCTTTGGTTTTGCTACTTATGGTATCGATTGCATCTGCAAATGCAACTATCTATTAGCATATTTACAGTATCTGTGAATGCTGTAATTTCTGTTTTTGAACAGAAAAATAGAGGAAGGTATGATCGATTGTATCTGCTAATACAACGAACTATTCACCTTTTGCGTCTATGGAGTCAGAGTACGGATCCGGGAACCAAGAGATACATTAATGCACTATGTATTAATGTGTGTAGTAAACAGATCTATTTGTGATTTCTCGTATGTATTGATGATTTTTTAAAATGCTTTCTGTGATAGTTCATACTCTGTTTCCATAGAATTTCGCCTAGACTCTGGATCAGCTTCCTTGTTGTCTTTTGATTTATGAAGCGTAAATATAGATGTTTTTGCCTTCACACCATTTCCAAATAGCTTTTGCTATACTATTTGGTTTTTTGAATCATACACTGCCCATTTTGTTTATGCACGATATGGCCTTTACATTATTATCAACTCTTGAGAGAATATGGCAGTTTGAGTAGGTTTTTGCAAGCATTTTAAGCTGACAAAGGCTGCTTTAAGTTCTAGGATGTTTATGTGAACACCACAGTCTTTTCCGTTCCAAAAACCCTTGTGCTTTTTTCCCATTGCCCAACCCGTTCGTGAGGCGTCTGAAAATATTTCTAAAGAATATTTATGTTGAGGAAAATGTTGAACAGAAATCATTATGTTTCTTAACCACCAATTCAAATAAAATAATCTGATTTTAGTTATTATTTTCCTTATGTTTTGTATGTCTTTATAAATTATTTCCCCTTTCTCTTGAGTTAAGGGTATTGTCATGTTAGTTGTATTATATGTAAACCCTAAAAATGAGCATTGTTGCGACGGAATAACTACGCTTTTTCCGGAATCAATTATAAATCCTAAATCTTGTAATGTTTGTGTAAATTTATTTATACTTTTAAGCAATTCTCTTTTGAAATACCAATAACTAGCCAATCGTCTAAGTAGAGTACAGTTTTTATACCCTTTAATTTTACAACTGGTTTCAGTGTTGTGAAAGTATATGGAGCTGTACATAAACCAAATGGAACGCAATTAAATTGGTATAGTACGTTGCAAAAAATCGAACCTTAAAAACTTTTTATGACTACTGTGGATAGGAATAAGGAAATATGCATCGTTACGATCAATTTTTCCCAAGAATGCGTATTTTGAAATTAATTTTTTGCCGTCCTGTAGTCTTCTACTTTGCTATCTGGAGTGGTTATTGAAAGGGAATTTATAATCCTGTACCCATGCTACTTTGAACTGTTTACCTTTAATTTCTGCCAATTTTTAACGTATAATTTTAGTTCTAGACTGGAAAGCAATAAACTTATTACAAAACCCAGATTTCCAACAGCTAAAACTCTGGACGCAAACAAGGAAGAGTACCAGAGAGAAGTCGAGAAACGCCTAAAACCTATCGACATTATAAACCTGGATGTAAATCAAACAAATGAGATAATCAAAACAGGCATCCAAACAGCAGCAGCAAAAAAGATATGCTCAAAAGCAAAACTCCCGAAAGACCCTAAAATCAGGGCAAACACCAATAAAATGATAGAACAAAGAAGGCATATGGAAAAAGGGACGGACGAATACAGAACATTTAACAAAGAAGTAAAAAGAAATATCCGAAGAGACATAAGAAAATACAAAACTAACACGATTCTGAATACAATAGAGAATAACTCAAGCATGAAAATACTAAGCTCAAAACTTTCACGCGGAAAAACAAGAATAACCAAACTTAAGAACAGACAAGGAACTATAATCTCAAACCCAGAACAAATACCCCGCATAGTTGAAGATTTCTACAATGATTTGTATTCGTCACGCACCCGATAGGGAAAAGCAACCGCAATTCAAAGTTTTGAACGTCGGATTAGAAGATATGCCGGATATATCGCTAGAGGAAATTAGATATGCCTTAAGGAGGATGAAAAAACGCCTAACAGAAAAATTTGACTTTTACCAGCCAGCAGAACAGGCCGGATTCCGTAGCGGATACAGCACCATGGATCACCTACAAACACTGCGAACCTTAATTTAAAAGACAACCGAGTATAATGTCCCCATCCATCTGGCGTTTATCGACTTCCACAAAGCCTTCGACACGATTGAATCGTGGTCAATCTTTGAATCTCTAGGAAATGCAAGAATTTCCTCCGCCATACTCAAAAACACATCTACAAGAATGCGACATTCCACGTTAAGATAAACGAAGAAATAATCACCAAGAAAATAAAAATGGGCAGGGGAGTACGCCAGGGTGATACTATCTCACCAAAACTATTTACTGCAGTTTTGGAGGACGTCTTCAGAAAACTTGAATGGGAATCGAAAGGTATAAAGATCGACGGGGTGTACTTCAATCACCTGCGGTTCGCCGACGATATCGTCTTAATTTCAAGCGACCCAATGGAGCTGATGGAAATGATGCAACAACTCAATCAGGCAGCCAAAGAAGTCGGACTAAGAATGAATACTGGAAAAACGAAGATAATGAGTCAACATTGCTATCGAATGCGTAAACCAATATGCATACCTTGGCCATACGATCATGCTAGGAAAACCAAATCAAACAGCAGAAATTACTAGACGTATAGGACTCACATGGGCAGTGTTTGGTAAACTACAATACATCTTTGGGAACAGCAGTATACCTATAAACCTAAAGAAAAAAGTTTACGACTCATGCATTTTACCAGTGGCTACATATGGCCTAGAAACCATGAGCCTAACAAAAAAGAGTGTAAAAAGATTAAGAACAACACAAACGCACAATGCTCGGAATTTCGTTAAGAGACAAATTAAGAAACGAGGAGATTCGAGAAAGAACTAAGATTACAGACGTGGCAGAACGAGTGGCACGACTTAAATGGAGCTGGGTAGGACATGTCGCAAGACAGGGCAGTGACAGATGGACAACCAAAGTTACCCACTGGCGGCCAAGAGAAACTAAAAGGAGCAGAGGCCGATCACAGAGAAGATGGCTAGACGATGTTAGGTCAGCCGTTGGCCGAGACTGGTACCACAAATCCCAAGATCGTCAAACTTGGAAGATGTATGGAGAGGCCTATATCCAGGAGTGGATGAGAGAAGGCTGATGGAGCAGATAAGAAGAAGAAGAGAATTCTAGTTCAGACGGTTGGCTAATTAAATTATTGAAAGGGAGGGCTAAAGCAGCAAGCCCACGGACTAGCTGTTTCTGTAAGTAGTTGTCTTGGCAGGATTTAGTACAGTTTCTCTTCGATTTAATGTTGGTGGTCTGTGGGCATTGCAGTTGGCAGCTAGTGGATACTTCTCTATCATACTATTTTTTTTCTTTATTTAGTCCTTTTAATAAGTAATTCCATCTAAAAACTAGCTCCGCAGGTATGATTTCGTCGGATTTTTGCCTATTAACAAAGCTAGGTGGTTGTTAGTTTGTTCAGGACCATCTGGTGCTTCTGATCTTGGCAAGTCTCGATTCGGATGTTACTTCCTCAGCTAGCGTGAGAGGATCTTCTTCTGCAAATGCAAAAGAATTTCCTTGGTTTTGCTATTTATGGTATCGATTGCATTTGCCAATGCAACGATCTATTAGCATATTTACAGTATCTGCAAATGCTGTAATTTCTGTTTTTGAACAGAAAAATAGATTCATGAATATGTTCACTACCTGCAACTGCAATTGCAGACAGTGGAGGGTACGATCGATTGTATCTGCTATACAACGAACTATTCACCTTTTGGCTTGCCGCTTAACCTCGGTTATGCTATCGACTGCATCTGCAAATGCAACGATTTTTTAGCATATTTACAGTATCTGCATATACTGTAATTTCTGTTTTTGAATATCTCCAATGCAATGATTTTAAAATCGTCTTAAGTAGCCTGTAACGTAAGGAAAACCTAGACATGAGGAATCATAGACAAGGATTTGCATGAGAAATTGTCTTCTTATGTAAGAGGGTTACAATGGTATTATTTTATTTACTTTCCGAAAACGTTTGTTTTTAAAAAGTTTTATTTTAAGTTACGAGTGTTCAGTACAAAGCTTTCTTAATGACTAACCTACATTAGGCATGGCTACGTATATATAATATTCCAGATTTGCTGAGCTTGCAAATGACATGAATAATAATATGAGTAATAACAACAGTAATTCAGCGGAAATGGCCATATAATTCCTCCCTCCTTAAGTCTGAGAAAATTGGGGTTTATTTTCGAAGGGTTTCAATTTTATGTCCACTTTTACATTTTGCTGTGATTTCTTACATCGGTAATATATTATACCTATAATTATTAGTACAAGTATAATTAAACATAGTACTATAGTTACTGATATACTAGTGTTTACAATATCGAATTTTTTCAAGGGGTGCAACACTAGTTTCTTTGCACTTTCTACGTCTTCTTGTATTTTATCTAAATTTATTTCTTATAGTTGTAAGGGTTCAATATTTTGAACTAAGTTTTCATCTATATTTATTGTAGGCAATTTTAACTTAACTTAACTACGCATTGTGCGGGCAAGATTAAGGACACTTGTTTTACAATCTCGACTGTATTCTGGTTAGGGCATTGAAAATAGACATTTTCTTGATGTTTTGGTATTATTATGATGGAATTATCGTCAAATCGGGTAATAGATGTTTTTTTTTTTTGTACTTAATAGGTATCATTGGACAATGATTTGTGAAATTAATCGTTTGAACTATACAAGGTTCATTTTGATTGAGTAATTCTTTTGGACATAAGAATATCTCTTCGATTCTATGACAATCTTCTTTTAGGTTATAAGAATCGTTAGGTAAGCGTTATTTAGTGTTATTATTTGATTATTGATTGGAATTGGATACAGACAAAATAGTATATATGGTTTTCCGGTTATTAATGGAATAGCCACATAAAATATTATTATTAAGTAATTTTTTATTGTTACAACTGCGTGGGCTACCTCATAATATTTAATTATATTATCGAAAAGTATTCTTGTTTCTCGATGTAGTTTATTAATTATTAATTGAAATTCTTGGTATTTAAAAATACTATGATGCATTATGTTTATTTCCGCAAAGTTAATAGCGGTTTGTACATTTGTTTGGATTTCGCTTATTACGCGAACATTGTTTGCTAGGTTTTCGAGTAATGCAATAAAGTACGTTGTCGTATATGTGGATTGAGTCATTCGTGTAATTTATACGGTATTGGTTTTCTTGTTGATTTGCTTTGACATTAGTCAACTGTGAGTCAGTATCCTTAGTTAATCGTTTAACAATTGTTTGTGTATCAGAAATATCCTGATGGAGAGTTTCTTGATTTTCTTGGTGTGTTGATATAGTTATCATATCGTTCTCCATCATCAGCGTCAAGGGTTCTATAGATATATTTATGGCCTTTCCCTATGAAGTTAAATAATCCTCTTTTAGTTCTTTTCGCTGGGTTGTATAATGATTTACGAATGATTTAATTGACTTTGCTTGATTAATAAGATCGTGTGTTCTTGTAATAAGAAGGTGGTCTAAGAGTGTATTTGAATTTTTTAAAGTTTCTGCGGCTTGTAGAAGAGTTTTTTCTGTCGCTTCAATACACTCTTGTATATTTGTTAGGTTTACGTGGTAATAAACGTGATGATAGTTATTTACTATATAGCCAGTCCCTTGGTAGATAGGTAATAGTGGGTTGGTTATCTCTTCTATCTTGTACTGGGCGTTAACAATCAGTGGAAGGAGTATCAGGATGATCTTCATTTTTCCTGAAATCATAATCGTCTTTTAATATCCTTGGGGTGTCTCTGATTTTTAAATACAGCTGATTTATATTTAGGCTGTATATTTTTTTGTTAGTTTCCGGGGTGTATTTATCCACTGGTTACTAGCTTCGGGTATCTCCGGGTCATTTTCACGTTTTTCATTTTAGCTAGAACATATGCCTTTTTCGTATTCAGTTTTGTATTAATATTTTCGTTTAGTTCTTTAAACGTTTCCGCTAATTCATGTATATAATCAGTTTGTATTTGATTTAAGTTTTTCTGAAAATTTAGTTGATAATTTAGGGTTCCTTTAATTATTTGAAAAGGGGTATAATCGTGCGAAGAATGTATACTATTATTATAGTTTAATATAGCAATATCAACTAATTCTTGAATTGTCTTAGATCGGTGATTATCTCTAAGCGTAATTAGGCTTTCTTTAAGTGTCGAATGAAATCTTTCGATAGGGGAGTTCGAATTAGGGTTATACGGTGTCGTAAAGTGTAACTCTATTTGATATGTTTTACAGAGATCTTGAATTAAATTACTTTTAAACGTTCGCGCGTTATCAGTAGTAATTTTACAAGGCGTACCGTGGTGAGAAAATAATTTAATTAAACTTTGACATATTTCTATAGATGTCTCGTTTATAGAGTAGACAGTAGCGAATTTCGAGAAATTATCTATAATCGTCAAATACTTTTGAGCTGATATAGAATATACATCCATATAAATGTGTTCAAATGGTTTAGTGCCCGTTGGTGTGGGTTTAAAATTTATTTTATAAGGATGTCTATCATTCTTTGATTCTTGACAGGTCTCACAAGTATTCACAAAGTTTATCACATCTCTTTCCAAACTTGGCCAATAATAATGCTGCTTAATATTTTTTATATTTTCGGTCATTCCTCTATGTGATGTTTTCGTTTGGTGATATCGTTCGATAATTTCTTTTTGTTCGTTTTCACTTGTGACGTCATAAAGTAGTACGTTTGAGATGACAAGTTTGTAAGCATTATGTTTAAATGTTTCTTGAAAAACTCTTATTTTTATCCGATCGGACTAAAAACGACACCTTTCCGATGTGTTTTCTCACCGCAAAAGTCATGATTCCAGTATATTGTATTCGTTGCTTGGCAACATGGAATAACTGTACAAGAATAGAAAATAACAGTCCGGGAATTTAACATTCCCGTCCTAGGCAGGGAATGTAACATTTCTGTCATATTCAAACGCCTTGTTTGTCAGATCTGACGTCTATCAAAAGTAACATTTAGCGGTAGTTTCCGTAGCTACGTAATAAACTTCAAGCTCGCTCGATTCAAAACTTGATATTATGTTGAGTTTAAATTTAAAACACGTTTTTATCTACAGTAATATTTGGCTCTATTTATATAAGTACGTATTCTAATCAATTTCGATCGGATAAAAAATAGTATGTGCAACTCGTAGGAAAAGCACATTCCTGGACTCCTGTGTTGCTGGCCTCGGCTGCGCCTCGTCCAGCAACTACCACAGTCGAATGTTTTGCTTTTCCTCCTAGTTACACAATATACTATATTAGTGGTTCCAATTCTTTGTTTGGGAAATGTAAACAGTACATATCGGGAGGTAAATGATCTCTAAGAAGTCGTTGAACTTCTTCTGTTGAAGGGTTTTGATTAATGAAAATTAAAAATCTCTTTTTAGTATTGAATAATTTCATCGTTGTCACGTAAGATCTATCTTTCGCGGTCCATTTAAATATTGCCTGATTCTTAAATGTATTTACAGACTTATTTACATATGGGGCACCAAGAATTGAGTCTTCCCTTGATGTATGTATTGTATCAGTATCTGAGTTGCTTTCTTTTACATTATCCTCTTCTTCGGGGATGTCATGATTTTTGGTTTCTTCTAATGAGCTGGCGGTATCAGTTTCTGACTTTTCTTTCTGTTTGCTAGTTGATGGTTGAGGTGTCTTTTTAACTGATGTTAGTTTTTACCATTTGTCGATGGTTTGGGTGAATTTGTTTTATTCGGAGCTCTAATCTGAATATCCGATATAATATTTATTTTTGTAGTCTTTTTATTAACGTCCAACCCTTTTTCTGGATATGCTTTTCTTGGTTTTTCAAAAAGGTTTTCCTGCGAATCGAAAAAGTGCTTGATTTTTTCATGCCACAATTGTTGATCATCTTCTTTGTCTTTTTCGCATATAGCAGACATGTGTGTAGGTGGTGATTTTATTTCTTCTATTGGATTTGTTTCTCTTGGTGGTCTGGAGAGGGCGTCTGCATTGGAGTTTCGTATCCCTTTCTTGTAATTTTAGTCTCCATCTTACAAGTTTTGAATTTGGTTCTTTAATCGAGAATAGCCCCTGAAGTGGTTTGTGGTCGGTTACAATCGTAAACTTTCGTCCAAACAGATATGGTCGGAAGTACTTTGTAACCCAGACAATGGCTAGGAGTTCCTTTTCAATAGTTGAGTAATTATTCTCTGCAGGTTTAAGGGTTCTACTACCATATGCAATAGGTAGGTCGGTTCCAATTACTCCTTGCGATAAAACAGCGCCAATTGCGTAATCTGTGGCGTCTGTGGTTAATATAAATGGTTTAGTAAAATCCGGGTATTGAAGTATTGGATCATTAGTCAAAATATGCTTACATAGCTTAAAAGCGTCAATAAATGGTTTATCATGAGTTATCTTAACATTTTTCTTTAAGCAATGGGTTAGAGGTTTCGTGATCTTAGCAAGATTCTTTATAAATTTCCGATAGTATCCAACGAGTCCTAGAAATGATTTTATTGCTTTCGTTGTACTTGGAATTTTAAAATTCTTTATTGCCTCAATCTTTCTTGGATTTGGTTTTATTCCATCGGGTGTGATTACATGTGCAAGGAATTCAACAGTTTTTTGCAAAAATTCCGACTTATCCAATTGAATTTTCATATTGAAAGAAATAAGTCGTTCAAATACTAATCTTAGAGGCTAGTAGAGTAGATTATAATATCATCCATGTATACCAAGCAGATTTTTTCCTTGTAATCCGCGTAAGACATTGTCCATTGCACGTTGAAACGTGGAAGGAGCATTTTTTAATCCAAACGGCATACGTGTATACTCGTAATGTCCGTTCTCTACGTTAAATGCTGTCTTTGGAATACTTTTCGGATCCACTTCAATCTGGTGAAAACCACTTGCCAGGTCAAGCGTGGTGAAATATTGGCATTTTCCCAGTTTATCTAATATGTCCGAAATATTTAGTACTGGATATCGATCATCCGTTGTTTTTTCGTTCAATTTCCTGTAGCCGATTACTAGTCTTCATTTCTTTTGTCCTGATGCGTCCATTTTCTTAGGAACGATCCATATAGGTGAACTCCACGGAGAGCTAGAGGGTTGAATGATTTTTATCACGTAACATCTGCTCTATTTGGTTATTTACGTTCTTGTGTACATAGGGGTATCTGTAATTTTTTGTATGTACTGGAATTTCATCGGTGGTATTAATAACATGCTTAACTTGATGTGAGAATGTTAATATGTCTCCAGGTTTATACAGGATTTTATCAAATTACTTTAGAAGTTTAAATAGTTTATTTCTTTCTTCTGAATTTAAATGCTCATGTCTAATAATTTAACTTCTGAAATCTATATCCTCGTAGACTATATCCTCGGTAGTCTGTTTTTGTTTTACTAAATTATTATTTATTTCGAAATTAAATATTTCGTAATTGTTTATTTCGATTGGTTCCATTAAGAGGCTATAATTTATGTTACAGTTAATCACGATAGTTTTATCAGAATGGTTGGAAATATGGATTATATAAGATCCATTGTTAATACTTATAAGGGTAGGTTGTATTTCGATTTCTTCACCTCGATAATAGGGTACCATCCATGTAGTATCATTCGGTAAGGTTGTCTTAAGGGTAGTTTTGTGTATGGTTCTAGGGGGTATTTCGATTTTATATTGCTCAAAATTTTGTCTGTATTGGAAAGGAATTTCCATATACTGATTTCTGAGATTTTGATTTTTTAAGTCAATATTTAATTTCAGTTTGCAAAGGTCTTTAATTCCCAAAATTCCATCAAATTATTCGTGGAATGGATAGAGAATAAATTCTATTGGTTCCGTTATACCGTAGCATAAAAATAAGGGAATGTTTGCTTTACTTGTGGCTTTTTTCTATCCGCCACAAGTTTGAAGGGTACTTATATATCGTTTAATTAGTTCAGTTTAGGTACAAAATTTTTATTTCTGATTTAGTCTATGAAAATCTATGTACCCAGAGACATAATACTATTCATTCATTACGGCCCTTTGGCTAATGAAGGTCTAAGGAGAGATGCATGAGAACCAGTATCGATAAGTAGTCGAATATTATAATTAGGGACTTCGATATAGGGTAGTTGGTTTATTTGGAACCTATTTAAGCTTAGGCAAGGTTTTTCTCGTCCGAGGCTTGTAATTGAACATTTTCCTATTGTTCAACTAATGTCTCCTCAGAGAGTTCCAGTTCCTCAAGATGCTCTGGGTCTGTATAGTAATAGTTACTACATTCATTTTCATCTTCCTCAATAGAATTGAATTGAGGATCGTAGCATTCGTTTTCTAAATGGATTAATTCCTGAAAAGAAAAATTGCGATTTCCTGGAGTTTTTAATTGGTTTTGAAATGGTCTTTGTTGTGGTCTCATTTGGGATAGATTCTTGTGAATCGTGCTTACGCCAGACATTGGTTGTGGATATAGTTGCCTATTCCTTGGATTAGGGGTAAATGGTGGCATATTCCTTTGGTTAGGGTTAAATGGTGGTTGTTGTTTTTGTGCTTGATATTGCACATTATTTAGACGATTATTTGGGACATTATTTGGACGATTATTTGAGCCATTATATGGACGATTATTTGGTATTCTAGAGAAGTTCATAAAGGATTGATGAGTTGGTAATCTTTGAAAATTAATTGGGGAATGATTCGGTGTTCTAGAATTTTGTTTAGTTTGGTTATGTAAATAGTTATTTTTAAAATAACTTTGACATGTTAATATTTCATAATTAGTAATTACATCGATTGCATTGTCTAAGTTTTTGTACTATTAATAGTGTTCTTAATTCACTGGAAATATTAGCTAAGAGATTTTGAGTAGCGGTTAACTCATTTTGTGAGATTAATATAGCTCTAGCTTCGATATTGTGAACTTCATTACATATTTTAGTATTTATTTTGGTAACTAAGGCTTTGAGTTTTTGGATATAATCTTGATTAGATTCATTATTTTTCGTTAAGAATATTAATTGTTGTTGTAAATTAGCTCTGGTAATTGGATCACTGAATTTTTGTTGTAAAGCTATTTTAATTTCTTCCCAGGTTAATAAATCTGAGCGAGTAAGTAAAAAGCTGTTCCTACAATTTTTGATTTTATAGCTAATAAAACATATTCTTGTTGCGATACATCATTAGAGAAATATCTAGTATGAAAGATGTTTATTTGATTGATAAAAGAATCTAAACATGATGGCGTTCCATCGAAGGTTTTCAATAGGGTAACGGTAGATCTCAAAGCGTCAGCCATTTCTATCAAATTATTACAACTACTTAATGGTAAATCAATTATATGGTTACTTATTCTAATAGATTGATCTTCAGATTTATCAAATCTAAATCTAAATTAGAGGTTAATAATGGGTGATTTTCAGAAATATCAGAATATAGTTTTTCAATACTTAAATTAGATTGGTTACTCGTAGAAGATTGTTCTTTAAAATTCTTCTTTGGATAAGTAATATCTCCTAATAACTTTTTGGAGAATTTTTTCATTTCATTTCTAACTAACAGGTTGTGCAACTATAAGAATTCAAGATGACTTACAGCCTTGTCTTGTTTCCAGTCTTCTTCCTGTATCAGACAATGAGATAGCTGAGGAGATGAACTGCTCGGGTCACTCGCTGCCTGTAGTGGACACTAGCATAGGCCAATTTGTCCGACTGACTGATCGTTGTGGCGTACCATAAAGCGATGCGTCAGGAGTCACAAGATGCTTGACTAAGTTCTCGATGTTGTTCTTAGTCCTTTCTTAATTGTTGAAACAAAAGGTAGTGCACCTTTGATCACTTCGGTAAATCTCGTACTTCCGAAAACGTTTGTTTTTAAAAAGTGTATTTCAAGTTACAAGTGTTCAGTACAAAGCTTTCTTAATGACTAACCTGCTGAGCTTGCAAATGACTAATACAATAATATGAATAATAATATGAGTAATAACAACAGTAATTCAGCGAAATTGCCATATAATTGTATGGTGGTTATTTGTTTATGTATCTGCAAATACATAGCACTATACCGTTTTATTTTTGTCGGTACAATATCCTTTACATCGGCAAATGTAGAGATATAGTGTGCCTCTAACATAATATACCTACTGGGGTGGAGGCTGTTGGGGCCCTTCCTTCACATCTGCAAATGTGAAGGCCAATTTTAGTTAAAGTTATTCGCATCAGCAAATGCGAATTTGTAAATAGGTATCATTATTATTTATTAACATCTCCTGCAAGCAATGTTTACTCCAATTTTTTCGTCACCGGCCGGCTCATATCAACACGAATTGTTTACAAATAATGCGTTCCGGTATCACACCGATTCGATAGATAAGCCGAACGATGACATTCCGATAAATTTATGACGAACGGCTAAATCCCATTCTAGCAAAATTTCTATTAATTTACCTTTTTTTTCTTAATTTTGGGTTAGCACTTGGTTAGGTCTTGTCGATTGAGTCCCCGTAGCGAGAAGGGAGCCATGCAAGCCATAATAATACCCAACTTGGGATTTAGTCGCTCGTAAATTATGAGTCAGCTTGCCTTTGTGGCTAGTTTTTAGGAGTTAATTTCGTGCGAAAAAGGCACTCTTCGACTTACTCAAAATTTTAATGACACTAATATAACCATTATCGGATAAACCGATTTCTAACATAAACAACTAGTTATTGAAGTGAAACTTCTTAACGCGCGCCGGGATTAAAATTGGAAGGTCGCGGCACACGACGAGCGATACACGACGAGCGACACGACCTGGCGGAACGAAAAATATGAGAATATTGTTATTGTGATATCTTTGTTAGTTTACAAGCAAAAAATATGGGATTTGCTCTATTATCTTGTCAAGACATAAGCGAAACTTTTATGAAGAATATTTTTTTCATTTAGGCCTTCCCTTTTTGTTAATTGAGTGGTATATATAAAAAAAACTACTTTTTAACCAAATCCTTTGCGATATGTATAAGGCTAGGGCGTTTAAGTTTAAGAAGTTTCACTTCAGATATGCGCATATAGTGCACACGCTATTTTTCTTAATGCTCACAGTATGCTTTGCTTCGAGATGGACTCACCCCCTGATTCGCTTACTTCCGATGAATATTGTCCCCTTTTTTCGTCTCCTTTGCGAGCAAGACGTGTCACTAACACTTTCACTTGAAATGCGATCTAGGCATTTTTCTTCTTAAAAGCAAAAGAAAGAACCGATTACGGATTCGTTACTTGCATATACGTAATAAAAATACGTACATGGTTACTTGTCACCGAACGGTACAAAATTGTATTGACGCGGGAAAAAGTTGTATAGTACAAAGTGTAATGAGGGACGGCGGAGATGCGAAGGATAATTTAATATAAACTGAACTTCCCAAAGTGAAATTATTTTCTTGTAAGCTTCTCACATGCTCTAATCTGCAAGTATAATTTGAACAGTTCTTACGTAATTTTTGTTTATCCAATGAAGTCACAAAAGTGCAAATTTTTATGGTGCGATAACAACATAATTATATATTTTTATATTAACAGAAGAAAGTATGGACGTTGACCCCAACTACGATCCGTCAGACTTCCTGATGTCCGGCCTCGCATCGGTTCGCAAAGTAGAAGATCCGATCCAGGGCCAAGATATAAAAATTCACGACGATTTGGCTGTCAGTGAAAGCGAAGACGAAGAAGTTCATCACGAATTACAGCCTGAACCGGATAACATGCCGGAAGACGAGGATGGTGTCTGGTTTTAGAATAGAAAAGTTTATTTATGTTTTTTTACGATACGTTTCGTATTCTCGTTAAGCGTTGTTAAAAGTTACTTGTTAATAAAAAAATGTAAATGCGCAAGCCTTGTCTCTGTGCCTTTGAAATTGCCGGATGAGGGATAAAGGCGGAAGAGTTTGATATTGAAGCATTAAAGAAGAAAATAATGACAGAGTATCGTACCATAAGTCCTAGCGATCCATGCTCAAATGGAAAATACTTTCCCTACAAGATACCTTTTTATTCATAATTAATACAAGATGGAAATGGGGAGTTTCGCCAATGTTGACAAGCAAACATTATATATACCATATAAATTTGTATGATTATAGAATATGTTCTATATTGTTGTTGGGATTCATGTTTAGCAGACAAATTGTTTCCTACTACACCACCTCAGTTGTATGCTTCTTTAATAAGGCCGCTTCGGCTCTGACTTCAGGGTGTAAATAGCACAAGTGCTAGGTTTAATAACCCTTATGAAGCTGAAAAACCTAAAAGAACTGGAAAATACTCGACGTTTCGAAGAACAAATCTGCCCCCGTTATTACGAAGGAGAAATCTAAAAATGGAAATGGTTAGTAAATGCAAATAAAGCAGTAAAAAGCTCGTGCGCTTTGTTAACAAGAATAATGCCATTGTTATTATTGATATTTTTCCTGTCAAAGTCAATTCAAAACTTGACAAAGTGCACGAGCTTTTTACTGCTCTATTTGCATTTACTTTAATTTTCATTTTTAGATTCCTCGTTCTTGAAACGTCGAGCATTTTCCAGTTCTTTTAGGTTATTCAGCTTCGTTCGAGTCACTAAATTAGCACTTAGACTATTTACACCCTGGACCCAGAGCCGAAGCGGCCTTATTCAAAAAGCCTACAACTCAGGTGGAGTAATAGGCAACAATTTGTCTAACATTGGACCTTTGACGACTTCTCGGATGTTTTATTATTTTCTTTAATTTTGAAACGAATTTTAAATGCCAAATGACTACTGAAAAAATGCTAACCAGAAATAAAACTATTAATAATAGTTTAAATATTATTTATTTTAATATCACAGCATTTAATCTGATACTATAAGGAGGATTTATATATGGAAAACATGTGATGTGTGTAAGGTGCGTTCATTTGTATGTTGAAAGTTACGTACAGAGCTTATTGTGAGAGGTAGACAAACTATATAATGAAGTCTCCCATTTTTACATTGAGCACTTTTTGCATAATAATCCTCTCGAACTACTTAATACTATATGGTTTGTTGGCATCATCTTAAACATTAAGCCACTAATTGAGAGAAAAATGAAATACAATTACAATAGAAAGCAAGTCCATATTTGGTTCTAATCTGATAGGTGTTATGGAAATAATGTCACATATTTAGAGGACGAATTTAATTGTCAAGATATATGGAGTCCGAAAAATAGTTTTTGGAAACACTTTGGGATTTTACATTACGCATAAGTAGATATTTTTGAGGCGGGAGCGTGTATGTAAATAAATTTACTTTTGCAATACTTTGAGTTAATCAGATTAATTTCAGGCAACCATTGCTCGTATTTTGCAAGCTTCAATCGTTATAACTGGATTGAGGTTTTATCTAATAAGTATGTCCAGTTATTAATCATTGAATAAGGGAATTAAAAAAGAACTTAAAACCAAAATGATATCAGACTTTTTTCATTCGGAAGCGAATGCTTTTTATAGTATTAATATACATGTTGCCGAAATGTGTTTTTAAAGTCAACACTTTGCTCATACTGAGATTTCTTCGTAATTTGCGGAGGAGAATCATTCCCCTAAGTATATAGCATTATTTCCATAAAACCCAGTAATGATCAGAAAACATATTAAACTAGTGTAAATGATAAAAATCATACTGAAGAGAGTGTATATCCCCTATAATTTTGTACTATAGCTTGCCAATATGTCCTACAAATATTAAGTTATTATTATAAATAAATATCGTAAAACGTATTTCCCTTAAGTAATTTATAGAACTACGAATATGCTCTAAAATTTGCATAGCGTTCGTAAACCAAATATGACATTTATTTTCCTAGTACATAATTAAAATAAATAGTAATAAAAATATACAACCTCTTACAAAATATGTTTATATAATCTATATACCATACCTTCATATATTTACTTATATGTACAGTGTTTCCCTATAAATGCACCCCCCTTTAGCTTATTAATTTGACGGTTTGGAAAATGTTTATTGAAATTATAAGACTTAGTAAGAAGTTCTTTATAACGCTATGTTTATATCTAAAAGGTTGTCTTTGACAAACCTTAGCTTAAATCTTCTTGAACTATATTGTTTATCATATAGTCCGTTCCTTATATTTAAAATGCAACGTAAATCACAGGCCTCTTTATTTTGTGTAAAGTGCAACACCCTTTTATTTGAAAACTTGACACTTTTACGTAGAATGTAGAAAATTACATGTTTTCTTCCCTATACTGGGAAGTAGGTCAAATTTGAAATAGAAAAACGATTAAATGGGGAAAGTTTTAGACGTACTTAAAAAAACTAAAGTTGATCATGGGCCTAAAAAAAGAGACGTCGTGTACAAAATCCGACCTAGTTAGACAAAAATGAGAACTTATTTCGATAAAAAAGCTTACCCACTATGATGATGATGGTCGTGAATTCACGAACGTAACTTGTATATAACCTATTTATTTTGTCACATTTTGTGTCCTTCTATCTGCTAAAATCTATTATTTATCAAAATTTTAATTAACAAAAAGGATTCCCGGAGTTTTAATAGTGTGTTTGTTGTTGTTTGTGATAATGGATTGTGTAAAAATGTGAAGTGTTTTGTCGGAATTTTCTAGTTTTGCCTTCCCGTATTTGGCGCCAAGAAGATTGTTTACATCTGGACGACGATAATTGGGTGTGCTGTGTTCCATTATCATGTGCTGTTTTCCTCTCTTCAAAAGTTCTCCTGCTACTCCTCAGACGTGATATTTTCTATTCTTTTCTATTTTGTCGTTAAAGAATCCCACAATGTCTGAAGTTTTCAAATGTTGCAAAAACAAGATTAATAATAACTGCATCTGTGTGGTCTGTAACAACATATTTCACCCAAGTTGTTGGAAGAGGACAAAGGGTTATAGAGTTTTATCAAAAAATTTAATTTTTTGCTCAGAGGATTGTGGAGATGGAGTGGGGAATGATGGTGCAGACGCAGAAAAAGCTCTCCAAAATACGATTGAGGAACTGACAAAGGAACTGCAGATGAAAAATTCCTATATTAAGAGGATAAAGAGGAACTCTAGTGCCTTTGAAATTGAAGCTGCTGAACTTGAAACCGGATTACTCAGTGAAATTGAAACATACAGGCTTCGGATGAATAAGCTTCAAGAAACAATCGATGAGCAACCAAAAATTATACATTCTTTGCAAAACGTTGGTGTTGTCGACTCGGAAACACAAACGACTACAAGTTTGAGTACTGGACAAACGCAGACATTAAATCTGAACAGGACTTGTGAAACACAGACCGACGAGGGAACAATTCCGCTACTTTCATCTGAAACGCAAACAGAAAATGCTTGTTTCAAGGATTTTAATATGCAAACGACCCCGATAAACCACTTGGATTATAGAAACTTGAACAATTCTGGTACCCAAACTAAATTAACTTGGTGTTTAAAACCTAGAATTCAACGACAGCTTTCAAGCCTTAATGAACATAATAGGGACAATGGAAACATGATTGCCCGCACTGGTAATGCCGAGAGTGGTAAACGGACTTTCGGGGCATCTGCTATGGATCGAAGCAAGGAACAACTGCTGCTAATTGGGAATAAAAATTACTTAAAAGGTTTACCCATGCTTTTCAAATGGAAATCGCTATCAAAAGTCGATATTAATTCTCAGTACTCAGAAAGAAATGAGCTCATGGAAGATATAGTGAAGAGAAATGCTGAACTAAGTCTTAAATTTACAAAGAGTGATTATGTGGTGCTCTTCATTGGCTCGCAGAATGCAGTTAAAGGTAAAATGCCAACTAAAGATTTCCTAAGAAGTGTCATGGAACATTATAGGAACACAAACCTTGTAATCGTATAACCATCATATGTCTGTAACAGAAGAGTCTTAAACATGTTTATATATGAACTTAACAGATCAATCAAAGCGTTCTTTCATTATGCTAGTGACCAAGTTAGATTTCTAACAATGAAGTCTTTTGTGAGTACCTCAAACCATCAAATAAATTCAACATACATACATGACAGTAATATAAGGATGGTTAGTTATATATGTCGAGAAATCCTTAACAACGGAAGTTACGCTCCACAAGAAGCAACCAGGCAAACATTATCCAAGCAGAATACAACCCAGGAAAGTTTATCTTTGGAGGAGCGATTGGTTGGTCTTACGTTCCCAAAGGGGGATCCTCCTCCAATGGAGGCGATCCGGCGAGTAAATCTCCTTGCTGATTTGTCTAATGATGATATTAACCGCGATGATAATGACATGCTATTTGCGATCATTGACAAAAACTCTGAGCCTCAAAACCAAAATTTTCTGACGCCTCCAGACCCGCCGGACATAATATAGATGGACATAGTTTTGTGCAGTCTTCCCGAATAGGTCAACTCCCCGTCAAGAATGGTGGAAATCTTAAGATAATGCATCTTAATATAGCGGTTCTTGGGACTGATTCTCTTGACATGTTGCTTAGTGGACATGATATTGATGTACTCTGCCTCTGCGAGCACTGACTAACTAAAGACAAGCTTGAAGTCACTTTTCTTAACAATTATAGACTGATATTATATTTTTGTAGAACACAATCTCACAGGGGTGGTGTGTGCATTTATGCTAAGAAGGATTTGGATGTTAGTCCATGTATTTGTAGCAATAGCATAGAGAGGGAATTTGAAGCTTCTATAAGTGTCTTAACTATAAGCAAACTAAAATATAAGATATTCGTAATTACCATGTATCGAACGCCTGATAGTGACACTAGTACTTTTTTTGAAGGTCTTTCAGTTGTTGAGTCGGGTGTATCGATTGAATGATCTTTATATATTTTGTGGCGATTTTAACATCAATTTGCTTGAGAAGGTCAATAATAGAACAATAGAACAAATCTAATAAATACCTTTTTAGAATATGGAATGAGACAGCTCGTTTTTGATGCGTGAGAACTGGAGCGAAATGTACTGTGCAAGCAATTTTGATTCGGATTTTAGTTGTTTTTACAATGACTTCATTTATTACTATAATAGGGCAACAAAAATCATATCAAAGAAAAAAGTGGTTTTCCTCGCAGCTCAGAGATGCATGATTTTTTGTGTGACCTAAATCAATTAAGAAAACAAGTGGATAATCCAGTTGTCACTGGCAGATATAAATCTCTTTTATCTTTGTATAAAGAATCTGTAAAGAAACGACGGCGTTCTGTTAATGACAATAGATTGAAGCATTCATTAAATATAGGTAAAGAGAGCTGGAAAAAATTAACGAACACAGAATTCATAAAAACCCTATTAAGGACATTACAGTTACTGCACAGGATGGCTCATAAGTTTCTATATTTCTTTGTAAAAAATCCTATGGTGAATAAATTATAATTGATTTTGATACTTTTAAATTTAGAAAGGTGGAATCAATATCTATATATAGTTTACACATCTGATACATAGGGCTGCCCTTAGATATATTTGTTTTAGGAAAGTCCAGATAGAAGACCGTCCTAGATCTTACATAGAGTTGCATCCTCTCTGGCTCAAAATGGCAGATCGAATCGTCCAGTTGTCTACTTCTTTCAGCTATAGAGACAATATAGTTATGTATAGATTTAAGGTCCAATATGGATATGAATGTTAATAATTTAGCGAAGTTGTTTTCCATAGGCACATACACAAACTTAATATTCTTTTTAACTTATAAAAAAATCAGTTCCTAGTAGCTACATCAGTTGTCAATGTGTGGCAACAATTTCTTTATAGCAATCATGCTTCAATCAGAATTTTCGACAACATTGTTCTAGGTAATAGGTATAGACTTAGTAAAAAGCATCTTTGTCGGAAACTCGTTAATTATGTGCTACCGAGCCGTGTTCTCACAAGTATTTTCACTCTGTCCAATTTGAAACACATTTGCATTAGTGACTACTCGATACTAAATAACTCTTCTTTAGAGGTCGGTGTTCCGCCTACATGTCTCAATTTTGATAAATGTGCTTCTGACAGCTCTTTTTTAGGGTAAAGAATGACACGAGCATTTCGATTTTGCTCAACCATTCAGTCAATTCGAAATAAAATTGATGAACTTTTTGTTATTTTAGAAAGTTTAAATTATCCTGATATTGTTCTATTGACAGAACATTGGCTTAAGCCAGATGAGCCTTTATATGTTCCCTGTTATTGTGTTGGCTCCAAGTTCTGCAGGTCGAGTAGTGGACATGGAGGTACTGTCGCCCTTGTGAGTGAGGGAGTCTCTCAGGCGTTTGACCACTTTGATAACATGCTCGTTGAGAGGGAGTTTGAGTCCTCAATTTTACACTCCAGAGAATCAAATTGCTTTATAATATGCATTTATCGCTCTCCAGGATGCAATATCTACATATTTTTAGATCGACTGGAATCTCTTCTCTCAAAATTTTCATTAAAACATAAAATCATTTTAACGGATGATCTAAACATTGATTTTGAAGACATTAACACGTTCCCTGCCGTCACGGTCTATAGGACCGAGAACGAAGTGTTCAAACTATAAAAACTCGGTCCTATAGACCGAGATAAAACGGTTCGCACATGCCAACTTTGTCTATAAGACCTAGATCGTTTAAAGGTTTCCGAGCGCCGCCGGTCTTTTCTTTAGTACCAATAAGCATGATAATAGACCGAGCCGACCTGTGAGACAAGTTCGCACCTAGCAGTTTTGAGTTATTTTAATTCTACTAATATCAGTACAACATAAATATCTTATAATTTTTTTCATATTTTCATCGTTTAATTTCTTAAATGTTTTAAGTATCGAAAAAGGGTTCCTGAGCAACCTCTAAAAATCTCAGAACCCAAACCTTACCGGAAATATTTTTTGAGAAATTTGTCAAATATCGAAAAATATGCCTCCTAGAATGTATATAAGTTGAGCCGGCCTTACTAATCAACGTGGACGCCTGAAGAGATTCGAACAACAAGCGTAAACGCGTCACAACACGGACCGCGGTACCGGACCGAGTGTCGCAAATCGAAGACGAGATCCTCCTGCGCCGACTCGGTCTATAGGACCGAGCGACAAAAAAAATATATTTTTGAAGGCTAAAGGCGTTATTTTCCAAAATTTTCGCTAGAAGACTTTTAGTTATGCAATACTTTACTCAGTGGCGTTATTGGCCTGTAGGAACAAATTTCAAAAAATACCGTTATGGTCCAAACAAGCAAATATACCTACGGCAGTGAACGTGTTAATAATCGTTCGACCTTGACACTACATAATTTATTCAACTCATTCAATATTAGCATGTATGTCCATCAATCCACTGGTGTAACAGACGCATCATCGACTACAATTGATTACATTGTCTGTAACATCTGCGATGCTGTTCCTTGGGACGTTTTTGGCCCGGTTTTATCAGACCATAATAACATTGTAGCAAGTATTCCTCTAGCATGTAATACCTTGTCGGGAGTGAGTAGATCGGGTAGGATTTACAGCACACATGGATTCCAAGTGTTTCGTGAGAGTTGCATTTCCTTCGATTGGAACTCTACATTGAATGTGGAGATTTCCTTGCAGTGCTTCCACGAGTCGTTGGCCAACATTGTTAATATTTCCTTTCCGGTTCGCTGTCTGAGGGTGCGGTGCAGGGATAGCAAACGGTGGTAGACCAAGGGCATTCGCACATCGTCGTCTAATCTAAGGTTTTGGAATACTGTACAGAAGAACTACCCAAATAATGAAATGGTCCGGTTTTTTTTTTGCTACCGGAAGATGTACAGGCAAGTTATCAAAAATGCAAAAAAGATGTATTATCCCAAACGTTTGTGTAATTCCAACAATCAACAAAAAGATTCTTGGTCCATTGTTGGTGAAATAACTGGGGGAGCTTCCAATAATACCAAAATATCCAACATTAATGCAAACGACCTCAATAGTTACTACTGCACAGTTGCTGAAAATCTGACTAAGGACTTGCACCCTACAACTGACCCTCTATCTTATCTTCCAAACGCCCGTGGTCCTGAGACATTTAATTTTTCTCCAACCACACCTTTAGAAGTGGATGAAACTATCAAATCCATGAAAAACAGGAGGGCTGCTGGTGAGGATGGAATTTCCTTAAACATAATGGCTCAGTTACCAATGGATGCCATTGTTGCGTTGTCCTCCGTCATGGACGTGTCATTTGAAGCGGGGATTTTTCCGTCTAGCCTGAAAGTTGTCAGGGTCACTCCCCTCTACAAGGGAGGTGACCATAGTTCCACGTCAAATTTGAACCCGATTTCTCTTGTTTCCACACTGTCAAAATTGATTGAAACCTCTCGGTTGAAACTCTTGCTCGTAAACGAATTACTTCTTTCCTAGTAAAACACAAGATAATAAAGCAACACCAGTATGGTTTTCAACAGGGTAAGAGTACATCTGATGCTATGTTTGATCTCTTATCGAATTTATTTCGGGGTATCAACAGAGGGGAGTCCTCCGCGGCAGTGTTTTGTAACTTATCTAAGGCGTTTGATTGCGCGAGCCACGGTATACTGTTGCGGAAACTATCGGTTTATGGCTTCCATGGTGTGGCTTCTGGGTGGATTCAATCCTTTCTGTCGGATCATGTTCAGTTTATGTCTTTGGGGGGGCGTTTCGTCTAGTAAGCAGAGCGTCTCATGCGGTGTCCCCCAGAGCTCTGTCTTGCGATCTACTTCGTTTCTAATCTTCCTTAACGATCTTCTTCAGCTTGAATTGTCTGGTTCCATCCCGGCTTTCGCGGATGATGCGTCTGTATCATGGGATGGGGTAGTCACGACGTAAACCAACTCAGGGCTGATATGTCGTCCGACATCTATAAAATTAAGGAATGGTGCGATTCTAATCTAGACTCACATTATTGGGTTTAACTGTATGGTAAACAAGATTGAGATAGGAAATCATTCTATTACTTCTCTTGATAATTCTAGGTTCCTTGGGTTGTTTTAGGACTACAGCCTAAAGTTTCAGCATCATATTTTAGAACTAAATAAAAAGTTGGCCTCGGGCTGCTACTCTATTTGTACTACCTCTAAAGAATTGGGGAAACACTTCGCTCGTAACATTTCCTTTGCGAATGTTAAATCACACCCTTCCATTCTGGGGTGGCTGTTCAATGTTTATTCCAATCGGTCTTCATTTTCCAGAAGAGAGCAATGAGAAACTTATATAATGCCCATCCTAGAGATCATTGCAAGCCTCTTTTTATTTCCAATAATACACTAACCCTTGCTTTCTTATTCATCTAAGAAACTGCTCACCTTATTCATAAAAACAAAACCGATTTCCTAATCGCCAACAAATCCATTTCACGAGACAGATAGACCATACACTTATCCCTCGCCTGAGCCTCATTAGAAACTCCTTCATTTATAAGGGCTTAAAGATATATAACCACTTAAGCTTGGAGATGAGACGTAGTCAAAATCTTAAGATGTTTAGGAAGAAATTGAAAGACAAGCTAAAAACTGTCTATATACTAGGTATGCTAAGTATTATTTAGTGTTCTGTTAAGTGTGGGACTTTTGTTCTTAGGGTAAATGTATTTGTGTCAAAATTTAATCATGTTTTGTCAATAAGATTTATTCATTGTAATAATCCTTGATCAATAAAGCACTTTCATTCATTGGCTACTGCCGTTGATACTGTGGATGAATACATAAACAATTAAAACGCATGACAGAAACTGTGGCATAAGATCAACAGATCATTTTATACCGATCTCTTTCTAAGCCAATGGATCCGTTTTTCTTATTTTTCTCAGCTATTTTTAAACATAGCGGTATCAAACCTGGTATATTCGGACTACCCCGATAAAAGTAAACCATATTATAAAGGATCGATTTAAGAAAATCTAACGTTGATTTGTTAAGTGTTTTTGAAACATGTAGATATTAAAAACTTAATAAAGAAGTCCTTATTAATTTTTACACCTTTTAATACAAACTCAAAAAGTCAAAGAGGGGCGGGCGTCCATTTATAGCGAAACACCCTGTACATACATTTATAGTCTAACAAAAATGGCACATATATTGCAATCAATAGTGCAACCGGCTACACAGTTATTGAAATGCGCTTTTCGATAACTGACTATGACTTTATGAAGAACTTAATATCTTATACTACTACACAACTTGGTTTTTCAATATTTGAACCCTATAGAATACTTCAATAAATTAAGAAATGAAATCAGTTTGGTATTAAAAAATTGGCCTACAGCGAAATTAGTAAAGACTGTCTATATAAGCGACAAAAACGTACACTAAAATATAATATTGTATATTTCCAATAAAACACTATTGGGAAACGACGGTTCGCCGGCCTAATTTATGGTTGCTTTCAACTCATTTTATATGATATAATACAAAAGAAATGCCCATTAGAAATTAGAACTTTAGAGCTAAACTTGAAATAAATAAAAGCTCTCAATCGTGGCAGAAATGCCCAAAAAAGCAAGAGCTACACTCACCGAGATAAAATTCGATCCATTCAAAATTTTGATCAAATTTAATGTATAACTTTTTTTTTCGTAGTCCGATTTAAATGATTTTTTTTTAATTGTAGATAAATCTATCGACTTTACTTAATTTCTTTCAGTTTCCTAAAAAAGTGTATACGTGTCGAAATATACAGGAAAATAGAAATGTGTGTTTTTTCCTTAAGTTTGTAACACCCTGTAGAGTAATTTTGCAATCTTAACTCTACTGAATGTGCTTTTCGACGAAGTCTAATTGATTCTTAACATTGTATTTTTTTATTCATCTTGATATCTTTCTCCGTTCAAGAGATATGAATTTTTAAAGAAAACACTACACATTTAATCAAAAGTCTTAAATCTTAATTGTAACTTAAAACTAAGGGTGTTCTGGCTTTGTAAATTAAGTCATATCTTGACAGTTGTCACGATAATTATTCAGTGGTGTTTAAATTTTAAAGTGCCAGCTGAAAATTATGGTTCTACCTACTGATGCAGCAAGAGCAGCGTTAATAAATGATGGAAGGTCGCAGTATTATGCTGCTAGAGTACTGGCAAGTACAAGATCTAGCGTTCAGAGGGCCGTGAAACGTTTTAATGACACCGGAAATTTTTTGAGGAGAATAGGATCTGGCAGAAAACGAAGTACAAAAATGTCAGAGATGATCGTTTTTTAACTCTGAATGTGTTACGGGATAGAAATACCACTGCTGTTATGGAAAGAAATCGTTTGGGAGAGGTACGACACATAAACGTAAATGAAATAACTGTTCGGAGACGTTTAAAGGAGGTGGGTTTACATGCTAGACGGCCTGCAACTGGCCCAGAGTTGACTAGAAATCATAGGACAGGACGTCTCCGATTTGCTCGAGAACAACAAAAGGGGATTCGTGGAATGGAGTAAAATTTTATTTTCCGACGAGTCAAGGTTTTGCCTAAGATCTCCAGATGGTCGTCAGATAATGTATCGTAGATCAGGTGAGCGCTTCGAACAAAACCATTTAAGATTTAGTTTTGGTGGCGGCTCTGTAATGGTATGGGGTGGCATAAATATGGAAGCTCGAACCGACTTAGTAATAGTTGATGGGGGTACCATGACGGCTAATCGATATATTCGGGACATTTTAGCACCACACGTCATTCCTTTCGCACCCTTTATAGGAAACAACTTCATGCTGATGCAAGATAATGCTCGTCCTCACATTGCAAGAGTTGTTACCCAATACTTAGACGACGTAAAAGTACGAAAAAACGAACTGGCCACCACGCAGTCCAGACCTTAATCCCATAGAGCACATCTGGGATATGATGGGCAGAAAGATTCGAAGCCTAGGCACTAACCCAAGAATGGGATCGAATCGATCAAAATCAGACTCAACACCTCATTGAACGGAGAAAGATATCAAGATGAATAAAAAAACACAATGTCAAGAATAAATTAGACTCCGTAGAAAAGCACATTTAGTAGAGTTAAGATTGCAGAATTACTCTACAGGGTGTTACAAACTTAAGGAAAAAAACAAACATTTTTATTTTCCTGTATATTTCAACACGTATACACTTTTTTAGGAAACTGAAAGAAATTAAGTAAAGTCGATAGATTTATCTACAATTTAAAAAAAATCATTTAAATCGGACTACGGAAAAAAAAGTTATACATTAAATTTGATCAAAATTTTGAATGGATCGAATTTTATGTCGGTGAGTGTATATTTCACTAGGGTAACAGGGATCAAGCTTAATAATTTCAGTCCTATTCGTTAAATAAATGCTTATCACATTTGCCTAAGCCTGAAGACAACAAGACCGAAAGGCTCATATTCAAGTCTACAGACAGCATTCCCAGCTATATAGCATTTGAAAGAATTATTTGTGCATTTACCCTGAATGAAACCCTACCACTATTCGTATACACTCATATAGTCCAAAATTAGTAATTTGCTGACCAGTCTGTCATACTGACTTGGACAGTAAATTATTACAAACTCCTATAATGTTTGACATTCTCCCTTCTACTAACCTAAAAATGTGCTTTAAAAATCTCACTCTCTAGAACACATGGACGTAACCAAGATTTGCTCCAGGGAAGGGCAATATAGGGTTACCAGTTGAAAAGTTGGAAAAGTGTTTCATTCTCTTCGAATGCTCTCCGCAAGCGCCGACAGAAGAAAATTTTTGGGGTACCACGCCCATTTTTCACTTAAAAGTTGTTAAAAACAAATAGATCGTGGGACCTCTTGTGATCAATTATATTTATGGGGCCCACCTGAAAAATTTGTGACGTTAACGGACAAAGACGAACCAGATAACTGACCTTATCGTACATCTGACCTTGCTAAAATTCGCTCCTCTGTAATTCCCCGAAAAACAAAATCCCAGCCAGCGACGCCAGCACCAATAAGAATTTCACTCAAGGCCAAAAGCATGAAATCATGTCGTATCGACTTGAAACTTGAAATGCGGTTTAACAGTCGGCGGTAGTTTAATATATATTTTTTAAATTTAGGTATTTTTATTTGTGTATATTTTTTTGGGAGTGGAGGGGGCGGGGGGGGGCAAGGCCCCACCGTGGCTACGCCTATGCTAGAGCATAGGTGGTTGTTATTTCAATTTACATAAAGTGGACTGGTAAAAGACGAGTAGCCTATAATACATTACTTAACAACTGGACCCACATATCAACAATACATTTCGTACCATAGTTTGGAAGCCTGACGTGGACTAAGCTAAGACTATTGACTAAGAAATAAAATATTTTTAGCTTTAAGCTTAGTTCATCCCAAAAAGCCAGTAGAGATTTTCAATCATTTACCAACTGATATTTTACTTACTGGACGCTTTGAAGATTTTCGCAACTCGATGGAAATCTCAGTGCATCTTATACTGAGGTTTCAATTGACGAAATCGAAGATTTTGTGATTAACAGTAGTGGGCCAGCATTAATGAATATTGTTGTTGGTCAAGGAGAAGCAGATAGAAGAACAATAAGTGCCTTATTGAGGAAAGCTAATTCAGAGCCCTAAGGTCGGTCATCTTAGCCAGACAGGTAACAGGTATTATGGACTAAAACAGAGTTTTATCCACAATACCGAAACAGAATTTTTGCACTCGACGCGCGTTTCGCTAACCATGTTAGCATCATCAGGAGATGATTAAAACTATGATTAAAACCTAAAAAATTCTGTTTCGGTATTGTGGATAAAACTCTGTTCTAGTGCATGCTGACGAAGGTTCCAAACCCCAACGTAGGTATTATGCACAGCAGGACGATTAATTTAAACAAGTAGTAAAAAATTCCTGCAGCAACTGCTCAGGTGTAAAGGGATCATGTGCATCACCGAGTGTCAAAGAAACAACAAAGAAGGTGCTTGATAAATTGAAACCTACAGTCCCAACTAAGGTACCACTTGTCACATCTGATGCTGCGAACACTCCCTTAAAAAAGGGAAAATTACCCCAATTTTCAAAAAAGGAAACCCAGTAATGCCGGAAACTACAGACCTGTATCTCTATTATCCTCCTCAAAAATTTTTGAAAGAGCTCTGTATGACAGAAGTTTTGAATTTTTAAAAACGCATGCTCTCCTTTCGGAACATCAATATGGTTTTGTGCCACTCAGGTCAACTGAGCTGGCTATATACACAGCAGTAGACCATATCGTTGGACTGATAGATAGCAACCATAAAGTTGCTGGTCTTTATTTAGACCTATCAAAAGCATTCGACATGATACATCATGGCCTGTTGCTTGGAAAACTCAGCTCGGTTGGACTGAGGGGTACATGTCTGTCCCTGATAGACAGCTATTTGAAGGATAGAAAGCAAGTAATAAGCATCACTCAAGATGGTAAATCCTATTTTTCAGAACCAACAGCGGTGGAGCAGGGTGTTCCTCAGGGATCTATTTTGGGACTTCTCTTCGTACTGTACGTGAATGGGCTCGCGGGAGATCTGTCGGAGGGCCATGTGTGCCAGTATGCTGATGACACATCGGATATATTGTCTAATACCTCTGTGGCTGATCTCTCGGGTGCGTGTTCGGATATAGGGGGTGAGATGAAAGATTGGTGTGTAAGTAACTCGCTGAAACTTAATACAGATAAAACTGGTGTCATACAGTTTAGTAAAATTAAATCAAATGAATCGGTACATGTCAAGGGAGAAAATAGAACAATTCCAATTGCAGAGTCCTTTAAGATTCTTGGGGTACATCTTGATCCATTGCTAAACTGGAATCAGCATTGTAAGATCCTTATTTCCCCTCTTATTAGTAACTGTGCTTTGGTACGCAGACTCAGGGATAATCTGTTGACTGAGACAATTAAACTTTATTGTGTCATGTATTCAGTCAATATGGAATTATGGTATCATATTTTGGGGGTCCTCTACTGAAGGTTTGGGTGTTTTTAGGGCACAGAAGCGCATTATTCGATGTGTTTTTGGTCTCTCACCCAGAACTAGTTGTAGGCCATATTTTGTAAAACTGGGGGTCTTGACTGCACCATCATTATACTTCTTGGCATTGGTCCTGTTTGTCAGGAAGAAACCTGATCTTTTCCAGAGAAACGAACAACACTATGCACAGCAGATGTCAATAATTACTAGGGGTCGTGGTGACCTGTGCATTCCTCTACATAATTCAGCTTTTTTTGAAAGAGGGCCACAGCTCAGGGCAATAAAAGCATACCGCTCGCTGTCAGAGTGCATTAGAGAGATAAGCAGTATCAAAATGTTTCGAGGAGAAACAATAAAATATCTTCAAGATAAATGTTTCTATGAATTTAATAAGTGGTGAATATTGTAGTATAGTGCATTGATATTACCTGGTATATAGGTAATATTTGTAATTGTCTTTTTATAATCTTGTTGATATAATGTACGTATATGTCAGATATGTCTTTTAATTCTTTGATAATTCCCAAAATGTCTTGTTTTATTGAAATTGTCTAATTCTCTGTCTGTTTTCATTTTAAAATTGTTTAAATTTTACCTTTCTATATTTTATGAATTCAATTTTAAATATGTTTTATGTTTTATTTTAATACAAAATTGTATCACAGCACCAAAATGGTGCACCATTTGACATTGCTTTGTGATTTTTAGATCATTTTGTTGGCAATAAAGGATATTATTATTATTATTATTATTATTATTATAAGAGAGAATAATCATCACCATCTGGGTTGATTAAGACGCTTCTTTTTATACGAAGACAAAGTCCTGATGATAGGGCAAAACTCACCAAAATAGAAGAAACAATAGAAAATTCAGAAAACCTCTTTCATTCTAATAAAGAGGCATCAACAAGTAAATCAATGCCCAAGGAAAAGATGATTGATGCTGCACCAAACAAGCATTAGAACAGGCTGAGTGTAAATTCAGCAAATACACCTACCAAGAAGATAATACCTGATGAACTTTCATCACAATTCTGGGATGATGCATTTTGGGCAGGTGACCCCAAAAATATAACACAACCCTTAATCGTAACTTATTTTCTACTGAATGTCGCATGATTAAAATGTACTCAAACCTTATGGAAACATTGAAGATCATTCAGAGAGATCAGCAATTGATAAAAGAAGAAGTAGAAGACATAAAATTGGAACAAGAATCTATTAGGAGTAGCTTAGATGATCTAAAAATGTATTACGATAATGCAAGTCCAGTGTTGGCTTCTACAGTGTCAGGGATTAATAATCTCAATTCTGGACTAAATCAATGGACAGCTAAAATTGACAGGACAAATATCAAGATAACGTCACTTCAACATTCAAATGCCTTTAGCCACTATTTATCCTGATATGCCCTCCCACACCCCCTAATACTAGAGAAGAAAAGGAAAGACAAGATCCAGGAGACTCCTCAAGTGATGAACAAGTAGACAAATCAGCACAAGCCTCAGAAGAGCAAGAGTGTGAACACTAAGAAAATGGTGCAGCATGATCATACTATAAGAAATTAGCACAGGAGAATGATAAGGAAGAAATCCTTAAGTAAAATAGCATATCTGTATTTAGATCAGTTTTTGAAGGTTTGGACAGACCTGGGATTAGCAGATGGAAATATGATTTCTGGACTTGCTAGGCTGGCAAAACTTACCACTTCCGGATATAAAACTGCTTCAAATATTGTGGATATGGTCAAGAATACTTTAAAGAAGTCAGAAATATATAGTTCTCAATTATACCAACAGGAAGAATTAATAGACTCCGTTTTTGGTAAGTTAAAGTGAAAAACCCAGGCAAAGGTTACAACAATAAATGATTTGGAGATAGAATCTTGGAAATAATGGGAATATAAAAATCACTTATGTATAGTTGTGAAGCATATATTCATTTAGAGCCTAATATAGGTTTAACGAGATTATATACCTACTTTTTAAGCTTTGTAATTTAAAGATCTTACGTTCTGGATGTACGCGCATTCATATTATTACTTGTTTATTATTTTGGTTGATAATAATTAGGTGTTAGGGGGTGTTATGTCCAATTATTTTTTTTACCAAGTAACAGCCTTTCAATAGCTAGATATGCTTCTTTTTGTAGAGTTAATAAAATTATTTATTAAAAATAAGGCAAGTTTTGACTTCGACTTAAGCCGTTGACGATATCAGATACAGTAAAACTAGATTTATTATTAGCAATTTGCTTTTCTAAGCTAAATTTTACCACAAACAGAGTACAATGATCCAAAAGACCAAAATTAACCAGTACATCAGGCTATATATTAAAATAAATTACTATTTTTTTTTTACATGACTAAAAAAATCCTGGATCCTCCTCATTGCTGGTATCTTTGATTCTCACTCTCATGCTCTAAGATTTCTGTATTTATTTTTCAAATGTTGAATTAAAGTTAATACTTTCTACATACACAATTGTGCGGTATGTGCAATTGTCCAGTCTTTATTTTGAATATCTATGACAAAAAACAATAGTAATAGCCATTGTTGTTATTATCACTCAAACCTAGTTCGATAAGGAATTAATTGCCCTCCTTATGCACGCAATTTTATTGTGGCTGATTCCTGTTTAGCCACACTAAATAAATAATTCGCATTAAAACATCCCATCATTGATGCCAATAGGGACTAATACAACCAAAAATAATATCAAATTCCTTAAGACATGCTTCCAGTCACTCGGGACGGCATACGGTAACAGCGCTTTCGTAATCTGATGGATCTCGTGGGAAGCACATACGAAAAAAAATGTGGTGATAATTAAATTCAATACAGGAAAATCAGGAATTAGTACAAGAACGCCATGAGTGTCAGCGGCCAACCATATATGGTATTGACTCAGAAATAATTCCAAGTGGATTTCTCCAAACCAAGCGAAAAAACTGGAATATCGCGTACGCAGCATTCCAGACACGTTCCTAAGAAAAATATAGCTTATGATTGGTATAAAGACAACATAGGAATGAATTTCGCTGCATTCCAACTCGTTTCTGCAAAGAAGAGTAATCGTAGTATAAGTTCCAAGCCCTAAAAGGGCCGCTAAAGTTGTACTAAGAGCGACTCTCTTCGAAAACAAGTTGGAATGATTATTATCGTCAAAAATATTATACTTTTGTCCCACGATTAAGAGCACAGAAAAGCACATTCCATATATTATAGAATACCGGTCTAACTTCCACCGAAACCACCACTCGTGAATATCATCGTCCGTGGTTACAAATAGCGCCTTCCAAGGTCTGGTGACGAATATTTTTTCGAAAAATACTTCAGACATAAACAAAATCGTTATGATACTGAAGAGACAAATAAACTTTATTAGCAAATAAAAAAATTGCATTACATTATCTGAATTTTGAGCAGTGATATGAGGTGGAAAAGCCAAGAAAAAATAAATCATCATGTACCAAAAGGACAGCAAAGGACCGAAATAGTAAAACTGATAAGGTCGGTTCATACATAAGCACAAGGTTACCGTCATAAAGTTCAACTGAAATAAGTTTCTGAAAAAGCTTACTATCCCTATATCCGACCTATACCAGACGTACGAAAACTGTTCGTAACCTAGCAAAAACAAATATGAAGAGATTAAAACTTTTATATGCATCTTTATTATCAGTATCCTACTCGCTCCAGTAACGTGATACACTAATATGGCCAACTGCATCCAACCTTTACATTCGTTTAATTGGTCCCGATGTAAAATTTTTGTTAACTTACTGTCTTCGGTAAAAAATAGGCCCAAGACCATCACATACCCTATGGGCAGCCAGAAACTAAATTCCGAATAGTACTTGTTCTCTTTCATGAAAAAATTGGTGCGATCGCATATAAAAAAGTACGCCATGATTATGGACATTTTGGTTAGTGATGTGAATAGGAGGTAATAGTTTTGGGTAATTATGTGTGACGTTTCCGTTTCAGTGTCCGGTAGTCTTTGGTATTCGTGAAGTGGACGCCCTCGAATTTTAATAATGAATCTGTGTAGACCCATGCAGCTCGCTATGAGAACGCTGAAATAAAATATAGATACTAGATACATTTTTTAATGCAAGAAATAATAGAATAATCACAGTAATATAGGATGAAACAGCAGTAGAATGAAACCTAGGTTCTAGAAAGACCTCATTTACAATCGATCGTCAAAGCAATAAATAGAATATTCACGCAAAAGAACGATTGGGCTGCACAGATCACACTAACGAATGCAGTGATAATTTGAAGCCATTCCTGTTTTTTGTACTACTTACCATATAGCTAAGATCGCAAAAGTAACGATCTGTAATGTCGTATAGGATTCCATAGAACTACAACAAGTGCCGTCGTTAAAATTCATGTAGTCGTTACAGTATCTATTCAACAGTATCTGTATGCAGTGTCTCAATGGTCTTTCGGCCAAATGGATCCCATCTGGACTTTCCAATACCATGCCTTGACCAATAAGGCGGATACTCCACCAAAGATTGGCTTTGGAATGAGATAATATCTAAAATAAATATTCTACATTATATATTGGCTCTAATAGCGTGATTAGTATTTGTTGTAAGTTTAGTCAAAAATGCACCTTGACAATCGTAGGCTAGAAAATGCTAACAAGTTTCATTTTTTTCAAATATTGCCTTCTAGCTCAAGAAAAGGTAAAATTCATTACTAAGGTCGAAATAATCTAATATCTAATGGGTTTTTGTAGTAAAAATCTGAGGATCCATATGTTTGTCACGAACCATCCAAATTGAATGCCATTTCTTTTGCTGCAAAATTTGAGTATTTATAAACAAAAAGCTGGGAATACCAATAGATTAACAAATGGGGAACGTCAACTATACAGGGTGCATTGATCCCTCCCAGGACGTTCTAAACTTTATTGATTTAATTTGAAAAATCAGTATGTGAAGATATGGGGAGCCACCTATGATTTTTACAACTGTACATTTGAAGTTCTACAGGTCTCAAACCTGGGTCTTCTCTTATTTGTTTGTGAAATATAGGAGCAGACGAATTTAGCGCATATCTTTTGGGCATCGCTAAAAGTGTCATAGATAAAATACCCCCAAACCAAATGGATCCTACTGAACTAGTAGGTAGTGTTCCAAACCCCAAAAACCACTTTTTCTTTACTGAGGTAACATTCAATGAAATAAGAGAGATCAGTGATAGTTTGCCAAAGAAAAATAGTAGTGATATCTATGGACTCAATGTTAAATTGATTAAAACCATAAAGAATATTATCATCTGTCCCCCTTACAAAGCTTATTAATCTTTGCTTTAATGAAAACACCTTCCCCCATGCATTGAAGGCTGCTTTAATAACCCCGATCTTTAAGAAAGGAGATTTGCCAATGGCACAACAGCTACAAGGATCAGGCCCCAAGTATCTGCGTGCGGAGCCTTCTCTGGCTAAGGCATCAGCGGCCTCGTTTCCCGGTACACCCGAGTGTCCCGGTACCCAGACCAGCGTAACCTTTTTAAGCTTTGCAAGTTCAATCAGCCAGTTTCTGCACTCCCTTACGAACAAAGAGCGCGTGCGGACGGACTTCAGCACCATGAGTGCGGCCTTGCTGTCGGAGCAGAATAAAATCCTCCTGCCACCGACATTGAGCCTTAACGACTCCCAGACCCCCATCATGATCGCAAAAATTTCCGCTTGGAAGACCATAGTGTGCTCGCCCAGTGAGGCGGATAATTCCCACCCTAGGGCCTCACAGTACGCACCAGCTCCGGACAGTTTTCCCATTCTGGATCCGTCTGTGAACCAGACTAGCCCATCCCAGGTTCCCGTCCTTCCCTCCGTCCAATCCTCCTTTGTAGGGAAGAGGAAGTTCACCCTCGGGGAAGCCTATCTCAGGAACCATCGCGTCACCTGCCATACCCAGAATGGCTAGGTCCCCAGACAAGCCCCGCCATAGACCACAATGGCCCTGGCAGGAGCCGTTGTCACTCCACATCCCCGCATCAGCCAATCTCATGGCCGCTCTGGCTGCCTCGTGCTTCACCCAGTCCGCCAACGGAGGCAACCCCATCAGCACCTCCAGGGCCCTTGTGGGTGCCTTCCTCATGGCCCCGGTGATGCAGAGGCATGCAAGTTGCTGTAATTTGTGCAGCACTAGTCTGGACGCCGTTTTCATGGATCCCGGCCACCAAAAGACCGATCTGTGCATGAGCATCGGAGCGATCATCGTCCTGTAGATCCATAGCATAGTTTTCGGCCCAAGTCCCTCCCAGCGCCCTACGGCAAGCCCACAGGGCACTGAGCGCAGCCGCGGTCTTGAGCCGAATGTGTTCCTGAAAGGTCAGTTTGGAGTCCAACCAGACACCATGTGCATCAGGATAGCCCATTACTTTGAAGAGAATAAATATTTTACACAGTCTCAGTTAGTTTGGTTTTCGGAAAGGTAGGGGAACGGTTATGGACCTTGTAGGACGTATACTAAGATCGTTTGACGACTTTGAATTTAACGCTGCGCTGTTCTGTGACTTGAGCAGAGCGTTCGATTGTGTGTCCCACGAGATGCTTCTAAGGAAGCTTAAAGCGTATCATTTTGGCTCCTCTAGTATTGAGATGCTGAGGTCATATCTCTCTGATAGAAGTCAGGTGGTGAGGGCTGCCGGGGTATCGTCGGCGGAAGGTAAAGTAATAACTGGTGTGCGACAGGAATCTGTTTTGTTACCGATCTTATTTTTAATCTATATTAATGGCCTGCCACCAAGTGGTGATAATAACAAGACATACACTTTTTGCTGACGATACTACGGTAACAATTGCTGCACTCTCCCTTGGGGAGGCTGTGGAGGGACTGACAGGTATGCAGGAAAGAGTGGAAACATGGCACAGCGCGAACAAGCTGCTCCTAAATAAAGACAAAACTCAGAAAGTGGTTTTCTCCATGAGGGACACTGAAACTATTAATAAAAATATTCCATCTGTTAAATTTTTGGGAGAATAACTGGATCCCAGATTATTATGGGATGCGCATATCAACTCCCTAGCAAAAGAGCTTGGAAGTAGCGTGTTCGCGCTCAGGAGCCTCGCCAGGAAAGGGTGATGAGAATGTCATACTACGGCATCTTCCACTCAAAGATGACATGTGGGCTATATGGACTGCTGCAGATCGGCATTCAGGCGCCTGAGGATATTGACTTTGCCGTGTGCATTGTCACGGGCCGATTTGGTTATCGTATATCGAAGCGAAAATAACCTTAGAATTCGTCACCATTCATATGGCTTCGAGCCCATTTGTATTTGCTAGCAAAAATCCCTCGTAGATTCTGGCCGGCTTCTCTTCGATGATATCTTGATCGAGACAATTAAAATAAAATTTTCGTTGCTAAACAAATTTCGATTTCGAACAAATTGAATTTGGCGCGTGAGAACCCCGGAAGTAAAGTCGGTGGCCTTTTAGTGTTTCCGGCTTTCGTAGTACATACTGTTTGGATTGGTTGTCGAGTTGAGCATCGTGCGAAGTTACTTACTTGCCTCGGAATAATTAGGAAATTCTATTAGTTGAAGTGGCTTAATGACAATGCTCTTTTGGCTACTCTGAGTAGTTTTTTTTTGGTAGATGCCTATACATCGAAATCCCAGGTTTCCATCGTCTAATTCCCTTGGATGAATTATTAATAGGAACATGTGACTTGTCGTGCCATGCATTCATTGGTGGAGCGAGATTTTCGAAGTGGGGATTCTCCGCGTTTCCGATCTCCTGGCGTCACTCTCTACGTCGACCTTTGTGAGTCAAGTAGTTATTTTGGGTACCGGTTGGAATCAATTTTTGATTTTACCTTTGATGGGATTTTCCAACCGGGCCATTTTTAACAGTATCAGTCTATATTTGTGCCTTATCTTTTCTTAAGTGTTGGTGTCTGAAACTGCCCTTTGTGGGATTTGAATGCTGCTTTAGCGAGGTGAGTTGTTTTTTTGCATTTTTTTGTCTTTCTGTGAACGCCATCATTTCAACAAAAAAATGCTGTATTTTGTACTCATCGGTTAATTAATTCTAAATTTATTGATTCGATTTGCTGCCAATAAGCTTTTGCGTTTTTCTTCTTGAAGTTAAAAGTAAAGATTTTTAATTAAAAGGAAACCTAGCCCCGGAGAGTCGTATTGCAAATGTTCGGCCCCCGGTAGTGGGGTGGTTAGAGCGCCACCAGTTCTGTCCAACTAAACTGAAAAAGCTCCGCGAGTGTTGTGCAGGTGGCTAGGCCCGCTTATTAAATTAAATCTTAAACTTAACAAGACCTAATAAAGAAAACACAATCTAAAATTTAAGGAACAATATATTTGCTACTAAGATCTGTTTTTTTTAACGCAGCAACAATCCGACAGTAAAATTTGCAATTTTAAAGACAAAGGAATGTCGAATGACTATTAAAGTAATTGATAAAATAAACAGAGTACAATATGGAGATTGTACGGAGACCAATTCTGTTGTTAATACTCGATACTGTATGCCTTACAACTAAATGCACCAAACACTACAAACCGAAGTGATCACTTTGATGTTAACTAAGCTAATTACATCTAGGTATGCGTGCGCTAATAGCTGCACCTATTTTAAATGTAGCAATGAACGGCCACAATAATTAAATCAAATGACTCGATAAATTCATAAAAAGAATAAAATTAGAATAAAACTATTGAAAGCTTGGCTGTCAATGCTTGACTTATATTATAAAGAGAGAAAGTTCAGAGCGGTTATATTACTCGATAAATGAATGAAAAGAATAAAATTATTGAAACTATTTTAAGCCTGGCTGTCAATACCTGACTTATATGAAAAAGAGAGAAAGTTCAGAGCGGTTATATTACTGTCGGTGAAAGCAACAAAGTTGGAATGTCACTATGATATTCTGACATTGTATTAATATGAGATGACAGGGGTATGTTAAACTGTTTACTAAATAACTCTGTGACAATTGAAGGATCTTCCGTAAGCTCATCTTTCTCCAATCGCAACGATACACCAGTATATGATCCTTTTTTTATTAGATTCAGCATTGAAAATATTCCAAGCTGTTGTTGTTAGAATTAGTGATTCTATTATCATTAATCCCCCTTTTGTAGCTTGATATGAATTGTCTATATTGCTTTCTCTTACATTTATATTGACTATACACAATTTGACTATTTGTTTGTTTGTACCATACAAATAGATCTTTAATATAAGCAGAGTATCTTTTTATTTCAGTGTTTACCCAACTTTGGCAATGATTTTTTACTCTTGAGGAGGAAATTGGAAATGACAAGTCAAAATAGTAGAAAAATATGTTAAAAAAGATTTTATATTTTTCATTTACATCTGTGGCCCTTAGGACAGGAAACCAGGATTCTCCTTTAAGATAACCAACAAATGTGGAGATGTTTTGGTGGTTAAGAATCGCTTTTTTACATATTCAACATTCAACAATCTCCTGATACAAAGCATGCATGGCAGACGTAGTAGACCTATTATTTTGAAACCCATGCTGGTGCTTTCCAATTATTTCATTCTCCATCAAATACATGCTCAATCTGTCTTGAAAACAATATTCAAATATTTTGGTAAATGGAGATCATAATGTGACGGATCTGTAGTTTTCCATTAAATGCTCATTATCTTTTTTATAAATTGGCACAATTTTTCCTGTTTTCAAAGATGTAGGAAATTTTCCTGTAGAAAATGATAAATTAACTAAGAATGTCATCGGGCAAGTTATTTCAAACAACACTTGATGAACAATGAAACCAGGCACATCGTCAGGCCCACATGACTTTTTCTTTTTAAGCTTATTTTTTATTAGGTGGAAAAAATCATATTCAACAAAAGGAAGCAGCAGAAATGGATTTCTCCAACATTCCCCATCAATGTTGTTCTGACTCGCACCATTCAGATCATTGTCTATTTTATTTGTTAATTCGAGCCCCGCATTTTTAAAGAAGCAATTAAATGAGTTTGCTACAGTCTTAGGATTGCCTGTGTAGTCTCCAGATTCATCAAGTATTGTTATTGGATTTGGCTCCTTTTTTGATTGTAGATAAATTATTTATTATATACCAGGCACATGAGACCGGATTATTAGCTCTGGATATTTTTGGTTGATAATATTGTTTTTTAGTATCACTGATTAATTTATTATGTATTTTTTTTGCAACTGTATAATCATCTTTTAAGGAAATATTTTGTTTTGACAAATTAAATATTTTTTTTTAAATTGTTGCTTGATTTTTTAAGTTCAGTAGCAACCCAGGATTTTTTATTAGATTTATAAAATTTTTTAAAAGGGAAGCACAAATCAAAGTAATGTTTAAATGTATAGAAAAAATAGCAATATGCCTCATCAACATCATAGATTGAAAACAGAGGTGACCAATTTTCCTTGCTTAATGCAATTTTAAATTCATCAATTGATTCAGGATTGTATATCCTAGAATAAAATGAATTGCATTTTTCCTGAATCCCAATATTAAGGTTGACATAGATTGATTTATGATCACTAACTAGGTTGTCTAAATTGTTGTATTCCTATAGTGGAAATTTATACAAATGTGATCAATGATAGATGAGGTGGAGGCTGTGGCCCTTGTTGGCTCATTTATAATATTAAATAACCCAAATTCTTGGCAAATATTTTTCAGATCCATATAAGATTTATCATTAACTGTCCTATGACAATTGAAGTCGCCACATAAGATTAGTTTTTTATTTATTTTAACAATATGCTGCAATGTATCTCGAAGCTGAAATAAAAAGCATTGCAGGTTGGCAGAAGTTGATCTATAGCAATTTATAATTACACAATTACTCTCGCCAATCACACATGTTACCCCACAAACTTCAAAAACTTTTTCTTGACAAAACTTTTCTAATTTAAGAACTTTAAATTTGATGTTATTTTTTATCCATATAGCAACACCTCCACCTCTATTGATTTGTCTAGAAAAATAACTACCAAATTTTGAATATGTAAAGTTCCTGTTGAATCTCTGCATGCCCAAGTTTCTGTAAAGCATAGGAAAATCATGTTCTTAAGTTCTTCCAGATCACATTCGAGTTGACCACACTTCACCATATTCAAAGCCTGGCAGTTTAGCAGAAGGAGCTGAGCTTCATCCAAGGAACTTGTTGTCGACTCCAGTCACTCGTCTTCCTGTAGTGAAAATTTTGCCTCAGCTTTGGGTTATGAAGAAAAGGCTTAACGCTAACACTTTCTGGCCATAAATTGGGATTCAGGATATTATTTTCATATTGCGAGTTTACTGTGAGCCTATAGGCAAGTCTCGTCACAGCGCTCCCCTGTCCTTTCAGCCCAACTGGTTTACCAAATTTCCCACATAGAAAACTTTACAATCCTCTGCGGCCCTGATTGAAGAGCTGACCGTCTTTGAACCAGTAACATGCTGTGCTCTGGGTTTTTCTTTTCCCAACTGTCCCACCTGAAAAGTGCTGCTTTTTGATGCTGTTCCCCTAGTCAAATCAATGCAGTTGTCCATAGTTGACTTTGTAGCTGCTTTCAGAACTGCCAGTTCCATTTGTTGTTTCGTGACAGTACTCCAGTCTTTAGACACTGCAGGTTCTGGGTTTACCTTTTTTGGTAGAAAACTGGAAAGCGATTTTATGATGTCAGCATTTCCTTGTTTTATGGTGGCATTGATTTCACCCAAAAGGCTAGTTTTTACATCACATGAAAGGTTGATGATTTCGTTCATTGCAGTGTGTATATTAGATTGAATACTACCTGCTATTACAACCACCAGAGGACCCGCATGATTGTTTCAATGTGTTAGATTCCAGTATATTTAACTAGTTTTAACTCTGTATGTATTATTTTTTACTTTGAGGTGTGTGAGTACTGTTGTTGTACAATGCATTAATAAACAATTTGAATTTACTGTGTCCATTGAAGGAATGCGTCGGTTTGCCGACGACTCCAAACTATTTTTATAAATTTTAACTGAAAATAACAGTAGACATCTCCAGGGGGAATTTGACAGTGTTTGTGTATGGTGTGATGAAAATGGTTTTAAATTGAACATGAAGTAGTGAGCAGAAATCAGAAATGGTTTTCTTTTAAAATTAAATTTCAAAAGATTTGGGTGTATTCTTTGACAAAACATTGAGTTTATAGATAAATATTATGATTGAGTTTTACAGGCCAGCGATTTAGTTTTTATCTATTAACTTTTCTGAAGTTATCAATTTGGTTCTGAGAATCACTCCAGCTTTTAAAGGAAATAATATCAAACTACTATATTATCTAAACTGAAAAAACGCACCTCACCTCTATAGCAGCATTGTTGTACACATCCAGTAAGTTATTGTCCACAATGGCCTTATCTGGAACGAGTTTCTCTTGATTCACGGGTGCCTGTATTGTCCATAATATTCTCGATTTTTTTTCGTACAATCTGTCGATCGGTTGCACTAATCTGGTTATATTTATTTTGTATTGATCTACGGACGCCTTCGACCCATTTGAATTAATGATCGGCCACAAGGCCGAACCCACTACTATCACAGAAGGTGAATCTTCAGACATCTCCCAATTTCTACAAAAAACACAAATCTTTTCAAGAGTTTTAGTATTGATAATTCTTGGAATATATGCTAATTTAATACAGAAGAATTTAATGATCTAGTTGTCATTCCATCATTCTATTTACGTTTGTTCTTCAGTCACGACAACAAATTGAACTGATATACTCTTGTAATGGTACACCTAAGAATCCTAAATGTAAACAGATTTTCTGCAGAAAGGCTATTTAGTTATTAAGTAAATATAATTAATTAAATATATTTACCTAAAGTAATCAATCATTTCCTTAGACACAAACGGCGCCCACAAAAACTCCACTCTTATATTCAATTTGTTATCAAAATATGACAAATTTGAATTTACATTTTCTGGTTCAGTAAGAACCTGCTCATTCTGAGACATATGCTTGATGAGCCCCACATACAACTGCTTGATTCTGCTATCTCCTACGAAGGCGAAATGTGTCTTAGACCCGTAGTATGCTAAATACCGTAAACATCGCTTAGTATCTCTAAAACATAAAGTCATAAATGTAACACCATTAAAGTATTTAATAAAATGCTTCTACGAAAATTGTGATTGGGACTGTATATTAACTTCAAAAGAAAATCAACAAATAATATGATACTCGCGTAATAATACTGTACAAGTTATTAGAATTATGCTTTAAGTTAAAAAATACAAATTATAAAATTCCAGATTTAATTAATTTTTTTATAGACAATAGACATGAAGGGCAAAGAGCTATGTTGAACTTGACATTATATTCTAAATTTAGGAGTCTGTAGTAATACTAGCAATATCCAGTTTTTCGTGTCTTCCATATAAACCATTTTGTGGCAAATGTGCCAATTTCCATATTAAATTGTATATTAAAAATCAGCTTTAGTTCTAAATTTTAGTTTTAAAACTCAAGATGATTTGACTACCACCACTACCACTTAAAGGCGTTTGTAAATTGAGTGCTATTGCCACACACTGAATTCATTTTTACGATTTCTAAAGCATAACATTACTCACATTTTGGTATAAGGATGTAGCATACATCCATAAGGTTGCCATTGCTTATCGCCCTTGTATCTTCCATCTGATAATAGCCACTGACAAGAATTTGTCCCTAAAATAAAAACTGATAATTTAAAAACAAAAAAGGAAAAACGTTGCAACAATTGACAAGAAACGAACATCCACGGCTTAAGGCATAAAAGAAGAATCTGTAATTCGGTGTTAATGTGTTAATGGATGGTCTATCTGGTGCTTTTATTAAGCAGTTCTCTAATGAGCTGTTAAAGCCAATCTGTCATCTTGTAAATGCTTCCATAGAGGGGGG
>MU182238.1:337174-380807 GCA_016904865.1 Pissodes strobi
TTTTTTTTTTTTTTTTTTTTTTTTCTTACGGTTCTATAGTTTGCAATAAAAAATAATCAGTTTAATTTCTCAGGAAACTTCGTAATTTCCCTACAGCCAGAGAAATTTTCTTCCACAATGGTTGTTTCTCTCCGCAAGGAGATGTGAGTAAGTATTTTTCAGGGTAAAGATAATAGACTGTTCTGCCAGTAGGTCCCTTTTCTCTTGTATAAACCCCAAAAGTGAGCATGATTGAGGGGGAATAACTACGCTTTTTTATATAAAACCTAAATCTTGTAATGTTTATGTAATTTTATTTATACTTTTAAGCAATTCTCTTTTGAATTACCAATAACTAGCCAATTGTCTAAGTAGAGTACAGTTTTTATACCCTTTAATTTTACATATCTTACAACTGGTTTCAGTTTTGTGAAAAGATATGGAGCTGTACATAAACCAAATGAAACACAATTAAATTGGTATAGTACGTTGCAAAAAACGAATCTTAACAACTTTTTTGACTACTGTGCATAGGGATAAGGAAACATGCATCTTTAAGAGATCAGTTTTCCCCAAGAATGCGTATTTTGAAATTAAATTTTTTGCCGTCCTATGTAGTCTTCTACTTTGCTAACCGGAGTGGTGTCCTATTGAAAGGGATTTTATAATCCTGTACCCACTCTATTATTGAACTGTTTACCTTTTTTCTCTGCTAATTTTGAACGCATAATTCTAGTTCAGACGGTTGGCTAATTAAATTATTGAAAGGGAGGGCTAAGGCACTAATCCCACGGACTATAGTTGTTTCTGTAATTGATACAGTAGTTGTCTTGGCAGGATTTAGTACTCTCTTCGAGATTTAATTTTGATGGTCTGAGGACATTGCAGTTGGCAGCTGGTGGATACTTCTCTATCATACTTTTTTTTTTTTTTATCCTACACCTACACAGCTAGGTGGTCGTTACTTTGTTCAGGACCATCTGGTGCTTCTGATGTTGGTAAGTCTTGATAGTCTTGATTTGGCTAAGTTATTTCCTCAGCTAGCGTGAGAGGATCTTCTAATGCATTTGCAAATGCAAAAGAGTTTCCTTGGTTTTGCTACTTATGATATCGATTGCATCTGCAAATGCAACGATCTGTTAGCCTATTTACAGCATCTGCAAATGCTGCAATTTCTGTTTTTGAACAGAAAAATAGGTTCATGAATATGTTCACTATCTGCAACTGCAATTGCAGACAGTGGGTACGATCGATTGTATCTGCTAATACAACGAACTATTCACCTTTTTGCTTGCTGCTTAACCCTGGTTATGCTTTCGACTGCATCTGCAAATGCAACGATTTTTTAGCATATTTACAGTATCTGCAAATACTGTAATTTCTGTTTTGAATAGAAACCAAGAGTGTAATAATTCGCTACCTCCAATGCAATGATTTTATGTAAGAGGGTTGCAATAGTATGGTGGTTATTTATTTTTGTATCTGCAAATACATAGCACTATACCGTTTTATTTTTGTCAGTACATATATCCTTTACATCGGCAAATGTAGGGATATAGTGTGCCTCTAACTACTTTTACATAATATACCTACTGGGGTGGAGGCTGTTGGGGGCCCTTCACATCTGCAAATGTGAAGGCCAATTTTAGTTAAAGTTATTCGCATCTGCAAATGCGAATTTGTAAATAGGTATTATTATTATTTATTAACATCTCCTGCAAGCAATGTTTACTCCAATTTTTTCCCTCACCGGACGGCTCATGTCAACACGAATTGTTTAAAAATAATGCGTTCCGGTATTACATTGCTTCGACAAAGCCGAACGATAACATTCCGCCTTTTTCCCTTAATTTTGGGTTAGTTTTGGTTAGCACTTTTAGTTCTTGTTGATTGAGCCTCCGTTGCGAGCAAAGCCAACGGAGGGCCATGCAAGCTATAATAATACCCAACTTGGGATTTAGTCGCTCGTAAATTATGCGTCAGCTTGCCTTTGTGGCTAGTTTTTAGAGGTTAATTTCGTGAGAAAAGGACACTCTTCGACTTACTCAAAATTTAAATTTTTTATTTTATTTTTATTTTTTTTGAAAAGTATTTGTTAATACAGTAATAGCAATAATTACAATATACATAGTCCTTATTCCTCTAGACAGTGTTTTTGAACACTGGTATTGAGGATAATTGCATTTTAGTAATAATAACAGTATGATTTCCTATAAACTCTCTAGTATTGTGGCTATGAATATCCTTTGAAAATATTATGATAATATTTTAATTTTGAGTTTTATTTATTATCCTGTAAATAAGTTTATTCTGTTCAAATTTTAATACCTTATGTAATTGCCATACTCTTAAATTTTCATATAGATCTGCAGTATGAGTCAGTGGATCATAATTAAATATAACTTTGTTTTTTGTTTTGCAATATTTGCATCGAATCGAATTGTAGTTTATAGTCCCACATGTGCCCCATACGGGGATCAAATATCGAAAAACGAATGATACGAAGGCATTATAACCATTTGTTTCTATTTTTATATTCCTTTATATGGTATAAACGTTTTATTCTATGTAAAACATTAATAAATGTGCAGGCCGACCGGTATATACTTCCTCCTTTTGATTGTGTTATGTAAACACTTTTTGTGATTGAATAGTATATTTCTTTGGTAGGATGTACGATTAGACGAGATTACTAGAGAACGGTTCGAATAGCTCGTATCGTTAACTGTTGCTTATTACTTATATTCATTTCGATATAATATATTTCAATTCCGAATATATTGTTTGATTCTGTGTAATTGTGCAAAGACGACAAATAAATGTAACAATGTTTTGTCATGCCCTCGTATATAAATAACAGTTTGTTAGTATAATTCAAATCGCAGTGAGCACATTTAATTTTTGTTTACTGCTTCATTCGCATTTTTGACTGTAACCCGTTCGCACTCTATTTTATTCTAATAAGTATAGTTAGTTTTAGAAGTTTGAGAGTATTTTCCATTTCAATTTTATTAAGTAAAAAAAAATAAGGGTTACAAGTGTCATATTTATTCATAATACTCAGTTTAGTATTATACACATTTAGTTTGCTTTTATACAAGAGACTCTGTTTTTATATATTTAAAATAACCAGGTATTTATGTATATTTGAAATTTTGGCATATAATCTTATATGGACTCACCCCCTGATTCGCTTCTTCCGATGAATATTGCCCCCTTTTTTCGCCTCCTTTGCGAGCAAGACGTATCACTAACACTTCACTATACTAGAAATACGATTTCTAGGCATTTTTCTTTTTAAAACCAAAAGAAAGAACCGATTTACGGATTCTTGCTTGTCACCGACCGGTACAAAATTGTAATGACGCATCAAGGCGATGCATGAGCTCGAGCGGCTAGCCAGGGTCGGCTGAATCACCATGTTTTTCGATAACTTCTTTAAAAATTGTACCGATTGGGAAAAAGTTGTATACTACAAAGTGTAATGAGGGATGGCGGAGATGCGAAGGATAATCTATGTTTAAAACCCCACCACCCTATTCTAATACAGTCCACTACTTTAATTGCTTGTAGTTAATTATACTGGTGATTGCTACCCTGTTATTGACTATATTTGGACCAATAATAGATACCTTTTTTATTTGAAGGATTAGAAAATCGTTTAAATTAGGAAAGTTGTAGGATTTCGCTGAAAGCGCTTATAGAATTGGATATCAGAAAAAACAAACGAACGTCGTAAAGCCGTCAAAAACGACTAACTTAGGTTTTTTTAAATGGAATACCCTGTATATTATTGCATATTTGGATTGTGCGAAAAAATCTAGACATATTTCATGAATAATGTCCTATACTTATTGACGTCAGCGCGCACGTGCGTCGCCCGGGGCCGCGCATTGGCCTTCGGAACCGCTCCAGTGAGCGGCCAAGGCGTACTGTGTGTCACGTGCGGCTCGGGGTGATCCAGTAGGGGGCCGCGTAGACTCGGCTCGGCCGAGTGACGCTCTAGCTGCCCTATGTGGAGCACCGCCTCGATTTGAGCTTCCCCATTATATTTATTAGTTGCGAATTTGGAGACAGATTCCCTGTGATACCCAAAGGCCGCTTCCGGGTCTAATATAAATTCCTATCAGGGTCCCCAATATACTCGCTAGAAGTCAGCGGGGGACTCTGGGTTAACGCTATCTGTTCCTCTGATCTATCTCGATTCAGTTCTAGCACCAAGAGCTCATCCACACTCGGGGGCTTTTGGTGCGCGGTTGCCGTGGACTGAGGGGTTCGGAAAGTAATTTTTTATATTACAATTATTTATGTCTATGTTTTTTCACGGGATGCCAAGTCGTTATCGAGTCGACTACTCGCTATTTCAAAGAGTTCTTAGACAACGTTCAGCCCGTAAACTGATCTCACTGTCAGTACGGGGGGAACGAAGGTGGGCCCGCCAAAGCCTTCCCCGCTATCCAAGGGAAATTGTAGATAGCAGCCACCACAGAACGTCTGTCAGCAGGAGGCTGAATTATATACAACACAAGGTTAGTGGGCAATAAATCTGTCTTGGGCAAGAAATTTAGATTTAGAACACCCTATAGACGTATAGGAGTTGTACTTGATTCTAAGAGTCACCCTGTATATGGGGACTACAAAATTAACTCAAAAGTTTAAATTAAATTAAAACAAAACTTCGGCTTACTTTCTCCCTTAGGAGGCCGAAACGTTATCAATCAAATGCTTTGAAGAACAACGGTAGTGGGGATAGATTCCCAGTGGGGTCTACTGGCAGGGGATGCTTTTAAATTTATTTTATTTTTTACTAACTTTTGAATTATTCGTCTTTTTGTATGTCAATGTACAAAATATAAATTTTGACTTGAATCCTTATAACAAGTCTTTACAAAGTGCCAGAAGGGCTTAGCAGGGGGGAGGATTGTTAAAAGGTCGTCGTCAGTAGTTGTCACACAAAATATCTACGTTCCTAACCTAATCCTATCTCCTAATCTTGGCTAAGCCTTATACACTGGAAACAGACCCAGAGCATGTATCTTAATCAAAAACAACATGACATTTTTCAAAATTTCAGATCATTGCTCGCGGGACATGGCGACAGCGCTTGTCAAAATACCGATGGGACAGGGCGCAACGGATATGATCGTTTGCTCTGCCTACTTTCCTGGGGACGCTGAAGCAAACCAACCTCCTCCAATTGAAGTGCGGAACTTGGTCGCCTACAGTCGGAGGAAGAACATCCATCTATTGGTTGGATGTGATGCCAATGCGCACCATGCAGTGTGGGGCAGCACGGACACCAACCAAAGAGGTGAGTCATTATACAATTATTTACTAGGGGAGGGGCTGGTTGTTAATAACAGGGGCTCTGAACCAACCTTTGTAACTGCCAATAGGCAGGAGGTATTAGATCTAACGATCAGTGATAATCTCTTATCCACAAGAATCTCAGATTGGATAGTGTCATCAGAGCCCTCGTGCTCTGATCATAGACATATTCTCTTCAATCTGAAAACAGGGGAAAGACCCATCTTTGAATACAGGGATCCTAAGTGCACTGATTGGGCTGGTTTTAGTCTTACCCTTCAGGAGCAGATGCGGATCTCTATTGCAAAGATATCAAATCGTGATGAGATTGAGCTGGCCTCGGAGCAACGGAGGACAGCCATAAATACGGCTTATCATGAAAACTGTCCAGTCAAGACTAAAAGGGACAACAGAGGAACCACTTGGTGGAACAACTCCCTTGACAAACAAAGGAAGGAGGTTCGTAAACTCTTTAATAGAGCTAAAGAGACCGGCACATGGGATCAATACAGAACTGCTCTAATGAACTACAACAAAGCCATCAGAGAGGCAAAAAGGAATTCATGGGAAACCTTCTGCCAGGGCATAACAGATGCACCTGGCAGTGCAAGGATACATCGAATCCTCTCTAGAGAACCCGTTCAGGAGTTAGGATCGCTAAAACGACCTGACGGATCCTTTACGGAATCTGGCATGGAGACGTTGGAGCTTCTGGCTAGGACTCATTTCCCGGGATGTCGGATTTTGCATAATGATGAGGAGGAGCCTGTTTGGGACCGATCAAATCGGCCAAAAGCGGGCGACTGGATTGTGCCCAAGAACATCATTAATGCATCAACAATTAAAAGTGCTATTCTATCGTTTCAGCCTTTTAAATCACCTGGTGAGGACGGAATATTTCCAGCACTGCTGCAGAACGGTCTGGAAGTATTAACACCGTTCTTAATCAAACTTTTTAGAGCCAGCCTAGCGAGTAATTATATACCTAGCAGCTGGACTAAATTCAGAGTGGTGTACATCCCAAAAATGGGACGTAGGGAATCAACACCTAACTCATGGAGACCTATAAGTCTGACCTCCTTTCTGTTGAAATGCATGGAAAAGATACTCGACGTGCACATTAGAACGGGTGCACTTGGTGAGTATCCACTGAATGCTCACCAATATGCGTATCAGACCGGCAAATCTACAGAACTAGCACTAAACAACCTTGTCGGGAACATAACACAAGCGTTAGAAAGCAAGACTATCGCTATGGGTGTGTTCTGACATCGAAGGAGCATTCAATAATGCATTACCAAACTCCTTATACACAGCATTAGCTGAAAGAGGGGTTGAACCACAAATAAGGAACTGGATCGGAAGTATGTTAAACTGCAGAGTGGGCACAACAACCCTACAGGGGGAGAGCTACAGATTCAGGGCTGTTAGAGGATGTCCGCAGGGCGGGGTTTTGTCGCCCCCTTCTGTGGTCTCTCCTGATGGATGGTCTGCTGGCGGTCCTCTCGCTGTGGGATGTGGAGGTGCAGGCATACGCGGATGATCTAGTAATACTGATAAGAAGCAACTTGCAAAGCACTGTTTCAGAGGATCTGCAAGAGGTGCTAACCGTGGTCTATGACTGGTGTGAAAGGGAACAACTATCTGTGAACCCACACAAAACAGTTATAGTACCGTTCACAAGGAAGAAAAGGCTGGAAGACCTAAGACCACCTTCACTCAAAGGAGAAACTATCCCATTTACGAATACAGTGAAGTATCTGGGAATTACCTTAGATAAAACACTTAACTGGAATGCGCATCTGGATAAAATTGCCGCAAAAGCGAAACTTTCATTATGGACCTGCAGACGCATTTGCGGCAAAACATGGGGCATACATCCCAAACAAATGCACTGGCTCTATATCGCGGTCATAAGACCAATGATAACATATGGGGTAGTAGCTTGGTACTCTAAGAGCTTACAGAGCTCCGCGAGGATCAAATTATCTACCTTACAAAGACAAGCGTGTCTGGCAATTAGTGCCGCTTTCGGCACTACACCCACGGCAGCGCTTGAGTGTCTTCTAAATCTGCCACCTCTTCAAATAGTGCTGGAGAAGGAGGCTAGATGGGCGACGTATAGATTGACACAGGCGGTGATCAACAATCCGCAGGCGATCATCATGGTGCCCAACACGCTGGAAAATGCCAATGAGCAGGACAGTGTGTTGGGTCTACCATCAGATGTTATGCCTACCAAAACCACCTATTACCATGCCTATGACGTCCTCCTACCAGAGAGGAACGAATGGGCGAAGGACTCTGAAAATCTGAGAAGAACAGAGAATAGTTGGTTCACTGACGGCTCCAAGACCAATGATGGTACGGGAGCCGCTGCATGGAATAAAAATGGTAAGGTTGAGCTTAAATGTTCCCTAGGCAAACATGCAACCATTTTCAGGCTGAAGTTAAGGCCATTGATATGACTGCACAGTGGCTCATCGATAGAAACTGGAAAGGCAAGTCAATCAAAATTTTCTCGGACAGTCAAGCAGCTCTAAAAGCTCTTGATTCTAGCCGTTGTTCATCCAAGACAGTATGGAACTGCCAGGAACTACTCACCAAACTAGGGAGAGAAAACAAACTTACACTGATCTGGATACCTGGACATACAGGATATGAAGGCAACGAAAAAGCTGATGCTCTTGCGAAGCAGGCGGCCGCAACGGCCTTCATAGGACCAGAACCAGTACTGGGAATAGCTTATAACACAGCTAAAGAAGCCCTCTCCAGGTGGGCACAAAATCAATTTGTAGATAAATGGAGAGAGTTACCAGGCCTAACTCATTCAAAGTTGGCGGTGAATCTGCCATCAGGAGTGAGAACCGGACAGCTTCTTCAACTTGGCCGGCAGCAGGTACAGGCTGTAGTTGGCATGTACACTGGCCATTGTCGGCTAAGAAGCCACATGAACAAGATAGGGCTCTCCGAAGAAACGGAATGCCGCTTGTGCTTGGAGGACGAAGAAACAATGGAGCATGTTATATGCCACTGTCCAGCAATGGAAAGAACCAGACAAACAGTCTTTGGAAATACTCAAATCACACTTGCAGATTTGAAAACTATCCACCCCAGAAAGCTGTTCGATTTCTTGAAAAGGATCGAGCCTCTGGCATAGTGGAAAACACAGATGTGAGCCACAATAGACCAAGGGTCGCAGTGGAGGGTCCTATTTGGACCCACTCACGTGTACAAATACAAATACAAGCCTTATACAAAAATCGGTAATTCGAATGATTACTAATTTGAACAATTGGGATTGGGACACCCTGTATAGTTGGAATAAAATTCTGATAAATCCCTATGTCAAATGATACGAAGTTTTAAGGGTTCTGAGAAGCCGGATCCGTACGAATTTTAACAAGGATCGCACAAAAATCGTCTTTTGAGGGCGTCGGACGCTAGTCGCGAGTTTTTGATATCGATCACCCTAAGAGGGGTCGTACGGAAGTTGCTCGAGGAGGGCTTTTAAAAAATCGTGGTTTCTTGGGGATTTTTGGGGGGTGTTTGCTATGTATTATATGCCAATCCCTGGCAACTTGTCAGGTGCTGCTCGACAGTTTTCTGACAGAGGTTTTGTGTAAACCAGGGGCGTCAGGGGGGACTTTTTGGGGATTTAATGTGTGATATGTGTATTTAGACCAAACTACTCCCCGGACACGGCTCTCAGTTCAGAGACCGTGCTGGTTTTGTATGGTATACGAACTAGTGATAAATAGCCTTTGATTCTTTTTTTGAGATAACCCCAGTTGCAACAGTATAACTTCGCTATCTCCCAAACGAACTTGGCTAACTTATCACTCTTTGAACGCGCCCGCATTCTTTAGGTTAAGCCTAAGCGCTCAGGATATGTGATATTTGAGAATTTCCATCACTTGCAATTAAAGGCATCCTGACAAAAACGTCAGTCAAGTCTTCATAAAAGATTTAATTTCAAGATTTCAAGAAACGGAATACGTTGATAATAAGAATAGACAAGAACCTAGTTTATACAATTGCAAAGGTGTCAGTGCGCAGTGCCTTATTTAGCAGTGACGGGCGTATCAACAGAATCTGCTAGAAAGGTAAAAATGCATAAACTTCACCCTTGAAATGTTGCAAAAACTTGGCCGTGATGATCCGAGCAGGAGAATTCAGTTTTTTGAAACCATGACAGGGAGAATTAAATTTAAACAAGTTTGCTTCAGTGATGAGCCTTCTTTCTTCCTACATGGCCCATGTGAGTAACCTGAACTGCCGCTACTGGAGTAACGTTAATCCACATCTTTTTACAGAGACACGCACACTCAATGCCCCCAAAAATTCAATGTTTGGGTGGAAATACTAGAAGACAATATCATAAGTTCTTTTCTTATTCAAGGAAAGTTAATCGACCAAGTTTATGCTGAAATGCTCAACCAAACTAAGAGTCCTCGACTGTTGATGAACTTGAAATACAAGAGAGACATAGAAGGCATTGTAAATTTGAACGGACATTTTCTACACTTCCAGCAAGATGGTTACTGTGGTGAGAAGACGGTTGGACCGAAATTATCCGAATCAGTGAATTGGCAAAAAAGGTACAGGGTGATCCCCTATAATGTCGCCCCCCTTTAACTTTTTTATTTTAAGTGTCTCAAAAAAATTAAAAGTATGGTTATGTAGGTACTGAAAAATACTTTTTTTCTCCGTATAAAAAATATTGGAAAAATGATCAGTATACAGGGAAAACCAAAAAGTTATTTTTTTTTCAATGGAACACCCTATATCTGAATTTATTTTTCGATTCTTCGTAAAATTCTAAGCATATTTTATGTATGATGTTATACCTCTAGAGTTAGTAGTTTCACAGCTATAAACAGTTGAAAATCGGTACTTTGGCTACTTTTCACCTTGGTAGCAAGGAGATCATTAGAGATGGAGTAAAATGAATTTCACATTCCTATCTTAACTTTCCAAGAGCTATCTGATGGTGATAACTTATGGTACCTACCGAGGTACCAGATTTGGTACCCATGGTACCGCCTGCCAGTTAGTACCGTCAGATAGCTCTTGAAAAGTTAAGATAGGAATGTGAAATTTATTTTACTCCATCTCTAATGATCTTCTTGCTACCAAGGTGAAAAGTAGCCAAAGTACCGATTTTCAACTGTTTATAGCTGTGAAACTACTAACTTTAGAGGTATAATATCATACATAAAATATGCTTAGAATTTTACAAGGAATCGAAAAATAAATTCATATATAGGGTGTTCCATTGAAAAAAAAAACTTTTTGGATTTCCCTGTATACTGAACATTTTTCAAATATTTTTTATACGGAGAAAAAAAGTATTTTTCAGTACCTACATAACCATACTTTTATTTTTTTTGAGACACTTAAAATAAAAAAGTTATAGGGGGGCGACATTATAGGGGATCACCCTGTACAATTGAGTGGCCGCCAAGATCACCTTATCTTACCGTTATAGCCTTCTTTTTATGGGTTTACATGAAACGGCTAATTTAGTAAACTCAGCCAGCTCATAATAAAGTCAATATTCAACCTATCCAGCTGGACGAGTGGCAAAAACATTACGCTAAGGAACTTACTGAACATAGAGAAAAATACTTGATTAAGTCACCAAGATGATACTAAGTACATGGAGAAACTCATAGACGTAACGAGTTCAGGATAAACAAAACCATAAATCCTTGAAAAACAAAAAAGCTCCCGGACCGGGTGGATAATCTGCAGAGCTTCTAAAAAATGGAACCACAAAACTAATCACACACCTCAGAGAATTGTTCACCAGATACATAAATGGGGAAAAAATACCAAGTAGCTGGAAAGAAGCCTGGATAACACCAATTTATAAGAAAGGTCCAAGAGATAAATGTGGTGGTGTTCGGCTCCTATGCCTTTTCGCTTTTCACCCGTAGGCCGAGTAGCTAAAGTATGGGGGAGTCAGGGGGCTCTCCAGTTCTCGAAATCGAACTGGCCGTCGACGCGCTTTACTCTCGCCCAATGTTTAACTACGACTAGTATTAAGGACCTGAGAGGCACATACGTGAATGGGGGGAACCCAAACCAGTAGGCTGACTCAAGGTGCTCGCAACTAACCTTTTTCGCGGGGTGTTGCTGTAGGGTGCGCACTACAGTTGAAGGTCTCGGTGAATTGTTGGTACTCGGCCGCTTGACAAGGCCTTTTCAAGTACTTAACTTCTGTCTTAAAAAAAAAAATCTCCGAAATTTCTTCTTTCCTGAAGTTCCAAAAACTCGGAAAAACTCGATAAATTCGGTACCAGTTAAGAGTGCTGGCCCTACAATGCCTTTTCCTTCGTTTCGGGGCTTTTTTGGCTCGTCCGTAAGCTTAGTACAGCCCTATCTTTTTCGAGATGTTGAAAAATTGGCTAAGTGCCTAGTGGCCAAAAATGCCGGAAAATCTCATAAATTCCTTAGAGACAGCGGCGGATGGGAGGGCCGGGAGAACGGGAAATTTCCCGAGGGGCCTCTTACTGTGGGGTATCATGGGGCCCCTACTGCTACAAACTACAGATGGGCCACGGGCCAAAAATTAAATACCGCGTGTTAATAAAACTTGTTGAGGCCTCTTGACTCTTGGCTCTCGGTCTATAATTATTACTCTCTCACTTGGAGGAAATGTCAATCTTATAATAATCACACATAAATCTAATTTTAAATAAAAAATTATATAGTATAGGTAGGTTAGAAACATGGCATTAAATGTAACAAATAACGAAACAGTTGTAACTGGCAACGCAGCAATTCCGCTATGTGAGTGAATGTCATGTATGTATATGCTTAAGTTAATGGATGGATAGTGGGTCCGAAAGAAACGATTCTAAATAATTACCGAATATTCCTATTTTAAACGCAGGAACATATCATAACACGATTATTAAAAAATTAAGGGCAGTGTGTGTACTGAAAAATAGATGTATCTCAGTTAGGTGGTTCCCGTGAATCCAAAGGCGCGTGGCGCACGGGGCACGGGCGAAACGTCATCGATTCTTTGAAGCTACAAACTGCGTCGTTGTCAAGTCTATTGCTACTAATTTAAATTCAAGGTAATTTTATGCTTGGGAAGCACTCTAATTATTTTTCTTTATATAGTCAAATTCGAAATTGTTGTAAAGCGTGTCACGACCTGTTTTGTCTAGCGTATATCGATGCGAAAAGTCCCACGTTGGGCGCCAAACACGCCCTTTCTGTCCTTCTAATGGGCGCAAACTTTCACTCCAGTCTAGAAGGAACTGGGAGTGAATAATCTCAAATCGAAGGAACAAAAAAAAATTATTTCGAGAATTTAAAAATTAGATATTTAATGAAATAAAGAAATAAAGTATGTCAATGCGTAGACTAAACCGAGCTGTCGCCGAGCGTATAAATTAGGCCCTAGCTCAAATGCCGGAGAGTAGGGTGCGGGTTGATTTATTTAAGGCGCCACGGGCTTTTAGACGACACATGCAAAAATTACCCCAAAGTTGAAATATGGAACTCGTTTTAGCTTAAGCTTCGCGACAAACTAAAAGAATACCAAAGATTCGTTATTTATTTCTATCCGGGAAAACGATCAATAACACTAAAATGAGTTAGAAAATTAGATTAAATTTTTATACCGGCAATTTGTCAGTATTAGTAATGGAAAAAAAATAATTGCCCGAAAATTAATCAAAATCAAAGTCGGTATAAAGCAAGTACTTGAATTAACCAAAGAAAACAACTAAAGTCGATGAGGACAAATATTCAAAAATTAATCAAAAATGACCAAAGAAATAGGTAAACAAATATTCAAAAAGTATTCAAAAATAATCAAGAACGTTTCAATTATTGAGCGCTAATGACAAAAAACAGATACTTACGGTGCCGCCTGTTCTGTTGGAGATTCGCTTAAGTTCTAATTAAATAAAACAGGTGAATAAACAAACAAGGATTGGTTTTATTACCTAATAAGAAAATATGACAGCTGGTCACGAGGAAAAAGAAGGATTAAATTGGAGAAAATTTCAGTAAATCAATTCTTATGGTTACACTGTATTCTTAAACAAAAAACGTAGATTTTCTCGGTGAAATAATTCACATGCTTAATCTAAACAAATTCCGAAATAATCAGTTGTAATTAATGACGATCGCTCAAAGTATTAATAAAAAGACCGTCAGTAAAATATGTCGATAGCCAGCGATACTGCAAATAAATTCTCGTTATAGGTAAGTTCAATTAGATCGAGTAATTACCTAAATAAAGACTAATTCACGTTGCTCGAATCATGATCCGTTACGTATGCCATATAACTAACTAACTATGGTTATTCAGTTCAATTAAGCTTCGTTGATAACTGCCGCAAAAACAATATATAATAAGAACTAGTTAGATCTAGTGATATTATAGCCACCAATTAATTGCAGACTCTGACCTTAACATGTGATGATTTACTCCACGGTCAAGTTACCGGTAGCATACAGATAATAAACAATCTGTTCGAGTAAAGAAAATATCAAAGGCCGGGATAAAAAAAACAATTAAAAATAACGCAAGGTCTGCTAGGCTGCAATAACACTGGTAGTTATCTGATCTACAGTTATCCAATGTAAGCCATAAATCGTGAAAACTGAGAATAATAATAAAACTAGTTCGACCTACAACGTTATTGCGTCAGTCAATTAAAAGTTCATAGAAATTCTATCCAAAATCTGATTTATTTTAGGTCAAGGGATCTATCTGAATTTTAGAATTTGATTAAATAAAATCAAGCATCTTAGGCTCGACAAATTGCCCAAAAAATTCAAAGTTCGTTGAAAAGGAAATTTTAATGACTAAATGTTACCTTAATTAAGGAGAAAAAGATTAAAAGTTAATTTTTGTTCGAAAACAAAGCAAAAAAAGAACAAAATAATAATAATTAGAGATCGTAGGTTAATTACGCACTATAACCCTCGTAGATATTCGGACTGACCAGGCTTCGACGTTCTCTCGATCGAGAAATTTAAATAAATCTGCGCTGCGAAACGACTGGATTTTCAAGAAATTGTATTTAGCGTGAAGATAAGGTCGATGGTAAATGGCCCTGTTTCCGGCTCCGTAGCATACTGTTTTGGGATTGGTTGATGGGATTGAGCGTCGCACGCATTTATTTTTAATTGTCTTTGAATAATTGGGAATTCTATTAATTGAAGTGGCTTAATGACAATGCGCTTTTGGGATGCCTATGCATCGAAATCCTAGGTTTTTATCATTTAATTCCCTTGGATGAATGATTGAGTTAATCGTGTGGATAATCAAAATATGATTGATGCTCTCGCTGCTACTAGTATCTTATTAAAAATGTCACTTTTATATTAGATTTTACATATGCATATTAGACTTTATAAAACATAATTAGACTTTAGATGAAGCGTATGCTATATTATCTACCTTTCATGTACTAATAGTTTATTATTTTGTATTTATTTTTTATAAGTTATAGATAGGTCAATATCTATAAACATGTTTTTTAATTTAATTACTTCAGTCTTACTTTCATTTACTTAGTGATGTATTTATTTTAATACCTATGTAGTATGTTTTTTAATGTGAATATTAAAAAAGTGTAATTTCAAAAAATAAATACATGTTGTTCATCCTTTAAAGTATTATGGTAACAAATATTTTATAGAAAACACCATTGACACCACTCAGTTTTTACGTAGGGTGGGGGGCCCCTTAAGTTAACTTTCCCGGGCCAGTCAGTAGGGTCCCATCCGTCCCTGCTTAGAGATATGGGGCTAAGGGCTAAATGGATGAGTTGCTCGTCCCTTTAGGATTCTTGAAGATCAACGTTGACGCTGGCCTAAAATGGTCTCTTACTTCTTTCCTTCTCGGGAGCTGATCGGCAACTGAATTTAATTTTTATTCTCGCCACGCGCTTACGGCTGGAAATTTCCACCCGACCGCGCTAATTCTCGCGCGAATCGAAGTCCGTTGGGCTTATCGACGACGCGACGGTTGGCCAAACGGCTGATTCTAGAATCATGGAACGTTAATAACCGCCGCATTGTGCATTCCTTAGATTAGGTAAGAGTAAGGATACCGCGCATGACATTAAGCCAATGTACTAAAATTGAAGCCTTTTCAGAGCGGCGGCCATTATTTATGTGGCAAACACATCTATTGTTGTGGCGGTGCTATTTTGTGAGTTTTTGAACAAAGAGAGATAAAAACTAAGATTCCTAATGGTAAATTGTTCGGCATATGGTTGCAAGAGTCGAAGTGAGAAGAAGGAGCCTAGAATCTCATTTCACAGGTAATTATTGTCTGCTGACCTTGTAGTTTATTTGCATATTTCTTGTTTTAATAATAATGCATAATGTACACATTGTGTTACCTCTGAGTATATCACGGTAGGGATGTTTATTTAATTATCGAGAGAATTTGATACCCGATCTTGGATATTTTCAGTCATGAAATAATCAATAAAGCCATAAATCTTCCTCAAGGAGAGTCATTCAACAGAGGCGTAGGTAATATATTTTTCATACTCTACCTATAAAATGGCTATATTATTTTACGACTGAAAATTACTTTAACTTAATTATTATTTATTACGTATAATTTCAATTAATTTATTGAAGTTACCCAGTAATTTATCTGGCAGCTGGTAACAGGAACAGGCTTTTTCCCATGTTATCTGTCCTATTCTTTCCTTGTCTAAGGTGCATTCGTACAGTGCGTGCACTTTTATCCAGTGGCGTGCTTAATTAAATGCGATTAGGTAAATGACGTTTTTACAACACTATCTCTAACGGTTTTTGAAATATCGACAGTTGAAAATCGACCATTTACCAAATTTGACAGCTTGTAAAATCTAAACGGCTAAAGATAGAGCAAAACGGTTTGCACTTTCCTATAATGGTTTTTCGTAAGCTATCGTATGACACTAACTTTAAATTTAACCAGAGGTTAAAAGATCCCGGATAAATTTTACACCAAGAGCCAAGGCAATGTATTCGACCTGAGTGGTGGATTGAACAACATTAACGGATTGTTTTTGTTTTTTCCATGTGATTGGGCCTTTAGCAAGCATGAAGATGTATCCGGATCCGCTGATTGATTTCCTTGTGTCTACACAACCTGCGTAATCGCAACAGTTATCTGTGTAACCGATAGCATCAATATTTTGGCTTCTGGAATAAATAATCTTATGATTTATTGTTTGTTTAAGATATCGAAAAATCCGCTTAACTGCCTGCCAAGTTCGTCCTTATAATTGTTTAGAAATTTGCTAACTTGATTCACGGCGAAACCACAGCTTATACACTACCAGCTACTCATACCTACCATCGCCATCGATATCTTAATTTGGGTTAGTTCCACTGTCTCGTGATTTTTCAGGCAATGTAATGACACGAACCGAACTGAATTTAAAATGAATATTCGCTTCAAAATCCACGACAACTTCGTCCGTCCTAAAAAGACCGGAAAATTCGGATATTTATACAAGTTTGCTATTTAAAATCGTTTTTAAACGGATTTTAGACGATAAAACATCATATTTTAAATTAAACGGACTGTCAAAAGTAACCTAGTACAAAATAAGCTACATAAATATATACAGATCGAGGGTGGTCTGATTTATAATCAGGAGACTTAACAGCGTATGCAGCAGTTAAACATAGGGCACAAAGACTATATAAACTTATGTCTGAAAATGCAAAGTTTTTAAGATACAGGATGTTAAAAGTAAAAAAAAAACCTTTTTTTATAAATATCCTAAAATTCTTTAGACAATTTTAATGAAAATTTGTGGTATTCTTTGTATAATAAGCTTAGATATATTTAGATTAAAATTTTTAAATCCAGTGGCGTCTCAGGAGGCACCTTGGTCAATATTAATTAAAGAAAATGGTCTAATGTTGGAATAAAAATGGTGAATTTGGCGACATTGCGATTTGCGTTACGAATCTAGCACGTAAGCTAGATTTAGCACGGTAACTAATCAGCCCAATGTATACTTCACTTCATGCATGACCCTCCGTTCGCTTCGGGGCTCAATGAGGAGGAACTAACCCAAGGCATGCTTAATATGAAGAAAAAAACTTTTTACAAACATAACCTTAAAAAAAATAAAAACCGACAGGAATTGAACCCCGAGCCGCCGTATCAGAGGTTCAGCATCTTACCACTGCTGAACCATCATATCACTTCCAAACAATTCATTGCACCGCAAAGACATCGGTAAACTGAGGGCTGATTATTTACCCTGCTAGATCCATTGATTTGTATATAGGAGTGGATAAGCAATAGCCGCCTGTCGCACTATTCAAAAGTGGCAACCTATGGGCGAAAAAACAGGTTTCTGCGCATGACAAAATCGACGCAAAATGGAAAAACGTAAACAAAGAAGATACCGTTATGTCATGCGCACTAAGACACTTGCCGTCACAGCAGGCGTCGGTCAGGATCGAACTTGGCTTTTGTCTTTGACGTGTTTTCGTTTTGACCGCGCGGGGTTTTGAGTTAATAATTCGAGTTTTTACTTTTTTTTACTTTCTTTGGACCTAGTGTCTGTAGTTGCTTAATTAGTTTTAGTTTAGTGGTTCACGTTTGTGGTTTGTACGTAACCTATTTTGATTTTCGTTTAAATTGAACAATACGCACATAAACAATGGGCGATGCTACCAAAATAGAATCCTGAAAGTGTATGGTTGTGTTTTGTAGTAGTAGAGACAAAATACCCGGGATTTCCTATTTCAAGTAAGTCTAATTATTATAAATGTTACTTATTTATACCTTATTGTTTGTTTCACTACGCTAACTGGGGCCTATTTTACAATCGGCAAGACTCCTCTACTGAATATTTGGTGAAATAATCACTTTCGAAGTCCGGGCCTGCCTATTTACCTTCACGGTGCAACAGCTAGCTCCTACTAATTTTCTAATGCGCAAGTCCAAATAGAAATATCTTTGTTTACATTTCGCGGTCGTAAATTTGCCATGTTTCGTCTTTTTATTGCTTATCCACTCCTATACAAATCAATGGCTAGATCTAGCTCTAGGTGAATCTAGCACAACCAATAGATCCTTATGTAGTATGAAGCAAATTTAAATTTCCCCTTTTCATCTTCAGGCCGTTCTGAAAAATGAAAATATTAGAGCATTTCGGCTCTTTTGAACAAAAATAAGGAATTAAATGCGATAAAAATGAAAAAGGGGTGCTGTATTTAAAAAGTGAAGTTATTACCTAAAAAACTTCTTTAGGTTTTATAAACTCAGTAAAGATTAAAACTCTTAGTTAAACTGATCAACAGTTAAATAAATTTGAAGTCTTAATTATTAATATAAAGGCCTACTTTCATTCAAGCCGTTGTATATAAAAATCCGTGCGATCTTTGATTTGATAAATATTTGAATTGAATTTTTAACTGATTAAAAATTGACCTTTTGACACCGAAAAGTGTCTCATACGAGGTCAATTTTGTGCGGCATAAATTTAAAAAAAATGCTGCGTTTTGTCGTATTATGTGTTAATTTGTAGAATATTTAATCGAATTTAGACTGATTTGATCAGTATAGTAAATAAAGTGTCCAATAGCGGTACAAGCCGAAAGAAAAAATGTGTAGTTTCAGAAAGTTTAGTTCGTTACCCAAATTACCAACATGCGATTTTGTTCCTGCAAAGTATAAAGTAAGCTGCAACTCATTGATTATTTTAATCAAATTTTGAGCTCCATCGAAACAAACGAATGATTGTTTGCGCATACTTCTTTGGTTTCATGAGTATCATGAGTGTATGATGAGTGATTTCCGAAATTTTCGTGAGCGAGAGCGACGTGACACGATACGGTTTATGAAAGAAGATAAAGTATATGCCTGTAATTAGAAAGAGAGAGAGGTTCGTGTCGCGATTGAACTTCTAGAGGTGACGTTAATCCACCAATCAGAAGCGGCTAATATAGCATGATGCCGTATGACTGTCAAGGATATTAAAATGCACATGATGATGATGATGAGCAAAAATTGAGAAAAATATAATTTATGGCTGAAATATGAATTTTTTGGAAGAAAAATAAAAAAAAAACTAATCGATTAATACCAAAATTTTTCCAAAAAAAAAACATTATTAAGGAGTTATCTTATCTCAACCAGAACCCATTAATTATTTTAAAATCTTTTGATACATAATTTGGTATATTTGAAAATTATCGTTATTTATTGTTTTATTGCATTCGTGACATAAGTCTGTATAATAATGATATTTGATATGTGAAATTTTTAATAGATGTAGGAGCTACCTTTAGCTTTTCCTGCATCTCAAAGTTATAATAACATTATGTAATTGTTAACAGCTAAGAAATACGTTTTCGAGCTTTTATGACGTCACTGCATATTCGAAAAAATCTAATATAGGTAAATAAATCAGAGAAAATAATTGCGTGCTATTATTTTACTTTCCCGGTAAATATGTTAGGTATCAAAAAAATTTAACAATATTTATTTATTGATTTATAATATTACAGAAGACTGTGAAGTAAATACTTACCAAAATTCATAATCCAATACTTGCGAATTTATTCAACACCGACCTAGTTTGAAAGCGAAATCTACAAAATTTATTTAAAAAATCAGAAAAAAAACTGTTTCTTTTTCTAGCATTTCAACGCTCTTTATACCCGAAACAAGACATTTTCGTGTACAAGTCCATATGAACGTTTTCTTTTATTTATTTTTAACTGCGAAATACGTTGCCGAAGTTTGCCGATTATAATTTAGACCACCCTGATGTACGTTAAATAAGAAAACTTATGCAAAGGTGACACCCGGTATATAAAAGTAAGAAATAATAGACTTTAAATAAACCCAACCCATAGATATATTATTTATTTACTATTTATATAGTATGTCCCAAGATTGAGATAAAAAAAATTAAACTGTGAATTGCACCCACGTGCTGGTCCAAACTTTATGTTGGTGTATTTTTTGACTTGATAGTGCTTTTAGCTTGCATAAATAAACAATAAAAAAACAAATATTTTTTAGGGACCGTCTTTAAAGCAAATGAAATCCATGAGAAAATCTTACTTAAATCCTAGCCTGTCAACGTACTACAGCAAACCATTGGCGATTCATCAGGGCTACAAACAATGGCTTTTTGACCTGGAAGGAAAACGATATTTGGATATGTTCGGTGGAATATGCACTGTTTCGGTTGGACATTCTCATCCGTAAGAAATATCTTTGCATAAATTTTGATATATTGCCGTGTTGCATGTTCACGTTTCCGTTGCGACTTTTAAATTGTAAATAACTTTTGAGTGAAATAATATTTCGAGGTGAGGATTCAACTTTTAAACAAGATAAAATAACCGTAAAATGTTTATTAATTCTATCAGAAGTGGCAACGACTTTTGAACCACCATAACAGAGCGTTAACTGTGCACCAATCTCTGTTTTCTTTATTTCAGAAGGATATCCGAGGCAGTTAACGAACAAATGAAGACATTAGGACACTGTTCAAATGTGTATCTTCACCCGAAAATTCACGAATATGCAGAGAAACTTGCCTCCAAATTACCGGAAAAATTAAAAGTAAGTTATTCTCGAATCTCCAGTATTTCCCTAAACGTTGTCATCATATTAAGACATCTTTTGGAAGATCAATATTGTTGTTATTAGATTATCTACTTTGTGAACAGCGGCTCAGAAGCAAACGATCTAGCTGTTTTGATGGCACGCTGCTTTACCAGAAAACATGACATAGTGTCACTTAAGAATTGCTACCACGGAATGACGTACCAAACAATGGCCCTGACATGCAACGGCCACTACAAGTATCCAGTCCCGCAAAATCCCGGATTTTTTAGGGTAAGTACCGTGAATCTGGAGAGAGCGAACGTTAGTGCGTGCTAATTATGTTAGTATGGTGGAATAGCATATCTAAGCTTTACTATATGGAGCAGCGGCGTGCGGTCCATGCAAGCTAGGAAAGCATTGCTTCCCTTAAAATTCTAGGAACAACGCTCCCCAATTTAGTACTATTTTGTCTCAATAATAATAAATATGAATTATTAGTGTGAAGCAGGTATCAGTATATATTTCATTTTTGTGATCAAGCCTCGAATGTCAAAGTCGGCCATGGGCCGTTTGTTCTTCTCGACATGAACTATGGCCGATTGCGACATTGGAAGCGTGATCACAAAAATTAAATAATATACTGAAACCTGCTTCACAATAATATTAATATTTCGTTTTCATAATTATTATTAGTGAGACAAAATAGTATTGGGAAGCCTTGTTTCTAGAATTTTAAGGAAAGCATGGACGCCTCGTATAATACAAAACCCTGAGTCAGAAGCAAACTTAAGCATGAATAGAATATAATTTTTCTTCAAACATCCAGCGACAGTAACGTAGATTGACTAGATTGTATTATTAGGAGTAAATACAGTTTTATCCACGCCATGATCAGGCGTGGATAAAACAGTTATAAAAGGTCAGCTTGACTTATTTGTTGTTGATTGACATATTACATATGGCCATGGTGTACGATTTATCGTACACCATGCATATGGCATAACAGAATCGCTCACGAATAATAAGAACCTCGTTATTTGATTCGATTGGATAAAACAGTGTCTGTCGCAAAGCTTCTTCGTCAATATAAAGTGAAACTTTTACTTCGTCTACTGAGTGAAGAAAGTGATGTTTTTTGGCGTTTAAGGAAAAAAGTACTTTTGTTGCCATTGCTTTATCCAATCAAATAAAGTCTTCTACGGTATCGTGTATAAACACGTATCAAAACATTGTCAAAGAGGATTTGGCCTTGAGGCAATTTGAGTTTCCCTCGGGATGTGTCGACGACGATTTGGGCGCTAACCACCACGTGTGGCAGAGGTTATGGCTTGGCGTGATCCTCTTTGCTCATGCAGGATGCGTAACGCAGATGATGATGATGACAGAGGACAAACACTCGCTTCGTACTAAAGATATGTGTATTATTGCCCAGGTTTAGTATACATGAAGGTTTGTACTTAGGTTGCTAACTATGTTTAAATCTATTTCACCAGAGGAGCGTGGAACGCATGACTATTTGTTGAAGACTAATCGGACGCGACCCATTCGGTGTCATGAGACAAATTGAGACTTCCTTGAAATACTTATTACTTAAATTATGTTGAAGCTATGAGAGTTGCTTGGGTTACTTTATATATCTGACTTTAATTAACTTATTTTTATTATTCTTTTAACTGACATGTTCTAAGAGAAGTTTATTTTTGCATTCTCCGTAAAGGAACCAAATGCGAAAGAGAGTTTAACCCCCCAGAGCCTTTCCCGTTAAGGTACAAAATAACTCAGGTTGAACACCCAAGAGCCTTTCTCGTAAAGGTACAAAATAGCTCTAGATGAACTTGTTGCCAGAACGCTCCCTAAAGGATCCACGAACTGAACCAAGTTGTCGTTTACTCGGTCCGCTTACCCGGTCACTGATTGTTTTTAAAACATGTTTAGAAAATAATCATAATAATTATGTTTCACGATCAAGCAACAAGTTCAAACTTTAGACTGAGTGTTATTTTTTAGTGAATACGATGTCTAGTTTATACATGCCCCCCTCCGTCGTGCATTGGTCCCCAATGCAAAAACAGTTTATGATTTTTTTTCTTTAACTAGTTTTTATCTTCTACAAAACATATTTTTTCCACATTAGTAGCATTATTACTTTATTTTTTTCATATCTATCGTCAGTTCAGGACGTCTCCAGAAAAGTCGGTAGTTATGCTTAAAAAAATCAATAGTTGTTACTAAATCCGTTACGGTTAAAAAGTTCAAAAAGAAAAGAATCAATACAAATAAAGATTTGTTAGCGACTGCCAAAGAAATAATTTAAAAAACTCTGTTATCGATCAAAAACTCATTTTTGATGAGAATGTTTAAAAGAGTGGAACCCCTTTAAATATTAACGAGTGGTCTTCAATATTTGAATAGTCATATCGTTCCCCACATAATTACATTTAAGTTATATTTGAGCACTTTTCACTCTTGGTTCTGGCTTATAGCTTAGTTCAGTCCTGGGTTTTCAGCCAATGGTTATCCATGAATGAAGGTCCCTACTACATTCCAGATCCTTGTCGTGGATATCCAGTTGGCTGCCGTCCGAACTGTGGGTCGACATTGAATAGTGCTCCAAGTATATGCAAAAAATATAAACAGAACAGTAGTAAACAATATTGACACTTATCTCTTAACCTAATAAATTCTTGTATATTATTTGTTAATATTAGTATGCATCTATATATATGTTTTCCACTTTTAAGTAATGAGGCATACTAGAAATACCTTCGTATCTTGTCGTGCAACGTGCTTCGTAGAACATTCGGCAATTATTATTAAAGATTTTAATTATCATTGAAAGTATTACTTTATACTTTAGTACTATATTCGTATATTTATATTATTTTAATCCGCAAGAAGTATTAGCAAGTATGCTTTAACAAAAAATATTCGAACGATTATGTGTTCTATCTTAAGATTAACATCGGTATATGTGTTCTCCATATCCCCCTCTTTTTCTCTATTCCCTTTCAAAATACACTTAGCTGCAAAAATAACGCACAACCGAAAATTATGCTCAACTTAAAAGTTGATTTTCTCGCGAACCAATAAATCGATTTCGATATTTTTTTTTTTTGAAATGTAGCTTTTTTCTTTGGCAATTGCACTAACTTAGAATGTTTTATTCAGATTTCAGTTTTAGGCTTATACAGGGTGCAAAATTGAAAGTAATTTTTTTACGTTAAATTTGAGACACCCTGTAGGGAGCGTTAGCAAAAACAACGGATTCATAATGAAATCATACTATAGCCCCATGTTTTCTGAACATTTTGTTTTTTTAATTTCTCTGATATCTTTAATATCAAAGAGAATACACAGTTTTATACCAGAACATGTTTTTTTAATTAAAATAACATTTTGACAACGTTAAAATAAGAATAATACTAACAATCATTAACAATACATAGCAAAAAAATGTACATTAGTAGCGCGTGTTCCACCTCTACTTCTAATGACTGCTTCACATCACCTCGGCATACTCGATATTAAATTGGATATTTCATTTTGGTCCATTTTAAATGCCGGTAACCATTATTTGGGTACATTGGGAATAATTTTTTCCTAATGCACGATAACGCAAGACCTCATGTAGCGCGTGTGGTCAACTTTAAACTGGCCACCGCATAGTCCCGATATGAATCCTATTGAACACTTATGGGATATTATTGGTAGGGCACTGAGGTAGCATCAACCCCCTTCTGCCAACCTGGAAGATGTCCAAATAATGGTTACCGATATTTAAAATGGACTTGACCAAAATAAAATATCCAATTTAATATCGAGTATATGCCGAGGCGATGTGAAGCAGTCATTATAAGTAGAGGTGGAACACGCGCTACTAATGTACTTTTTTTGCTATGTATTGTTAATTGTTGTTAGTATTATTCTTATTTTAACGTTGTCAAAATGTTATTTTAATTAAAAAAAAAACATGTTCTGGTATAAGACTGTGTATTTTCTTTGATATTACAGATATCAGAGAAATTAAAAAAACAAAATGTTCAGAAAACATGGGGCTACAGTATGATTTCATTATGAATCCGTTGTTTTCACGAACGCTCCCTACAGGGTGTCTCAAATTTAACGTAACAAAATTACTTTCATTTTTGCACCCTGTATAAGCCTAAAACTGAAATCTGAATAAAACATTCTAAGTTAGTGTAATTGCCAAAGAAAAAAGCTACATTTCAAAAAAAAATTATCGAAATCGATTTATTGGTTCGCGAGAAAATCAACTTTTAAGTTGAGCATAACTTTCGGTTGTGCGTTATTTTTGCGGCTAAGTGTATATCATATTATCTTCAATATCTTAATAATAAGGTTTGAATCATACCGTATGTATATTTGGATAAAAAATATTACAACTTATGCTAAATTGTATGTACTACGTTGTTATACTTATTAAATTGCGACATTAGCTTTTTCTACACCACCTGTTATAATTGTGACGTCGCCGTCTGTCAGTATTAGGTCTTTGTTGGGTAGCCTTGTACTTGAGACAAATCGTGGAAGTTTCAGGTATTTGAGCTTGCATTCCATTGCCGGTGTGTTTCTATTGAAGATAAAAATATTTTATTAGCGAATGCTGACGCTTCATTTATTTGAATGTTTAGCCTTGTCTCGATAAACTAAAAGGATTGTTTATAATTATTGAATTTATTATAACATCGACTGCTTGACCCCGTAACCGTTGACCAGTTTGTTTAGAATAATATTAATTACAGTGGATTTTTAATACATGCGTGTTATTTACACCATTTGCCTGCAATTATATTGCATGATATTGATTTGAATTGGATATTAGTATTTTTGACTATTATCCTTCCTACATATGCGCACTCTCTAAGAAGGCTAATGTTTTTATTTTCGGTGTAGATTACCTCACACAAGTTTACAAGTTTTTCGCTTATTTCTAATCATTTAATTTATCTTTACGTATTCTTGTCTATATATTTTAACTATTTCTATCTATTCTCTATGTTTTGTGTTGGCCGACACTTTTGTGATGTATTTTCTTTAATATTACCTCCTATCTTTAACTTTTAACTTATTTTCCCGTATTTCTATTATTACTCTAGTTTACTATCTTCTCATATATTGTCTACTTTTCCTTATAACTTTATATATGCCCATCGGTAACTTCTAGTTTCATATCCTAGGTCCTCATTTTGCCCAAGCGTCCGACTTATGATCTTCCCTATTAGGTACTTATCTGCGACAGTTTGCTGCAACATTTCCTATACGACCTGTATATCATTTCGCTTTCTAGCTGTTCCTTTCTTTTAATTCAATATTATAACTCTTTTACTCTCAATATTATCTCTCTTATTCTCATTTATTTAAATGCCTGTGTGTTTTTCTGTATCTTTCCCAGTAGGGTACTTATCATTAAACACTTGCATTTAAAATTATAGCTCTTTCCCCTATTCATCTAAATTTCTCAATTTCTTTCTTTAATGCCTACGTGTTTTTACCATGATTTTCCCAATGTGGTACTGTCGTTAACGCATGCATTGGAAATTTTAAGTTTCTTCTTTAGTTACTCGAATCTCCATTAAAAAAATTCTAATGCCCATGTTTCTTTTTCCCTCTACGATTTTCCCAATTAGGTACTTATCGTGAACATTTGCGTTCTTCATCATCTCCTGTACTATCGTCCTCTACGCTTCTTAGTTTCTTCGTTTCTGTGTGTATTTGCTTAGTTTTTGGTTACTTCTTAATTACTCAGTTACGTGTTCCTTCTTAGTTATTTTTTTTTCTTTTTTGGTTTACTTTTTCCTTTGGTCCAGTTCGAAGTACTCCCTTAGTGTATTGTTTTTTTACAGTTTCTGGTTTCTTCTTATATTTAAATTCCTTTCTTCTAGTTTCTGTTATCGTATGTACCTTAGATAATAGTTTTATATGACTTTCTCTATATTTGGCGATATCTCTATTATTCTTTGTATATACTTTCTATGAAACTCTATTTTCTTCTTAATTCCTCGTATATTTTGCTTTCCAACTATCTGGCTTGTGATTTTCCCCTGTTTGGTACTTATTCTGAGATAGTTGAGTTCAGCAATTCTTTATACCCCTTGTATATACTTATTTCTTAGTACCTACATGCTTTATGAACACGAACCCATGCACTTCTTAAAAACTTCTTCTTCTTTCTTCTGCTTTTTCTATTTGCTTGTTCCTCCGCCTAAGTGTTATTTTATCTATTATCTAAGGTATTTGTCAAAGATATTTGTGTTGTAACTTGTAACTTTTTTCCACCAAAAAATGCTAGCAATCTTTCGTCTACGTCGCCGTCATCGTTCTTCCTAATGGCACTTCTCATATATTTTTGTTGTATAATCGCTGTCTTATATTTTGCCATTGCCTCCTTTGTCTCTCGCATGATTAACTGAGAATTCACTTCTTCATTATGGTCCTCTTTGTCTTCTTGCTTTATGATATAAATTGGTGATGCCTTGGTCCCTGGATCCATCGTATGAGTGTCATTGAGCTTACTTTGTTTTATTGGTTTTTTATTATGCTTATTTTGCCATGGAATAGAGATTTTTTCATATAACTCCGAGACCAGTCAAGTTACTCCTCGAAGGAACGATATTCCGCTCGCAGAAAAGATTCACTCCCTCTGGAAGATGTGTGTGAACAACTCGAAGTCACTAATCTCTGTAATACTCAGTAATGTTGATTGATGGTATCTCAAATCTGAAGAGAAGCTGCTACACGAATTTAACCTTGTGGATCATTGTGTTTGGAGATTTATTTAATTCTGATGAAAGAAAAAAAAATCTTTTTGGACTGACCCTGTATATCAAGTTGCACAGCAATCGCAACTGCACTTGTCAACATGGATTGAAGAAAAAAAAATGACGATACACTTGTTTTGTTTACGGGGGTCCGAATGGCGTTACTTGTAGAAAGGTCGAAAAGGCACTCCCACCATGTGACTTCGCTGCATCTAAATAACTGAAACGCCTCCGAGGTTAGGGATCAGTACGGCGGCTTCCAACAAACGGCACTAGAGAACAGAACGACATCTTCAAAGGTTATCTCCTCGGCGAATTCATGGTCCTAGGTCCAATGTACGGGGATCAGAACGGCCCTCCACCACGTGTCAAAGACGCGCCCTGTTCGGTTCACGTTCACCACGTGTCAATTTCTTGGTACTAAGGATCAGCACGGCAGCCTCCAAAGGTATTTTACCAGAGGAGCGTGGGACGCATGACTATTCGTTGAAGACTTATCGGACGCAACCCATTGGGTTTCATGAGACAAATTGAGACTTCCTTGAAATACTTATTACTTAAAGTATGTATGTATGCTATGAGAGTTGGGTTACTTTATATATCTGACTTTAATTAACTTATTTTTATTAGTCTTTTAACTGACGTGTTCTAAGAGAAGCTTATTTGTGTATTCTCCGTAAAGGAACTAAATGCGAAAGATAGTTTAACCCCCCAGAGTCTTTCCCGTTAATGTACAAAATAACTCAGGTTGAACACCCAAGAGCTTTTCCCGTAAAGGTACAAAATAGCTCTAGATGAACAGTGGGGTGAACTTGTTGCAAGAACGCTCCCTAAAGGATCCACGAACTGAACCAAGTTGTCGTTTACTCGGTCCGCTCGATCTTTTATACTAAAACCTGTTGAAAGTTTACTGATTGTTTTTAAATAGTATATTGTGTAACAAGTGCGTGAAGTCAACTTTTATACACGAATGTGATGTTTGCGGCCCGAGCCGAAGGCGAGGGACGCAATATCACATGAGTGTATAAAAGTCTTCACGGACGTGTTGCACACTATACTTTTTCTACGACCGTAAATTTTCGGAAAATGAATTTACCTTATTTTGGTTTTGCCAGGATACAAATTTTTGATACGTACTTTCGTAAATTTTGAGGGATTTGCTCGGCAATAAGGATTCGCTTGCAATATTGGCTGCGGCTGTTATTTCTGGTGGAGTACCACATAATTCCAGATCAGAATCTGAGTCCATAGTTTTGAAATTTCTAACAATATTTGCACGATCAACGTAATTACACAATAATTATTCTTTAAAATGACAGTTGTCATAGCTCGCAAAACTTCAATCAAAATAGGACAACCATAGCCACCTGTTCATTTTGGATCCGCGCTTACATGGGCTCTTATGGAAGTATGCGTGAAATAAATCCCATAAGGAATACGTTGTACTTCACGCACCGGTGCGTGAAATTGTACTTCACGCATTAGTAGTGATGCGTGAAAGTATATTTCACACACGGTCGTAGAAAAACATGTTTAGATAATAATCATAATAATTATGTTTCAAGATCAAACAACAAGTTCAAACTTTAGACTGAGTGTTATTTTTTAGTGAATACGATTTCTAGTTTACAATATAAATGGGGCATATTTTTCAGACTATGAATCCGGATGTGTATAAAGGTATATGGGGAGGAAAGAGATGCAGAGACAGTCCGGTGCAAACCGACCGAAACTGTAGTTGTTCTGATGATTGCGAGGCCGGTAAACAGTATTTAAAACAGTTTGAAGACGACCTAAAATACGAGGCTCCAAAGGATGGCATAGCGGCTATTTTCGTTGAAAGCATCCAAGGTGTTGGTGGCGTAGTGCAGTATCCAACAAATTATATTAAAGGAATCTATAATGTGGTCAAATCAAAAGGAGGAGTATTCGTTTCAGACGAGGTAAGAAGGGAAATTTACCCAGAACCTACGTAATTTATTTTTCTTTGCGTTCCTGAGGCCTGAGATCCTAAAGCATCATCGGTTTGCGGGGTTTGTGTTGAGTGACATGAAATTAACGCCCATAGATATTAATATAATTAGTTAGCAGTACTACAGTATTATATCACCCAAAAGGCACAGGTTCTTATAACATATTAAAATACATTTTGATGATAGGCTGTTTATGTATTTTCAAGACTACAAAAATGTTTGGTGGAATTATGTATTGCAGGTTCAGACGGGCTTCGGAAGAACGGGTGACCATTTTTGGGGCTTTGAGTCGCACAATATCGAGCCGGACATCGTGACTATGGCGAAAGGAATCGGCAATGGCTTCCCTCTTGCTGCGGTAGCGACTACGGCAGAAGTTGCCGAGGGCCTCACCAAGGCTGTTCATTTCAATACGTTCGGTGGTAACCCGATATCGTCCGTCGTTGGATTGACCGTACTAGATGTAAGTAGTGGTACTCGAGTGGTAGTGTCGCAACAAGGTGGCTGTATGCGGATGCATCAAGTGGTCGCGCCTTATCACAGTACCGATAGTTAGTGGGACTCGTGACCAGCTGATGATTAATAATAGTGACAGAAAACAAAATTACTTCGTAGTCAGGCTCGTGAAATTGTTTTTCATTTTTCAGTCCAACAAAACTGAGGACACGTTACCACATGTAAAATCTGACGTAAATTTCGAACTGACACACTTAGGACCCATACCGGGGGGATTGAAAGTTTACTTAGGAAGGGCCGAAGAAGTGGAACGCCGCAGACGTTATACTGTTTTTACGAGGATTATCTTCAAATATTTCCAAACGTCAAAGACTTACTTGTAATACATGCACGTGGAGAGATAGGCTTTACACCAAACTGACTTTTGGTGGTCTAATTACGAACGAAATCTAAGGACTATCAATGAATTAATGCTCAAAACTAGTTGAAGACAAATTAATAGGTACTAAATTTACCTCGTCCTGTTAATGTTGTACCTGATGATTAGTGTCAAAACATAAATACAATTTAATTCAATATTCGGCGACTTGATAATGATATAAAGATCATCTGCTTCAACCTGAATTTATTCAGTCCTGGATATATGGATCATAGTGGTGCTCTGCGAATCTATTCATAAAATCTTAGTTTAATTGTGTATAGTGTTGTGAGAGATGGTTTTTATCAGCCCATAGAGACCATCAGTAGGATACACGCAACACCGATGCTACATGCATGAGTATCGTGCGGTTTGCCAACATGTTTCAATGCATCAATAGCTACCCATGTAAGATAAATACACATAGTAATTTCTGCAGGGTGGTTTCCCTTATCAAATTTCTAGTACTAAGGCACTCAATTTCATCATGTGCTCTCATGGCTCATTCGTTTTCAATCTCTTGCCTGTTTCAGTTATTCCAGCATGCCTGTTAGGTACTAGACATTACCGGCTGTTATAACGCGAATCTCAGATGGTCGATGCTGATTCATTTGTTGTCCCATTCTATCTTTCTGAACACATCCTCAAGGGCTAGAATAATAGTTTGTAGTGAGATAGGGTCACCTTACCTTCCACTGTAATGCATTTGAACGGTGATAGCATTTTAGGAATATTCTCACATATTTTACCAAAGCTCCTATTTGATTGTTGAATCGTTCTTTCAGATAATTGAAGACGAAAAACTACAAGACAATTCGAAAACGGTCGGTACTCATCTTCTGCGCGAACTTCAAAATTTAAGGAAACAACATGACTATATTGGAGACGTTCGAGGAAAAGGCCTTATGATCGGGGTTGAACTTGTATCGGATAAAAGCTCGAAAGAACCATTGGAACCACAAAAATTCATGAAGCTATGGGAAAGCTGTTTGGACCAGGGACTGATAGTTGGAAAAGGTGGATTGGACGGAAACGTAAGTAAATAGAAGAATAAATAATCAGAGCTTATAGCCCGATCTAGCTTTGATCTGATCTGATTGCAAAGTGATCAGGAAATGCCTATGGTATGGTTATTTGGAAAATAGTACCAACGCTACCGACTTGAAAATGACAATAATGATGCATTTTTGTTTCGATTCTAGGTATTACGAATAAAGCCACCAATGTGTATTACCCGGGAAGATGCCGATTTTACAGTGGAGGTTTTAGACCATGCTCTGAGGAACATATGAGATATTTCCACTGACGTAATTAGGAGCGTGACACTCCATATGGAATGTGTGTAACTTTACGATCTAGACCTACTAGAACTTTCACAAAAAAGATCGCCACATGCTGTAAAATTTTTATTTCTATATGTAAAATGACTGGGTACTCCCATGAATGTTCAAAGAACATATAACTCATTTTAAATGTCACCTCATTTAAATGCTAAAATAGGTCTATATTATCTGATTCTATGTAAGGTTAAGTATATGCAAACGTATGTGTTCATTACAAGGAATATATTAACAGATTAGTATAATTTAGAATATTTAGATTGTAATATAAAAATTATAAGCGTATTTGTTTCATATAAATAACTATGTAAATGCAATGCATTGATCTGAATTACTAGTAAATTAAAATATTTTCATATTTTTAATTTGGATTAAATATAGGCATATAACCCAAATTGTCAAGGTTTCGACTAATTACGATTTTCACTACTATTAAAAGTGATGAAAAATCGTATAATCAAAAAGAATAAAAACGAGTTTACAAATTTTTGCTGCACAGAATGTCTAGCCATATACCATCCAAGTTGCATGGAAAGATGTCCTGATATTGTCAAACTTGGAGATTATGCTATTTATTGTTCAAACAAATGTCAGATGAGGGAGCAGGACGTAAATAAGGAAAAAGATGAGCTTATAAAAACCATTAAGGTGCTAGAAAATGAACTTAGGGACAGGGACAGATTCATCGAGAGGTTGCACCGCAACAGTGCAAACTTTGATAGCCTTGTGCAGGAGGCAGAGAACAAATTTGCAGCAGATCTGGATAGGCAAGATAAAGGATCAAAGCTTTGCAGCTGGAAGTTGAAACACTCAAGAATGAAGAGACACAATGGACAAGAAGGATTCAGTCATTCAGGGACTCAGAAGCTAAACATAATAAACAAAATTGAGGAGCTGACAGAGTCAAGCAAGAACATGATATCAACTATTAGAACACTGGAACTAGAGAATGCTGAACTTGGCACTCAAATAAAAACTCTAAACTATGAGCTGTTTCAATTTCATAATAAATGTCTAATGCCTGCGCCTGCTACAACATTAACACCGCCCTGCAATATCTAGTGAAGAACAAAATACTCATCTTTGAAACAGATGTAAAAGGCTATTTGCTTCTCTTTAAGCGACACACAAAGAGCCAATATGACATAAACAGCCAGTCTATGGGAAACCTATTAATTGATATGCTTGAGAAATGCGTTCTGTACTGTAGTAAGTTTACCAAGTGATTTTGTTTTTGTTTTCCTTAATCCGAAGAACTCTATTATGGGAAAGCGCCTAGACAAGGAACTAATTGTAAGGCTCCTCAACGATATGAAGCATACTAATGTCATTTTAATTGGACCACCTCTAAGTGGAGGCCGACCCGTATTGAATCATCTCATAGCCACTCTGCATAAAGAAATCTCATCACTTGTTGACGCCGAGAATGGGGCTATTAGTGTGCCCTATTGATAAGAACTATATGACGCTTTACCTGATTGATATATGTAACTTAAATTATCAGGGTTCAAATTTTACAGAAAATCACCAGCTAATGACTAAGAAATAATAAATTTGTCTTCGCCAACAACCTGTGAGACACTCATGCCTGCTCCTTCTAAAACACATGTCATAAACAATTCACTAAATCTCACAGTAAATCCGATCAATCTTGAAGAATACTCTCTTCTTTTATTAAACATTCAATCAATGCGGAATAAAACAGCAGAACTTTCAATATTTTTAAGTGATTTAAATAACCCCAATATAGTTTTACTCACTGAGCATTGGTTGAGGTTGAATGAAATTGTTTATTTACCAAATTATGCAATAGTATCCAACTTCTGCAGATCACAAGTGTCCCATGGGGGCTGCATGATTTTTGTGAATGAATTGTTTTTGGACCAGAGTTCTTTTCAGCGAATAAATAAATATGATTATCTCCTAAAGGAAACCGCGTTTCAGTTCTGTATGATGTTCTCCAAGCCAAAAAATGTATATAGGTATTCTATGTATTTATCGATCTCCTATTTCTGACTGTAATGATTTCTTCTTGGCTCTGGAGGGTCTTCTCTGCGAAATTCCATGCTCTGGACATATCATAACTGCAGGGGATTTTAACATAAATCATGATGACGAGAGCTCTGCTTCGATCTTACGTTTGCGTAATTTATTTAGGTCTTTCAACTTGCAAATGCATGTAGACTGCCCGACTCGTATCACCAGATTCTCGTCCAGTACAATTGACTATGTCTGCTCTAAGCACCATGATAAATTGTAGCATTAAAAATGCAGCCTTATCTGATCACGAAGCTATTGTTTGTAAGGTTTCAGTTCCTATAGAAAGCATATTAAAACAAAGTCACGCTACGGACGAATTTTTGGTGATGGGTATTATGGGAAGTTTTGCAATTTAGCTGCATCTGTTGATTGGGGCATTCTATGTAACCTGTCTGTTCCTGTCTCTGAATTTCATGCAAATGTGTTACGCCTATTTAATGTTGCCTTTCCCATTGTCAAGCTTAAATCAAAAGTTACCTCGAATAAATCCTGGCTTACTAAGGGTCTGAAAATGTCTTCTAAAAACTTGCGCTCCCTTCACATTATCAAAAAGAATACTGACTGTCCAGCCTTTCGTCTCCTATCGCTCCTTATATCGTAGGCTTATCAGGATTTCTAAGCAGTCTTATAATTCAAATCGCATGAACAACAGTACAAATAAGCCAAGAGAATGCTGGAAGATTGTCAATTATATCAGAAGTAAGAGCAACTATAAACCAGGTGCTAACCCGGAAGTTCCCCTTGATGAACTGAATACTTTTTTCTGTGAAATTGCCCAAAATCTTCAACAGAAACTCAATCCAACAACAGAGCCCCTCAGTTATCTGTCCAATATGACTGTTCAAAATTCCTTCTTTTTTCAACCCACCGACTTCATTGAATTGAAGAGTATCTTAAGCTCTATGAAAAACAAGAATTCTTCTGGAGAGGATGGACTTTCGGCTAAGATTTTCCTCAACTTGCCCGACATTACTTTAAAAACACTTGCTGATGCAATTAACATTTCTTGGACAATGGGCACATTTTCAAACTGTCTAAAATCAGCAAAAGTCATTCCAATTCATAAAGATGGCAATCTCGATAACCCTTCAAACTTTCGACCCATTTCTCTTATGTCCACTCTATCGAAACTAATCGAGAAACTAGTAAAATTTCGTGTTATGTCTTATCTCAGATCAAATAATATCCTCAGTAAATCTCAGTTTAGTTTTAGGGAGGGCCATAATACTGATGACGCTGTATACAATTTCCTCTCTGAGCCGTATGCCCAAATTAATGGAGGTGGAGTTTCGGCGGCGGTTTTCTGTGACTTGTCAAAGGCGTTTGACTGCGTTAGTCATGAGATTCTGCTTCGGAAGCTCCACTGCTATGGATTCAGAGGTGTAGTATGGTCCTGGTTCTCTTCTTATCTGAGAGGTCGTGGTCAGCGGGTCTTTAAGGGCTCTGAGTTCATTAGCCTGGGGTGTGCCGCAAGGTTCCGTTTTGGGACCCATACTCTTTCTCCTGTATGTGAATGATCTTATAAATATTGACATTCATGGAAAAATCACTTTATTTGCCGACGACACCACAATTCTCTGGCATAGCCCTACCAGTGAGACCCTCCACCTAACCTTGTTGGCGGACCTTCAGAAGATAAAGGAATGGTGGACTCAAATAGCCTGTCGCTTAATTCTGATAAGACTAAGGTTTTATGTTTTAGGGGTAACCTTGAAAACGTATCGATTGACGGCAATCCAGTCGTACAGCACCAGCTCACTAAATTCCTTGGTGTAATCATTGATGATGAATTGAAGTTTGAGAATCACATAATTGATCCTACCAAAAAAATATCGGTTGGGTGTTTTGCGGTGAGGGTGACAACGGAAGAGCTTGGTGCGGTGATTGGTCGGTCTGTCTATTTTGCTCTTATAGAGTCTCGTCTACGCTATGGCATCTGTTTCTGGGGTAATGCCAGCAATTGTCTTATACAGACACTTTTTATTCTCCAAAAACGAGCTCTTAGATGCATACGCAAGGCAAAACCGCGGGATTCCTGCAGACGTTTATTCACTCAAGAAAACATTCTTACAATAACTTGTGTTTATATAATGGAAATTTCTAGCCTTCTATTTAAAAATCGGCATAAATTCATGATAGAAAACCCTAGATACACAACTCGTCAGGAAAATAATTTACAACTACCCATCCCTACCTCTACTCTAACTCAGAAATCAATTTTCTATGAGGGTAAAAAGGTTTTCAATCACCTGCCGCGCGACATTAAGGAGGCAACATCACTCAAAGATTTTAGGCATCAACTAAAAAAAAAAATTAACAGGGAAGGCATATTATAATCTTGCTGAGTTTTATGCTCAATGACTATATCTTATGCAATCTAAATGTGTTTGTATTTCAGTGTAGTGTTTTTTACTATTTTTACCTTCGTGCCTTGTGACTAGTATTAAATTATCTTCTTGTAAGTAATCGTCTCATTTTACAGTCATTTTATATATATGTATACATTGTATTATGAATTGGGAATCATTTATTTTATTTTATTTTACTTTTATATTTGCTTTGTTAAAAACAATATTTGTTAAAACAATAGAGCGTACTTTGACTTTGACTTAGGGTCAGGCTCAGTTCTGCAGAGGATGTTCGTAGAGTAGGTACTTAGAAATAAGACAAATTTTTATTGATGCTGATCTAACTATTCAGCAATGCAAAACCTTAATCAACTTAAACATCAGTTGAAAAAAAAAGCAAAACCTTACAATTAATCATGTCAATGGTGCTCCCAGAATCATGTCATAAATCTAACAAGACACGTTAATCTATTTTCAGAATGTTAGGGGTCTCCGGACCAAACTGGACTCGTTGTTTTTCAATGCTCCTTATTCCCATTAGAGCATAATTGTATTTAATGAGACTTTCTGACAGTGAGCTCTGCCTATATGACTATAAAATTTACAAGAAATATAGATCAACCGAAACTAGCTTATACTCCAGAGGTGGAGGTGTGCTCATTGCGGTACACAAGAATATAAAAAGTGAGACCCTGGCCTGTGCTCCTCATAGTTCTTTGTTTTAATCGGCTCTGGGAAAAAATAATATATACCTTGGGAACAGGATGGACTCTGTGAAGAACTTCCTCACTGTACGATTTGTTTATTGGGAGATATTAACCCGCCTCACAGGATTTGGTCTACTGAAGAATTTTGCTCTGTTCCCTCAGCAACTTAATTTTAAAATTCTTGACAAAATAGCGAAGGAAATTATAAAGGATTATGTTAGATAGAGGTAGTTAAGATACCGTATGATGGGAGGATTCAAAAAATAATGAATAATAACCTCTTTTGCTTCTTCTTCTCGAACTACTGGAGCAAACTGATCGAAAATTGAAGTGAGTCCGGCGAAATTACGATTTTTGAGAAACTATAAGTTTTGGAGTGTCCTAACTTGCAATAAGAGAAATCGTTGACATTTGCTTTAAAAGGCTAATTTGTCTTTATTAAACTGATGCTGACATTTTTTATGCATACATACAGTGATCTGAAGGATACTCCCGATGTACACTCGTAGATACCTGTATTCCTCAAATTTCGAAATAATATTATTTCGTGTTTCTAGATTCATAGTGATAAGTTTTTATGTTAAAAACAAGTTTATTTAATATAATATAAAAACAATAATAGCTTTCTTTCCTTTATGTATCCAACTCCTAATAAGAATAATAAGTAGAAAAATAAAATAAGGACAAAAACCCTAATTCTAAAATTCTTGACAAAATGTCGAAGGAAAAATATATTATAAAGGATTGTGTTCAAGATTTGCCAGGGGGACATCCTGAGGCAGTTAAGATACCGTGTGATGGGAGGATTCAAGAAATAATGAATAACCTGTTTTGCTTCTTCTTCTCGAAGTACTGGAGCACTGATCGAAAATTGAAGTGAGTCCCACGAAATTACGATTTTTGAGAAGCTATAAGTTTTGGATTGTCCTAACTTGCAATAAGAGAAAACGTTGACATTTGCTCTAAAAGGCTCATTTGTCTTTATTAAACTGATGCTGACATTTTTTTTCAGACATACCGTGACCTGAAGCATATTCGCGATGTACACTCGTAGATACCTGTATACCTCATATTTCGAAATAACATTATTTCGTGCCTCTAGATTCATAGTGACAATTTTTTATGTTAAAAACAAGTTTATATTTTTAATATATTATAAAAACAATCCTAGCTTTCTATCATGTATGTCTCCAACTCCTAATAAGAATAAAAAGTAAAAAACATTAAATAAGGACAAAAATCTTAATTTTAATATTCTTGACAAAATGGCGAAGGAAAATTATATTATAAAGGATTGTGTCAAAGTTTGCCAGGGCTTGACTGACATAACACAGGCTGTTTAGGTCCTTGGCGATCGACCTGTTGCGTCAGGTGTACCCCAGAAGTTGGGGCTCCTGTTGTTAATCTTATACATCTTGTTTTCAACATAGTTTCTTCCTTCTCTTTGCAGACGACTTAAAACTATATCTTAAAGCTAGATCCACAGATGATTGCTTCAGGCTTCAATCGTATCTGGATAGATTCATTGTCTGGTGCAATAACAACTGTATGGACTTGAATGTCAAGAAATGCTACTAAATTTGCTTCAGTAAAAGCAGGAATAGTGTTACCACTCCTATTACATCAATAATAACCTTATGGAGTCAGTTTCTCATATTAGAGACCTGGGAATTACACTTGATAGTCGCTCGAGTTTTATCCCGCATATTTCTGGGGCATTATCTAAAGATCTTCAAATGTTGGGCTTCATCACGAGATGTACTGGTGACGTTCAGAGCATCGATTCTATTCGTTTACTGTATTGTTCCCTTGTGCGCCCGCATTTGGAATACGGTCTCCTCATTATAATGTACACACCCAACATATTGAAAGAGTTTGACACATATTCTTAAGAGAACTATAATCCGATTGAGATGACACGAAATCAATAAGATTTGTCACCCTTTTACAACATTCTTCATTCGCGCAGCAATTGTCACCAGCTCCTAAATAGGATTGGCATTCGTGTCCAGCCGAGACAAACTCAACAAGTGGTTTCTTTTCATAACCCAACACATAGAACTAACTATGCCTTTAACGCGTTTTTGCCTAGGGTAACAAGATCTTAACTGCTTTGATGGGCCCCCCAACTTTAGAAGAAACCTTCAATTTTGTGTTAGATGACCCCGGTGACACTGTCTCTCTTGTCTTGTTTCAATTTTCCTTTCTACTTTACTGTGTTGTACTTATTTCTTTTCGTTTAGTGTTGATCTAATGTGAATGTGATGTTAATTGTTCATAGCTTAAGATAGTTAGTGGTCATAATACTTTTACCTTTTTATAGTTTTATTGTAGGTTAGGTGAATGTAGATTTAGATATTCTATTTTGTAATATTGGACAAGTGACCCGTTGAATAAATAAATATCTAAATTTTCAATTCAAGATACCCTTGCCAAAATCCGACGTGGAATTGAGACCTATCAGCAGTATACGAATGAGGCAAATTATTATTTGTGATAGATTATTAAAGTCTCAAATTAAAAAACTACTTGTTGGCAAAGCTTACTGTCCTAAAAAATATTCTCCAAATCATGGGTAATTTTTGTGCCAAATCTGCCTCTCATTGTTCGAAATGCACTTATTTTTGAATGTTTCAATAAAACTGGGAGACTGAACTGAAAGGCTATTTTATTAGTTGATACAACGATAATATTCAAGCTATAGAATTATCGGGATATTTAAAGAGTGCAATACCAGTCTTCCATTTTCAAACCAAAACAGTGGTTTGCTTACACAAGTTGAAAATTTAATTAATTAAAAAGAATAAAAGGTTAAAACAATAAGTCCTACATCTACCGAAAAATGAATAGTTAAAATGATTTATTAAAGTCTAAGAATGGTTTATCAAGAAACTCACTACCTATATGCATAAAAAGCATTTTTCATTAAAAAACTCGATAAATGCCTATTAAATACAATCAACGAAATCTGTCTGACTGCGATTGGCAATTTGTTGAAAAATTTGGGTCACAGGCAAGAAGTTTGAGAGCAGGTTTTACTTGAACCGTGTATCATGCGAATGGACATCATAGTGACATTCATATAGATTTAGACTTTTTTTTATATGTAACAGATTTTCCACTATGGAGATGGACGGCAGTGCCAGAACTCGAAGATTAATAAAAAGCTCCCAACAATCTTCCCTATAATCATCCCACAATTCTTATGGCTTTTCTCTGAAGCATAGGCCATTTTACCATAAAAAAACACCAAAGTAGGCAGATCGCAGAACCTCACGAGACACACATTCTGACAAGCCGCGGAGCACAAAAAGATTATTCTTTAGTCCAGCCGCCAACTTGTCTACCCGTAATTCCCACAACAGTCTCGGATCGAGATGGACTCCCAGAAACTTACACACATTAATATCTCCATCAATGCTACCTAGGTCCATAACTGTAAAGATCATGCTATTTGTTTTGCTCTCATTAAGGTGAAGCCCATTTACCGTGAACCAAGCTTGGCCCTTTCCTGCAGTCTCTTAAAGTCAGCAACAGCATCTGTTACGGAATCAGCAGAGGTCGAGATGGTGGTGTCATCAGCAAAAAGTATAAATTTGGCACTGAACTCAATATTTGGTAAGTGATTACCAAAAATTAAGAATAAGAGAGGCCCAAGCACGGATCTCTGTGGGAACCAATATCAATAGTGCCCTTCGCTGATGTGGCACGACCAACCCAAACCACCTGAATTATTTCTGCCAAAAGAGATGTTATTAGATCAATGCTGCTATTGTCAAAATGATAGGCAGACAGTATTTTAATTAAAATACCATGAGAGACGCAGTCGAAGGCCTTGCTAAGATCACAGAATAAGGAGGAACAGACAGAATCTCATTGAATAAGTCCAAAATATATGATGTGAGGTCAGCTATTATTGCCAGGGTGGTATTCATACCCTTTCGAAAACCAAATTGACAGTAAGTGAAATAATCATTAGAGATGAAATAATTAGTGATCTGGATTGCAATAAATTTTTCAAAGACCTTCGAGGAAACTGCCAACAGTGATATCAGTCTATAATTTTCAGGAAGATTCCTGTTACCCTTTTTAAAAATAGGAGTCACTAAAGCCTCTTTAAGGATGTTTGAAAAAATTGAATTGTTTATGCCAGCATTTATAAGCTTAGTTTCTGGAACAATAATAATCTGATTTTTTACTGATTTTATCAATTTTATACTGACACCAAAGATATCCTGACTGCTCTTGTTTTTTAAACTGTCAGTGACGTCCCTTACTTCATTGAAAGATACTTCTCTGAAATTTAATTCTAAATTTAAAATAACAGAAAGTGGGATTCGCTCACAAATATGTTTTCAAGCAATGCATTGCCACGAGTTGGAGTTATTATGGTCTTTCTCATACCAAAAGAGTCAAACAAGTCACAGAGATGCACGGCCCTTATTTCAACACCGCCCAAATCAACATTAAAATCACCTGCTACTATTACTTGTTTAGTTGTTCCCAGTGCCGCCAGTACAATCTCCATGGAGTCCAAGAAACAAATCAAAATTATCCGATGGTCATCTATAAACAGTCGAAACATACAAGTTAAGATTCTCAACAAAAACACCAGCAACTTCTATACATTTTTCAATGTTACAAATATCAACAGAGTTTAAAATTTTACACTTAAGACAAGACTTTACAAAAACTACAGTGCCACCACCAATGGCATTTGCACGACTAGAAAAAGATCCCAATTTATAATTTGGTAGGTTGAAGGACAATAATTCGTCTCGAGTTAACTAATGTTCGTTTAAACATATTACGTCTAAGTTTTTATCAATTATAGAAGCTTCAAATTCATTTATTTGATTTATTATTAACCTTATATTTACATGCAATACACTAAAATCTACCTCATTACGTGATTGAGCCTCAGTCAGTGCCTCCTTTCGGATATTAATCGCCTCAAGTTTAAAAAGGCCTTTCCGGTAACTCCCTTTGGTCAGAAATCTGAATTAAAAATCTGCTCCTTTTTTCCAGCAGGTCGCCTATTTTGTATGAGTCGAAGAAACGATCTATTTTAGTCGTTAATAGCTCGCATTCACATTCCAAAGCTGCATTTTAATTGACATAGTTTTTTAATTCGTCAGAAGTTACTTCATGAGACAAATGTGACACAAACAACCAAGTCAAATGTTGAAGATTTGCAGGAGTTATCACCTTATGAGCCTCCTTCTTGCCTTCAACTGGGCTGGGTCTAAGTTTAATATCATTTGACTCAGTTCTCCTGCCATTAGGAAATTCGAAGCCTTCCTAGTCAATTTCTTTCTTACCATTTTTGTTTGTTTGTTTTCTTTGCCGACTTCCAGATTAAGTGCGGATCAACTGTCTTTTGGTGACGACGCTGGAGTTATTGCCGCGATGACTGCGATCGTTGGGTTGTCTTTCGGCCGCGAATCTGTAGCAGCACTCATTTGTGTGGGAACTGCCTTTGCGATATCGATCGACTGAACCATACTAGTTTGCAAGGTGGCATCAGTGTTCACTTTTGGGCTGTCAGAGCTGTTACTGTCATTTATCAAAGCAGGACTTGCGCAAGGATCGCTCGATTTGGAAGCATGGCGGCCACTTTTACCTTCGACTTGTTTTAAATCCACCTCGGATGCGGGACGACGTCGATTTGATGTCAATTTTCCCTTAAAAGGGCATTATTTTCTTCCAATACAATGTTTTGACTCCTAAGTTCTTCGAAAATGGTCTTTAACAGAGCCACTTAACTTTTGTTTGTTTTGTCGTGGAAATCGCATACCACACGAGTTTCGTCGATCACCTCCAATTTAGTTGCCCAATCTCTATTATTAACACACGATTTATGATACAATTTACCACAAATAATGCACTCTAAGTTAGTAACTGTGATAAATTTGGTTTTACAACAACCTAAATTAACTTTATCGTCGGACGAAATTTTCAGGCGTTCTTTAGTGGGCGCCATCTTGCTTAAAAAATAAATGTTACAACAAATGGAATCAGCTCTTCTCCTGCTTTTATTGTTAAATGATAATAAATGAAACTCTTTTTGTGAATGACACTATACTGTGATTGCATACCTTACTAAAAGATCTTAACTTAAACAAAATCTACCAATTAACAACAAACATCAGATATTACACTTGTGAAAACAGGATAAAGATGACTTCAAAACTGATACTATTTGTTGGTATATGCCAAATGCTTGCGCATTTACGTTGCGGCTAAGGATAATAATAAATGTATGCTGCTGCATCATGACATCATAGACATAATAATAACAGATTCATTACCAATAACAATGTTGTTAGAATTCACCTATTTTATAAATCAAGTTTGTATCCATTGTAAGTTCCATTCCTTGATATTTCATATCTTTGTTATATGATACATTAAAATTACTTCATATATTCTAAGTGCAAATATTTCTTTCCGAGTATGTAAGTTTAAATTTGCAATGTGTAGTTATCCTGAATATTATAATATCGTAAATAATGATTTATCTGTTAATAAATAAACGTTTCATATCTTATTACCAATAACGATGTATTTTACTAGTAAATGAAATCATTGGCACAAGCAACCGTTGTATTGTGTAAATATATTGTAAAATCATTTTTGAAAGCCTACGAAATGCATACTCAACAAAAAGAATCAGTCTTTACCGGATGTATAGAAAAAGTCAAGGAACACCGGC
>MU182238.1:390807-446943 GCA_016904865.1 Pissodes strobi
ATATATGTATTATTTATCAAGCTTTTATTTAAGCATTTCGAATTTACTTTTATAAGATAGTTGACCACATTTTGTTACCGCAGAGTTTTCTACCTAGTGCCCCCATAAACCAGCTGTGGGTTTTTACCATAATAATTTGGTCCTTTTTATTTTTATTTTTATTAAGGTTTCCTTCCTGGGATTCTTTACATTTCAAGCCAGCAGTTATATTACAAGAACTACGCTCGATGGTTATTATTTTTTTGCTGGCAAAGTACACACCGGCGAGTACGTCGCCAAGCAAGCCTATTTTCCGCCTTAAGGTAAAAATAAAAATCAGTATTCTTTGGTCCGCGTTTAGTTACACAACCCTAGGTAGAGAGCTCTGCTTATTTAATATTTATGCTGATACCGTATATTTCGTTTACTTTTGTAATTTAGATTTTCAATAATTAATCTTTAACTCTCTCTCATGATGTTCGACCCTGCCAAAACTAAAAGTATTTCAAATTCACGAGTAAATTAAAATAAGCGTATAATCTATCTCTAACGCTAGAGAGTCATGGTGTTTGTGCAGTAAGAAGTTGTAGAAACCAGAGATATCCTTCCAAGAAGAGTTTCTTTAGATTTCCGGCTGATACAACAAGGTATGTGTAGTGCTAAAATGTGAAATGGTTATAAATATTACATAAATTATTAAATATATCGTTTGTGACTGGTTTATGCAGCATCATTTAACTTTAATTCTACTTTTAATTATATTTCAGAAAAATAGGGACGTTTACATTCAACCGCTTATGCAAAAATTAAATTTTTGCATAAACGGTTGTATCTAAAGCTAACCTTTTATATTTCCGTTAAATAGAAATAAAAGTAAAATTAATATGTTAAACTATTTAATTTATTATTTTGTCTAAGTTTAACCGAACGAAATGAGTCTTGGACAAAAAAAAAATGTTGATGTTTTATTTCTTTTATACATAGCTAGGGCATTGGCAATAGCCTCTTCAAGCAACCGGGAGGCTTTATTGGACAAGTTGGATAGACTTAATATAAATTATAGACTTGTAGCGAGCACTTTGAATTCAAAATATTTGCGAATAAAGAACGAAACCGTCTAAATTCAGATACAACCCCAACACTATTTCCAACAATAGAAGGAAGTTCAGGACATTCGGCTACTACTATAGACCATCCTTATAGTCGCTCAAAACTAATAGTACATCAACGGCCTGATACATCAGAGCAGTCACATTCTGAAGAGCCTCCTAAGGAGATATGATGCATCTTAACGGACGTAATTATATGTCCAGCAGGTATGTTTTCAATATTTTTAACTCTATAATAAACCTTTTCGGAAAAGAAAATTCACAATGTTTCTGTCGAACATGCGATGAATAACCGAAAAAAAAACCTAAACGAAAAAAAAAACTAACCATTCAATTTTTAAATACCGCAGTTAACAGTATTTAAAAATTGTGTCAAGTTTATTTTATGTTTTAGTTATATGCATATGTTTTAACTATTAAAACTGCGACCGTAAAATATATATGTGTGCTTTTCGAGCCCAGTTAGATTGCCGCTTTCGTTGCGCCGAAACATTCTTTCTCAAGAGGCAATCCGTTGCTTTCTAAATACATGGCGGGGGGCAAACCCCGGAAACCCCACATATTGAAGGTCTCCACAAACCTTGGATTCAAAAATTTTATAACAATAAAATTTGTTTCAGTACTAAACTATCAACTGCAATAATGATTTTCAAAAAATGACAGAAAAAATATGTATTCTAATAGTGGAAATTTGTTTCTCAAACGTAAAAGTAAAATTATCAATAGATATTTACTATGTAATTGAAAGGGCCTCCACTTTTTTCATTGCCCTGGACCACCACATCCCTAACTATTACTACTCGTACGTAAATATATGTATTACTTAAAATCCTAATATCGTTTAATTGTTTCAGGCGGATATTCAGTGGATGCAGTACAATCGTCAAGTACCCAAAATAATATAGAGGTGTATATTTAAAGTTTTATGCCTATTTTAAACAAATTACTATTAACCAGAAAGCTACAAAAATAGCAATAAACCAGTATAATAAATCCATTTTAATACTTACAAATTTAGGACTACGAAATTATGAATCTCTTTAAATATATAGCAATATTTATGGTTGTAAATGTGAAGTGTAAAACATAGAAAACGCTATATACCATATAAAATATAAATGAGAAACGTATAATGGATTTAAAGTTCTTACTGATGTGGCGCAAATATAATATTTCCGCGTACTATATTTTTTCCTAACAGTATATAGTACGCTAAGCTCAAATATAGTAGAATACTATATATTATAGAACGGCCGGCAACCCTATTTTTGATTGTCATTGTATTAAAGTAACAATAAATTATAATTGTACATATACTTGTTTTATTCTTGGTATTTTAGTATGCAATACAATTTATTAAATATTATTTTCATATTTCCCATTACAAAATATCCCTTAATATTATTAAAATTACAGTATACTTATTATCAGCATTAATTAGCTCCCGTGTAATTAAAAACATAACTTTAGCTGTCAAGTAAGTCATATCAAAGTAATAATAATTATTAAAAACTAGCCCAAACATTTTTTTGCCATCAGTATCATCATTTTGAAATTCCCGAAGTGAAATATTTGTACTTGCCTATTATTATACATATATTATACATATATAATGTACAACAGACATTAACTGATTTGGTCAAAATGCAAGAAAGTTATCATTATGGCGTAATATGCTAAATAAATAAATTCAGAATGCACTCAAATTTCAAATTTTATATCACGGCTCTGGTAAAGGAAAATCATAAATTTTGATTTATCAGAATTCTCAATATTACAACTGAGCAAAATAAATTTGGTACAATAAATAAACAATTACCCACAAAAGGAGACCCTTATTGTTAGTGGGACATGTATGTGAAATAACAATATTGAGCGTTACATAACACATATAGTATAAAAGAAGAGAAAAAAATATACATATATATAATATAAACAGAATTATCTGTAAGATTACCTACTTTCTTAATTAATGTAAAATTACCTTTTTAATGATTATAATAAAAATTTCTAATATCTAACAGCTAAATTTATCTAAATTACTTAACTATTTTTAAAGAAAATCATCATAGAACAATAACAATAAATGGGGAAACAAAAACAAAAGTAAAAGTAGCCGAATGAATGAGATTTCAATGCCAATAAGTAAATGCATTTTTCCATCTAGTCTAGTAATAAAAGTGGAAAATATGTTTTTGTACAATTTAAAATTTCTCCTTCATATTTGGAATAAAAGATAAATCCTAAAGTTAATAAAGTCTCAATAACCATGGAACAACCGTCCCTATGTACCTTTTTACCACATTACAATTAAGACCAAATTTTCTTCATTCTTCTAAGAGATTTTAAAATCAATAATATTTTCAACTTTTAATCTCGTATTTTCCAGTATCCATTTCCCTAATTGAAACTTAAATCTTTTGAGACCTCTTACACCCAGAAGCTCAGCGGGTAACTCTCTATGAATTTTCGGGCTAATATACCAGTAACTGCGCTGAGCTAGAGTTGTCCAGACTTTGGGCAGTGACCCACTGTAAGCTTTAAGTAGTGTTTCATGAGTATGTGAAATATTTGAAAGACTATCTTTTTTTTATATTGCCTTATCACAATGCTTTGAAAAAAGAGTTGTCTATGATCCAAAATGCCACATTCCCTGTATAATTGATCGGAAGGATATTGTTTGTTTCTACCTAAAACAATTTTTAATATCCATTTTTGTGCAATTTCCAATGAGTGTAAGTGAATTTTTAGCGCTCCATCCCAGACTAAAATACCATAATTCAGGTGTGGTTGAATAAGTGCTGTATATAATGATAATAAATATTTCTCATCAAAGAATTTGATTAACAAAACATCTCACTTGATTAGTTACGTATTGAATGTGAGTATGCCACTTGAGATTTGCGTCAAGAAATATACCTAAATATTTGATTTTGTTCGCCCTTCTTATTTTGAACTTTTCATTTTTATGTCAATACAAAGGTCCCTAAAAGGTGGCAATGAATCCTGATAGCAACCAAATGCATAAAATATGTTTTATCAAAATTTATTGTTAATATTTGATTATTAAACCAAAGAAATACGTGTGCCAAATCTAACTCAGCCATACCTACACTACACCCACATAAGTTATGCAAGTGTCATCAGTAAAACACATAATTTCGCCTCTAGAAAGAATATGGAATAAATTATTTACATATATAGCAAACAAAATAGGGCTCAAAACAGTACCCTGAGGGACACCTATGCTAACGGGGATCTCTTCACTATAATAATTATTGTTAACGGATACGTATTGGGTTCTTTCTGAAAGATAACTCTTAAAGAGATTAAATGTTATTCCCCTGATTCCAAGATTTTCCAAAACTTCCATAAGGATTCTGTAGTCAACCGTGTCGAAAGCCTTGGCCAAATCTAAAAACACACACAAGACTTTTTTACTTTGTCAATGGTGGAATATAATCTTGTAGTTAGTCCTACCAAGGCATCTTCGGTTGACATGCCCTGCCTAAAGCCAAACTGATTTTCTGATAATACCCTGTACTTTTTTAGATACTTTACCAACCGAATCTGGATTATTTTTTCAAAAATTTTACTGATACAGTTCAATAATGATATAGGCCTATAATTATTCAAGTTACTTTCTGAGACGCCTTTATGAAGCGGTTTTATAATAGCTTTTTTTAATGCTCTAGGAAAATATCCCAACTCAAAACATCTATTTATCAAAAATACTAAGGGCCTACTTAGAGTTTCCGAGTGCTCCTTGATAATATCACTCTTTGTGCCGTCGATCCCTGGAGACTTATCCTTCTTTAAAGTCGATATTACCCCTACTATTTCGTTAACGTTGGTAGGAAACAAAAACAAGTTGTCATTAATCCTTAGGCGAGGAGATTCATAGTTTTTTTCAACTTTTATTTGTTTTGCCATATTGTGACCAATGGTACCAAAATGGTTCTTAAAGTGAGAAGAAATTTCTTTCTGATTATAAACAATAGAATTATCGACCTCAATTTTTGATATTTTTTTCCGAGTTATATTTTTATTAAGAACAGGTTTTACATTTTTCCATAGGTTGTTTGGGTTATTTAAGTTTTTGTCCATTCGAGATTTATAATAATTTATGTATGATTGATCTAATAATCTGTTATATGTATTTCGGTATTTCCTAAATTCTTCTTGATACTCCAGGTTTTGTGGATGTTTCTTCATTTTTTTATACAAATTATGTTTAGTTTCCATCGATTTAAGTAAGGCGGGGGTTATCCAAGGGCTTTTACAGACTTGATTTCTTTTGTAACTCTTTATAACTTTGAGCTTTTTCTTTGTCTAAATACATTTTATCAAAAGTTTGGTAATAGTTGTTATCGCTAATGACAGGATTAGTAAGAAAAATATTTAAAATAATAGGGCGATGGTCCGTAATTTTATTAGTAAGAATAACCGATGATATGTCTTGTGCATTATTTTTAGATGAAACAAACATATGTTCAAGGCATGTACCGCTATCTGTCCGCGTTATATTATTAATAGCTGATATAAATCCATATTCGCTAAGTATGTTTTTATATTCTTCGATATAATCATTACTTTTCAATAAGTCGATGTTAATATCTCCTACCCAAATACAGTAATCCGATTTCTTTAATAGATTAGAGATGCTTTTAAAATAATTTTACAAGTTTGCATTAAATGCATAAACACAAGTAGATGGTGGTCTTCTATAAGTTGAAATAATATTGATTCTAGTCTCATTCACTTTTAATGTTAAGTTGACAACATTAATTTGATCAAGAGAACATATATGAAAATCATGTTCCAAAGTTTGGTATACATAAACAACTGTTCCATCATTATTATTTAAATTAACTTATATCCCGGAATATTAAGCAGTGTTGTATCGTTCAAAACAAAGGTTTCAGTTAAAATTATTACAGGAAAATGTCTGTCTAGACTTATTAAGAATACCTGTAGTTCTTTAAAATCCTTTGATAAACTTCTTATGTTGGTATGGAAAATCAAAAAGTGTTTATCGTCTTTTATTACTTGGAGAAAATCGTTATTGTTTTCTATAACAATGCCTGATACATCATCATGCTTAAAATCTCTTAAATAATTATTCATTTCGGCTAGAAAGTAATTATCAATCAAAGATAAGATATGAGCATATATTGAAGTTAAAGTTGTTAAAACATTACAAGTAGAATATAAAATATAAAAAGGTTATAATAAGAAAATGTTAAAATATTATAAGCACATTGGAATAAAAATATAAAGCTAGAAGGTGGTACAATAGGAACATGCATGAAAACTTTAAGACAGCACGGAAAAAGAATAAATTAGTTTATTTATTTTTTTCCACCTTCCCTTCTCCTAGATCGTCCTATTTATTGTCGTTGCTGCTAACACTAGCGCTCCTGAGATTTCTCTTCGGTGGTTGGGTAGCCTTTTCACTTTTGTGTTTTACGGGTGCTGGTAAGAGTGCTTGTGACCTTCCAAGGTTGTGCTGTTGAGGATGATTAGTAGATGTGTGCCTTCTTAATTCATCAAGAGTTTGCCTTTGACCATCAATAAATAAAGCGCTATTTTTTATATAAGCTTGTTTGGAGATTTGTCTAGCCTCTTTAAGATGATTGTAAAGGACTTTTTGATTGGCGCGCTCCTCCTCTGTGTAATCTGGTTGAATAAATACAGAAGTTCCCTTAAGTTTATTGCTGCTTTTGAGTATTTCTTTTTTTAGAAAAAGCTCCAAGGACACTGCGCGGTGTCTTTCTGCTGATGGCTTTCCTAAACGAAAGAAGTTCCTCACGTCTGAAAAACGACACTCTACACCTAGTTTTTCATTTATAAAGTCCAGGCAAATTCTAAGATCTGAGATTTCCTCCTGTTCCTCTTCAAGGCCGTGAATTATGAGCTTAAATTTCCTAGAGTCTCGATCGACTTTTTTTAGCCTACTCTTCAACTGTTCCATTTCTTCTTTAAGAGCACTGTTTTCCTCTTTTATTTGAGAAATTTCCTCAAAGAGTTCCTGTTTTGAAGCCCTTATTTCTTCAGTAATTGCAAGCTGTTGATCGCTTATCTGATTCTTTATTTCTTCGTTACTTTTAACGAGCTTCTGTACCAGTTCCATATCTTGGGTAAAAGTAAAATTAAAATAAGTCTATAATATATTTGAGTGTATGGTCTGCTATAATCTGCTCGAGTAATGTAGGAATCTACGAGAACGTATGCAAATCAGGCTCGGAGATTGGAATGTTACGATTGTTTTGTGAGTCGTACTATTACTTATTTTTCATATAGTGACTTAATTTTAGGTAATAAAAGGTAGTAGTGCGTCTTCTTTGGTCTTGTTATTGTATACTGCCACTTTTCAAAAATTGTCTAACACTAGTTATAAAGTTATTAAGCACTATTTTCAGAGCAATTTCACTTTTGTTTATATCCCTAAAGGAGACAACACACATCTGAACCTATATATTTCAAGTCCAGCCCTGACTTTTCCTACCCAACTGACATTAGCAAGGTCAAATTTAATTTTTCGCCTGATAGGTCGAGTAATATTGCTGGTTGTTATATGTGCCGTGGTTTCACTCTGTGCTATCATATGACATTATAGCATTTTGCAAGAATCCTTTCATTCCTTTCACTACAGCGTCTACAGCGGATGGTGGTTCGTGTTGCATTTTAGGGATGATTGTAGATGGAGTTTCAAAGAACATGGCATGTTGACATTTCCAGCAGAGTTCATCTTTTACTACAGTATACAACTCATCTGACGATCTGGCAAGAACATTTTATCGCTCCTCATCTATCAAGTTACGAATACGCAAATTTTTCATCAAGTAATTATTTTACAGTTTCGGTGATTAAAAAACTAGAAACTATAACATATTTTAATGCCGAAATATTTAGCACCAAAATGGAAACAATTATGGAATTTACGAGTCTGACCCTAGTGGCATTAAGGTTGAAAACCTTTGTCGAGCGCGCACTTAAACACGAACATTTCTAAAAAAACTTACCTGCATTCTCAATCTATATCGTTCCTTCTCTTGCTCAGCGAACAAATCTTTGAGTAGTGCAGGCAAAGTGGGAGGATAATTAATGTTGGGGGTCGTGGGGGCCGTATTAGCCAAAACGTAAGTGCACCTGTTCATCAGATAGTCCTTGAAACCCTGCGGAGGTTTCGGTTGAACGAGGAATAGTCCTTTGCGCCTTTTCTCGATCTACAAACAAAAATAATAAAGTATACAATCCGTATTGGCCAAGCTAAAATGCAATAAAATATTTACAGATAAATACAATTTAATACCATTAATGTGACAAATAAACATAATTATTATTAAGTCCGGAAATCCAAATACAATAAACCAGACTCTGTTAAAAATACACATCAACCCACGAAGCAAAACTGTAATCCTCATTAACTGGTAGTTTTGAATAAACTCGCCAGATGTAGCTTCATAATAATCTACGAATAAGAAAGAAGATATTAATATTTAAGAAGAGTTCTTTTGAACTACTTTAGCAAGCACTCTGCCTTTGCATATCTTGTATCGGTAAGTATAGCAGTCATCGGCCTTAAAGACTTGTACGAGGCCAATCCACATGCATTAGTCACATCTTTCCAACGGTATTTCTAAACTATTCTAATGTGTTAACAAAAAATATATATACATAAATGCAAAATTTGAATTTTATAAACAACATGTATTCTATATTTACTTAGATCCACTTGTTTTTGAAATATTGACGTACTAATTTTGACACAGCCTAGCAGTTAACGGTTTAATTTAGAAACAATTGGAATTTTCCTTTCTTTATCTGAAATGACAGCCTATATGAGATCCTAACCTAATCACGTTCCCGTTTATTTAAACCTTACCCATGATGCAAAAATTGTCTTGCTGAAAGATATATAGCGAACTTTGAACGAGTTAATGTGTAAAAGGGACAAATACTAAACTGTTGATATCAGAAGGGAAGGTACTACACATTAGATTAAGTTCAGTTATATAAGTTCTGCTAGCGTGAAGCAGAGAGCAAATCAAGTATCGAACAAGCAGCTAAGGGTTTTCTAATTATCGTGTTATAGAAGGATTCCCTGAATATCCTCGGTGGGTATGTTAAAAAAACTATCATTTTCACTATAAAACAAAGGAAACTATAATACTTTCGAAAACTAACACAGTTCAATAGATACCGGGTTTTGCATCCATGGGGTCAGGTCAGCCCAATAACTTTTGCAACAAAAACAAATATCTTGATCCATTTAAAATAAATGGTAGCTCTCAATAACCAAATACTAGTATTTATACACAGTTGAATACGACGAAACTAACCTGCTCTCTTATATTCATGAACAACTTATAGCAATTCGTTATAGGCTGATCGTGCGGATGGACGTCGCGTGCGTCCGAAGACGATTCCGCATTGTCCGTTGATTGCTGTTGCCCTTGTGAGCTGGCTTGTTCGCGACTCTGCTTCATTTTGCGCTTACGCGGATGGAGTTCGACGTGCGCCGGCGCAGGTGGAGCCGAAGCGGTACTCGTGGTTGTAGCAGTGTTTGTTTCTGGTTCGGTAGTGTTGGTTGGCTGAAAATAAAAGTAGTATAAAATAAGGTACAGCCCAAATATTGCACGACCTATTGCCGCTATCTCGCTAATAGAACATATATTAAGATACAAATTTATTATAAATCGAAGACGACGTTGTTTTTTTGCCTCGTCATACTATCGATTACGAAGTAATTTGCACTCACCCTAAAGCAATATTTAAATTATGCGTTATCTAACAAACGTCTTATTTGATGGCAGATTTTAACGGTCTTTAAATATATTATGGATATAAACTTTCTGCAGTAATATAATTGGAAGAACATTTTCTAGACTCACCTGTTCATCGGTTTGTGTACTTGGAGTTTCTTTTTTGTCAGATTCTTTTGAGTTTCCAGCAGTTTCGGGACTATTTGTGCCAGTCGACATTTCTTTGTCGGCTGAATCATTGCTATTAGAGCTGCTGGCAACAACGTAAGGCAAAGCTTGGTGAGTTCTTTGGGAATTATTTTTGCCTAACAGAACGTAAACTCCAATAAGGATTATTTTAATTGAACATTTTTAAGTACTTATTTATAATCTACAATTTACGGTTTCAATTCTATTCATAAAAAGAATTACATCAAATACAGTTCATAATAAACAATTGGTTTTATTACCACTTTTGACATAAAACTTGTCAACCTCTGATATTATTATGTAATAACTTTAATGAACAATTAATATATTATAATTCAAACTAGTCATAGGATTTAACATAGGCCTTTTTCATGAGTAAAACCTCAGCTTTAACCCCAATTATGACCTATGTCATCAAAATAATCTCATGGTGCTTTCTTAGCTTCCACGTTTTACTAATCTTTCCGCCATTGAAGATATTGTGAACTATGAAATGAAATGAAATCTTTATTAATAGCAACATGCTAGAAGGTCTACCAAAAAATATATAGTAATCATATACACATACATATACACACTCATCATACACACATATATACACATACATACATACATACATATACAAGTACTTTAGCTTACTACCATCACAATTGTTTGTTTACACAAATAAATGCACAATTTTTTAAATATATCTATATATCATTCGTTTACGAAGGTCTCGACCGCGTGCACATCTCTCCATAATTTTTAACATTTCTAGACTTAAACCGCTTTTTTTTTAATACGTGTTATATATGTTTGTGTTCGTCGCGATAATAAAGACATCACGTTTTTCTCCGGCCCTTTTCGGTACCTAATCTTAAAAATTACCTAAATCTATGGGTGAACAATGCAACTGTTAATAAACAAAAAACTTAAGAATTTTTCGATACATTCTCGTAGTGTATTTATGTTTGGTGTGCTTTTTTTTGCGGCCGGGTATTTATTGAAATGTGAACTTGACGTACATCGACTCTTGGATTATTGAACCTTTATCGTTTGTTGATTTGACATCTAGTGTTATTATTTACAAAGAGCGCTGTTGTTAAATCACAACCTTACATTCCGTAAATCTGCATATACCTACCATAACTTAAACTCCGCGGTTTGATGTGAACAGGCTCAGATGGCTACTGTCTTTAAATGTTGCAAGAACAAGCCGCAAAATAATTGGGTTTGCGTAATATGTCACAACATACTTCACCCGAGTTGTGCAGAACGTAGAAACATCACTGTTGTGAACAGTAATCTTGTTTGGTGCACAACAGCTTGTGCTGAAAAGGCGCTAGAGGCGGATGGCTCGGATAAAATGCGGGAATTGGAACAAGAGATAAGGAGCCTTGAGGAGATAATACAACAGAAGGACAAATACATTGAAAGGCTAAAACGCAACTCTGCCGTATTTGAGAGCGATGCCCTTGAGCTGGAGGGTAAATATGAAAGCCAGATAAGAAATCAAAGTGAAGTAATTACAGATCTACAGCTCGAACTGGAAGAACTTAGGAGTACAGATACACCGCCAATGCCTCCAAGTAAAGATGAAAATTACACACAAACTCATTTAAAAATATCAAAGGACAGATCTTCTCAAACGTCTGCGCAACTAGAATATAAAATCCAATTAATACAGACAGAAACAATGGATGCCGTGGATAGTGCTAATTCAATGAGTGTATTTATTTCAAAAACATTTTGGACCATGACATCGATGGCATCGACATAAAGTGTGGCAAACTTATTTGGAACAGCGAAGCAAAGAGAGGAAAAATGACTTGCAGCCAATCGCCTTGATGCACTTTGTCACGAGGACGAGGGGAACTTGACGCACTTGTTGCCGGATGTATCGGGCAAATAGATATAAATGTCGCAAATTTATTTAAATTGATAATGTGTAAAATAGATTATGAATTAAAGTTGAAGTAATAGTAAAGTTCAGTTTGGAGATTACTTTTTATTTTCAATGAGTTAATGAGTATATTAAATTATGTGTTTATCTAAATAATAGGTATAAATATTAGTTCTCAAAAAACTACTCGACAACATCGCCAATTTTTTGCCCGCATTCTTTCCGCTGTTCCAGTTATACTTGCCACACTTTAAGTGGTGTGGTCTTGACGGATGCATCCTTAAGTGTAATTTCTCAAAATATCTTTAAATTAACAACTTCCTTTGGTCATAACGATTATGTAATTATAATGTTAGAGCTTAAAAATATTAAATTTCTTAACTTTCAGCCCCTTTATTCTTTGTTAGCTGTAAGTAGGGTTGCTAATGTTATTTTATGCTACAAGTATGATAGTAATGTGGGAAGCAGATATGTTTATAATAGGTTTAAGGAGTACGTAAAACAATTTAGAAACAAAAATATCAATGTTTCGTTGAAAATACATATGTAAATAATGTAAATAATACAAAATCTTCGGCATAACTTCCGATATGCGTTCAATTACTTCTCATTGTGCAAACTTTTTGCTTCTTACATATGTGGTCGTTCACCGAATTTGAATATAGTTTTTAGATCTGTGTCTCTGGATGATCTTGCAACCACTAATTTTGTAAATAGTGATAGTGCCAGAAGAGACAATATTATGAGTATCTCGGATAGTAAATTTGGTGAGAATCTTGATTTTTTGGAGCAGCGCCCCAATTCACAGGGTTCTCCCAGATGTTACTTAATATCCAGTCGGTCAGAAATAAGATTGACGATTTGAATCTTGTTATCGAAAGTATTAAGTAGCCTGACTTTGTCCTTCTGACAGAATATTGGTTGAAGGAGAATGAACCCTTGTTTTTGGAGAATTACGTTATGCTTTCGTCGAACCAACACCAGCCATGGGGGCACATTGATACTTATGCATAACAGGATACTTGGTACTCATATTTTTCCAGAAGTTGATAAGTTTAACTATTTGATTATTGAGAATGAATTTGAATTTTGCTTGGTGTATTGCTCTAAACTTAATCTCTATATTTTAGGTGCTTATAGATCACCTTCTGGCGATGCTTATGTTTTTCTGAACGGGTTGGAGTCACTTTTGTCGCGACTGCCTATGCGTGCATCCATGATATTGGCCGGAGATTTTAATATACATTTTTTGGACGCGAGTTCTACAATGGCTCGAATGATGCATACTTTTTTGGGCTCCTTTGATCTAGTAATGCACGTTGAGGCAGCTACACGCATTTGTTCAAGTTAATCGACTCTATTAGACTATGTTTGCAGTAATTTTAGTGAGAATGATGTTGAGTGTAGGGTTACAAGCGCGGGTCTTTCTGATCATGAGGCGGTAGTTTTTGATTTCTCGTTTTGTTTGAAAAAAATTAAAAGTGCAAGACAACGTAAAATACTATTTGCTAAGAGAAACTGCAATAAATTTGTAGAAACGTGTAGGAAAACAGATTGGCGAATGGTGTTGAGTGGTGATGTACCGCTGAGTGAATTTCATTCTCTCCTACTTAAGACTTTTAAAAAATCTTTTCCCCTTACTTCAGTGAAATATAGATGTAGGGAACCGTGGTTTTCCAGGGGTCTAAAGATATCTTCTAAGAATCTCCGCTCTTTGCATTGTATTAGAAAGTTTGCCTTACACAGTCCTCAGTTCATACAATACTTTAATAATTATCGCAAAATCTTTAGAAAAACGGTAAAAGCGGCCAAACAGTAGTATTTTATACATAGAATCAACAATTCAAAAAACAAACAGAAAGAAACTTGGAAAATCGTGAACGACTTGAGGGGAAAGAATAATGGCATTCAGGTCGAAACCAGCTTAAATTGTAATGAACTAAATAATTTCTATTGTTCTTTGGCTGATAGTCTCAGTAGCAGAATAACTTCCAATCACGATTTTACTCAATTCATGGGTGGCGTTAATGTAACTCAATTATTTTTTCTTAGTCCCACAGACCTGGAAGAAGTTAGAGATACCCTTGGTGAAATAAGTAACAAGAACTCAGCGGGCTGCGATGGACTCTGTAAGAATTTTTTTGCATCTTCCAAATGCAGCGCTGGAAGTACTGGCTGATTCCATAAATCAATCTTTTGTCGAGGGTGTTTTTTCACCCTGTCTGAAGAGGGCTACTGTTGTGCCGTTATATAAGGAAGGTGACTCTAACTCTGACTCAAATTTCAGACCAATTTCTTTGCTGCCAACCTTGTCAAAAATAGTGGAAAAACTAATGAAAAAACGTTTACTGTCTTTTTTAAATACAAATAATTTACTTTGTGCACAACAGTATGGCTTTCTGAACTCGAAGGGTACAAATGACGTTATATTTGCATTTCGTGAACATTTATATTTGAACCTTAATAGTGGTGATGTGGCCGCAACGGTGTTCTGTGATTTGTCGAAGGCATTCGACTGCGTCAATCATGGAATACTGCTGTGGAAACTCGAGAAGTATGGGATAAGGGGGACCAGCCCTAACATGGTTTAGATCGTATTTGACTGGCCGCTTTCAAATTGTAAACTTCAGCAATAACTCCTCTAATGAAATCGAAATCCATTCTGGAGTGCCTCAGGGGTCTGTTCTCGGTCCGTTGTTGTTCTTGTTGTACAATAATGACTTAACTTATATCAATATTAGGGGTAGATTCACTCTGTTTGGATCAGCTTGAGAAAGATGTGAAATGATCTGACTGGGGTGAAGGAATGAGCTGATGCAAACTTGTTATCTTTCAATGTTACAAAAACTCATATAATGACTTTTAAATGCATATTTAATGAAATAAATGTTGGTACCCAAACAGTAAGCAGTGAGTGCGTAAATAAGTTTCTAGGTTTATATATAGATGATAAACTGAAGTTTGAACAGCATATTACTTATCTCAGCAAAAAATTAGCTTCCAACTGTTATGCAGTTAGAATAATATCAAATAACTTGAATTTAACAGCCACAAGAAGCGCATACTTATTGAATAACATTTGAGATATGGTGTATGCTTTTGAGGCTTTTGTTCCAAATGTCTATTCAATGCAATATTTGTATTACAAAAGAGAGCTGTGAAGTATATGTGTAAAGCTAAAATTAGAGATTCCTGTAAGCCACTCTCTCAAAATCAAAAAAATTTAACATTATCCAGTTTGTTTATTCTTGAGACTGCTTGTCTGATACGCAAGAAGGTTAAGGGTGAGATTCGTTCGGTCCCAGTGTTTAATACTCGCCAAACATATAGAATAGGATTACCAATTCCGCATTCCAGTCAGTCCAAAAACTCCATTATTTATGACAGTAAGAGAATATTTAATCAGCTTCCGCTACAAGTAAGAAAGATTCAAAATGACAAGAAATTTAGAAGAGAGGTTAAAGCACTTTTAATCCCCAAGGCTTATTATACATTGGATGAGTTCTTTCAGGACCGCATTGAATAATCAATAATTGACTAATTATAAATGTCTGTTCTTCTGGGTGTTGTGCTTTACCCTCTGTACATGAATAATTTTCGCACTATTTAACAATATTGAGTGTTTGTGCTAGGGGTTATTTTAGTATGGATGATCTTCCATAATGTAAATAAAATAAAGATAAGCATTCGGCCTCTGTCGCCAATTTTAATGATTTTAAACTTTGACATTGATTTTAATTGTTAATTAATTTTAATTGTTTTTTGTTTTTTAAATTTGTTTTGTCCTTATGTTTGCTTTCCTATTCCTTTTGTTTTGTGCATTTTTTTAACCGATAAGATTAGGATATTCCTTTGAATAGCTTTGTAAATGAGAAACAATTCTTTATACAATAAAGCTTTTTTAACTTTGACTTTGAAAGTATCACGATTCTTAAGTTCAAAAGGTAGATTGTTGTATTCAACTAGACCCTTATGAAATAAACTATTTTTGCTAAAATTATTAAATTTTTATGTACAGGCTGTACGCCTGTACATAAAAAATTCCCCTAGAACGAGTTTCATAGGAATGTATGTCCTCTACAAAGACAAGTTGTTCCAATAAATGTTTTGGAAATATGCTGTGTTTTATTTTGTAGATTGTTGTCATAACATTGACAAAGATGCTTTGCCCGACACTTAAAAGGTTAGTTGTTTCTAGCATATATTTGACACTTGTGTATTTATCACAACCTATTATAATTCTTACAGCTTTGTTTTGATTTTTTTACAAAGCAGCTATCTCGGTATTGTTAAACAAATATAATATGGAGGAACAGAAATTTAGATGTGGCTGCACAATGGTTTTGTATATTAATAATTTGGACCAGTAACTCAAATTTTTAGCTAACCTAGCCAACAAATTAATTTTTTGGGACATTTTTTTTGTTATATATACACCATGACTAGAAAAACTTAAATGCCCATCTATTATAACACCTAAATATTTACATTCTCTAACTTCTCGACCTTATCACCAGATATATAAACTCCGCCATTATTATAAGTGTCCATTTTGTTATATCTACTTTTGAGAATCATAAATTTTGTTTTTTCAACATTAATTGTCAGACTATTTGTATTCATCCAGCTAATTAGTCCATGTAGTTCTGTATTAATTATCTTTACAATGTCTGTAATGCTATCACCTATACAATAAAGCAAGTATCATCTGCGAAAAGTTGTATGTCGCACTTTTTAACGTTATTTACAATATCATTTATATACATAATAAAAAGGTTAGGTCCCATAACTGTACCCTGAGGCCTGAGGCACTCCATTGTTGGTATTTTGGGTTGAAGAGATACTGTTTTCGTATTTTGTGACTTGCAATCTGTTTTTCAAATATTCACTAAACCAATTCATAATATTAGTCCCAAAACCACATTTTTTTAACTTTGCAAGCAATAATTGTCTATTTATAGTCTCAAAAGCTCTTCTTAGGTCTAGAAAGACAACACCCGCATACTTTTTAACACCCATTGCACTGATCCAACTGGTCATGACAGTTTGTAATGTACTTTCGCATGAGTTTTTTTCACGGAAACCTGCTTGATGTTTAGTCAATAGAATATTTGACTCCACATAATTTATAATTTGATTATTTGCACAGAGCTCCAAAACTTTTTCGTAAATAGGGACCATATTTATTGGTCTGAATTCTTCACTTTTATTGGTGTTCATCTTTTTTTCCTATTGGGATTATAACTGAACTCTTCCATGATTGGGGAAGTGTTCCCTTTTCAAGGCTGGTGTTAATAAGATGTAAAAGTCTATCACCAATAGATTCAGAGGTCAACTTCAAGATGTATGTTGTTATACCATCAGTGCTACTAGTTTTGTTTGTCATATTGTTGATAACTATCCTAAGGGCTCTCATATCCAGATTTTTAAACTTCTCCATTCTATTCCTATTTGTTTCCATATTGTCAGTTATTTCTATAATTTGTTGTTCACTTGGTTCTACTATTATTTGCTTTATACTACCAAGAAAGTACATATTAAAGTTATCGGCTATTTCTGATTAATTTTTTACTAAGTTGTCCTTAAATATAATCCCTTCCCTATTATTTAATGTTTTTTTTCTTGTTCAATAGTTGTTTTATAGTTTTCCACATTTCAACAGAATTAACTTTTGTCTCATCAATGTTTTCTTCATAATATTTTCTTTTTTCTGTTCTTATTAAGTCTACAACCTTGTTTCAGTGTGTCTTGTACTCTAACCAACCGTTGTTCTGATTTTTTATGTAAATTATCTCTTACATTTATCTGTTTTCCAATTTCTTTCGTCCACCAATCCTTACTAGCCCACTTAAATGTTATGTTTTTTTCTAGTACCGGAGCATGTTTATTTAGTGTTGTCAATATATTATTCACAAATATTTCTCCTAGCGTTTGCATCTGTGGAATCAGGTAACCAATGAGAATCCTTTAGATCTAACCGAAATGGTAGTTCATTAAATGGCCTATAGTCTCGACTAATTTTGGTAAGGTTTTCTCTGATTTCACACGATACACAGACTAACGGTATGCCGATTGCAGGTCTTAATATCGCCCGGGCCGCGCATTGACGTCATGCGGGAGGTAGTAATTCACTCGATGCTTCTCCAGTCGCGATACAAGTGTTCTTGTGTATGGTTGTAATTGTTGTGTCTGTAGTCTGTAGGTACTTTTATAGTGTTATTATATATTTATGTATCTAACAAGCCCAGTGTGTAATTAATAGATAGTTAAAACTGAGACTAAAATGCCGAACTGTGCTGTGGCTACTTGTAAAAGCAATAATAAGAAAACTAAAGGTAGTGATATCCGATATTTCCGATTTCCGCAAAATGATGATTTATCCAAACAGGGGGTAAACGCTTGCCGAAGAAATGATAAAATTAAATTAAATAATGGTAAGTAGCAACATTATTATTATAGGCGGTTTGGTAGTTAATGCATGAAATTGAAATTTTTGGTACACTATTTTGATATTAATTCATTAAAAATATAAATCATTTTTAAAAAGAAGTTAATTATTTTCTTAATTTCAAACTTGAATGCGTACTAATAATCATAAAAGGCAAAGTTAGAGGCGAGTAACATTTCAACAAAAATATATGCACAATTTTAGGGCAATGCTTGTTTCCTATAATATTGAAGTCTTAAATAATATGCCTATATTTGTTTGTTTTTGTTATTTTTAGCACGAATTTGCTCTATACCAATAGCAATCAAATCATTTTATCGTCATTGATGAAAGTAGCTTTGAAATTCCCCTTAGACATAAACTGTAGCAATACAATCCAAAAAACAGTCGCATCCTTAAAACAGATGCATTACCTATCTTACATCTACCAGGATCTTCACAGGTATCAAGAAAGACATCAGATAGACAAGCTCGAGAATTCAAAAGAGAACAAAAAAAATAATTGCTGATTTATTTACAAACTCTGAATTAGAACCTCAAGCTTCGACTTCTAGGGACCATCCAGACCATGCCCCTCAGACTGAACAGAATATACTGGGTTAGTTTATTTAAAGTTTTAATAAATACATATTTTTTCCGACATCACAATGGTTGAGCTCGAAAAACGTAGTAAAGTCTGTAAAGTCGCTTAAAAATAAAAATTGTGAACAAAACTTTTCGAATATTAATAAATTGTATTTTATTGTAGGACCCACGCAGAGGAAGAAGACGACCTCAAAGCAAAAATTAAAAGTTTAGAAAAAGAAAATGAGGCACTTCGAAAACAAGTTAATACAATAAAAACTGACACATAGCAAAGATACGAGAAGGTACTAGCTAATATGTTTACACCTGGACAAATTAAAAAGTTATTGAATCCTGAAGATAAAAAAATTCGATGGGCTCCAGAAGATATTGCCTCCGCGATTTCTCTTCGTAGTGTCAGCCCCAAAGCATATAGGTATTTGAAGGCAAATAAGTACCCTTTGCCAGCTCTATCTACCCTAAGAAAGTGGGTGTCAACTTTCATTCTAAACCAAGGCATTTTAAATAACGTTATTTCTTTAATGCAAAAGAAATCAACCGAGCTAAATGAACTGGATCGCTTATGTGTGTTATCTTTTGACGAAGTATATATTTCAAATAAAGTAGATTTTGACAAAAAGGAACAACAAGTTGTAGGACCCCACAAATCTTCCCAAACATGCATGGTACGTGGCATATTTTCCAATTGGAAGCAGCCAATGTACTATAAATTTGATCAGCCTATGACCAAAGACATTTTAAATGAAATAATTTCAGCATTGTATGAAGCAAATTTTATAGTGGTGGGAATCTGCAGTGATATGGGAGCAGGAAATATAGGGCTATGGTCGAAGCTAAATGTAGGGCATGATAAAAATTGTGCATTTAATCATCCATCTGACACCTCTTTAAAAATATTCGTATATGCAGACGTTCCCCATTTGTTAAAGCTAATCCGTAACCACCTTCTTGATGATGGATTTTGTTTTGGTGATTCTGTAATTAATGTTGACTATTTTCAAGCTCTCTTAAATATCTCGACTTCAGAATTAACACTAGCTCATAAACTGATCGATCAACATCTAAATGTAAAAGGATCAATGAGACCATGAGTTAGACCTGCTGCTCAACTTTTATCGAACACCACAGCAAAAGCAATCAAATATTGTGGAGAAATTGGACTTATGCCAAAAAATTCTGACTGGGGCAAAGCTGCAGAATTCATCCAAATATGTAATGACTGGTTTGACCTTTTTAATTCCAGAGTTAAATGTGAAGGTAATAACCCATCAAGAAATGCATTTGGTATGAACAAGGAAGAACAAACTAAATTGTTAAATGATATGACTGAATTAATATCCTCACTTAAGGTAGGAAAACATAGGAGTATTATTCAATTCCAAAAAGGTATAATACTTAATAATGGATCTCTTTTGGAGAGGTTTTCCTATTTAAAAGAAAAATAAAAAATTAAATACATTCTAACTGCTCGACTTAACCAAGACGTACTTGAAAATGTCTTCGCATATATACGAGGAATGGGAGGGCCAAATGATCATCCTTCACCATTGGATTTTAAGTATAGGTTACGCTGGTACATTCTTGGAAGAAATTCTGCTGCCATTTTTACAGAAAATAGAAATACATTGGAAAGTGATGAGTCCTGCTTACTAAATGTTTTTCAAGAAACCAAAGATGAAGAGATTTGTATAACTCACAAAATATTAGCAAAAACATTCCTAAAAATCAGATAGTAGTAGAAGAGAAACATGGAGAGGAAGAGGAAGAACTTGCTTTAGATGAAAGTCATCAATTTGTGGAGCCTGTATATTTAGAGGAAGAAATTCTTTCTGAGGTATAAATCTTATGGACAACTTTGAGGTAAAAGAGCAAGTAAACATGGAAGCGTTAAAGTATATTGCAGGATATGTGGCTTTTAAATTTAAAAACAAATACCCATCCTTGGGAGTACCCACAAAGCAGCTAAATCTTTTAGACTCCTCCATGGTTGCAAACACTTTCGAGAGGTTCACTACTTAATCCTACCGTAGAGTTATGGGATCTTGCAAAAAAAATTAAAACCGAATTCTACCAAATGCATGGGACCTTCATAAGTCAAGAAAAAAATATTTTCAACGTTTGACTGAGAAAACTTTATCTTCATTTGGCAATACGTGAGTACCTTTTGAAGTAATCTTATGCATGAGTAGGACACGAACATATATTAGAATAAGAGACATGAAAAATTAGTTTTCAAAATTGCCAAAGAAAGCTTCAAAAGAAATTATAAAAATTTACTAATTTTAAAAAGTGATGTTCTGTATGCGTTTGTATGTAGGTACTAATAAAGGATTAGTTTCTGCACATATAAGTGTTTACTTCCATTTCTGATATTTATTCACCCGCTAACATGTCCCATAAACACTATACTACTAAAAAAAATAATTGACTAAAAGCTAAAAACATGATATTTTAAAATGCCAACACTGTTTCCCATATAACAATACGAATTCTGCCTGCCGCGTGACGTCAGTCTCGGCTGGCGCCATGCGCAAGAACATACCGTTAGTCTGTGTATCGTGTGATTTAATTTATTGTAATATTTACAGTTATAATTGAATGGCCGGTTATTTTTTGTGTGTGGTGTATCTGAACAGGAATTTCTTTATCATTTGTTACTATTAGGTCTATAATGTTGATGAGTCTTTTGTAACTCTTGTGAAAGTCTTTATTACTTGGTACATTCCATTCATACTAATTATACTTTGCAATTTAGTTGAAAAGTCCTCCAAAATTTTATCAACTTTGTCCAAAATTTCACTGTCACTAGAACTTGGTGAGTGATAAACATTAATAATGGAAAAGTCTTGATCTTTGGTAAACAACTGGATGCCAATTACCCAATAATTTTTGTCCTTCTTTAATAAGAACTGTAACTCCACCTGTATGATTGCTATTTGAATAAGTATTTACAGACTGATATACTTTAATTTTCATTTCATTGGCTTGTAAATCCTCAGTAAATGTGTTTTTATTAAGCACACTACAATTGGCTTGCAGTCTGACATTATCCACTCCATTGTGTTTTATGACTCGGGAATCCAGCAATATTACTATACATAATTTGTTGCTTTGGTTGCTATTTAGTGCTATTATTGTGCAGGTTTGGGTAATTTATCATTTCTTCTTTTATATGCACCACAATTTGTGTCATTAGCTTTACGATTAACGTCAATATTTTGAATTTTTAAAACCTCTGTTGCATATTTACAGTTAACACATCTTGTATTTTCAGAATGATAAATGTCACTTTTATGGTTACCAGCACACTTAACACACACATCCACGGTACCATGGGCAAAATGTCCATATTTCCAACAGTTAAAGCATTGTACAACATTAATGTATTCTACTACTTTGTACATACGCCACCCAATATTTAAATAGTTTTTTTTATTTATCTGTCCTTATGTTTTAGGATCAACTTCCATGATTAACTGTGATTTCCCACTTGTATTTTCATATTTCTATACTACTTTTAGAATTAACTTGTTTTCATTTGTATTTATGGAGTTCTGAACAATTATTTTTTCAACCAAATTATCTTCATTTTCCAGCAGCTGCTTATGCAATGTTGATGATGTGTATTTTCGGATTTCTTTTTTCTGGTATTTTTATTTCATAATCTGCGCCCAGCTGTTTTTTCATACCATCAAATACAGATTTTACACCATTTCCACTACAACTAATGGCAACACCTCCATTTTTTATGAATTTGGTTGTCGCTATGCCAACATCCAATGATGAGGGGTCAATTTTTTCTTCTATTGTTTTTTTGGTGGTTTCACTGTTCTGTGATGTGTCTTTTAATTGTATAACAAGAACATCTCTTGATGTTGGTCTTCGAGCAACTACATCGCTGAAATTTCTTGGAAAAACTGGTTCAAAAAGTTTTTTCGTAATAATTCTGTCTCTCTTTGAAGACCTTGTATAATTTCATTCATACCATCTATGATTGTATTTTTACTGTCTATAAGTTCATCTTTAGTGTTCAAAACATTCTGGAACAGGTCATTATTTGTACTTTGTCCTCTACAATCGGTACAGAAGAATTTCATAACTCTCGTATTGTTTTAGCATTTTCACTTCTGAGGAGGTTAGTTTAGCACATGATTTGCATAATATTTTTGGGCACTCATCACACTTGAAAACTTCTTTTGTGCCTTTACACACATCGCATTCCATTTTAAGGTTAGAATAACCACATCGGAAATAAACAAAAATTCGAAGTAACTTTTTAAAAACTATAGTCTTTCACTAAAACTTTGTTTAATAACTACTGATTTAGACAATTTTAAAAATAAACTGTTTTATTCTTTTCAAAATAAAGCTTTGTAACAGAAATTTCGCACCCATGCGATAATGCCAACATAACCAGTACTAAAATGCATAAGCTACTAAATAAATATCACCCTGTCCTAAGTTTGAACTTGAACTTGGAAATTGTTATATGAACATTAAAGGCAAACTATAAACAACGCGAGCAGTCAACGGGAGCGATTATGAACCTTAAGCGTGCAATGATCAGCAGTTTTTATAATATAAATACACTACCGAGCCATCAGTTCGGCAGGCTTTTGCCTCACCCAAAACCAGCTCCTAGGTTGGCCACATGGTCGCTTAAGGTTCTAATCCTTTTCTCCTGACCCAAACCTAGCCTTGGTTGGCCACATGGTCACTAAGTCTGGGGGTTTCATAACCGCAGTAGTAAAAGTCGAATCTATGATAAATTTGTCAAAGTTCTGAGAAAGATAAGTTTCTAAGTAGAGTCTGTCAAGCAGTTAAAAGTGTAGTGGAATATTCGAGTGATCTTTCGAACAAACCAACCTTCAAATAAAATACAACACAAACTCTTAAGAAAAATTATATTTATAAAGCAGTGACCTATAAACAATTCAAAAATATACCTCAAATCGAGAAAGCATACGCGCCTTAGTAATCGGGTATAATATAATCTTATTATGTTTCTGACCAATACACATTGTTAAAGTTTTATCATTAAGTCTTAATAAATCGCCACGCGTATTTTTGCAGTTGGGTAGATTATGCTTTAGAATAAAGTTGTTCTTTACTCAACCTCTAATATGTATTGGTTACATTGAGTAATTACTACAAAATCCAAAAATTATTATCCCATTTGTGCGTTTTATTATTTGAAATTATGCCTGATCCCTTGAGCAGCCTAGATGGCATTATAAGTAGATGGTTCAGCTACAATAATGTGGTGTTAATATCATCTTGAAGGATTCCGCGCTTAGGGTGGGCTGGTTGTAGTAATGGTCTTGATGACGTTTGACCAATCGGATTCGAGATCTTCATTGGGACGTCTTCAAGTCGTAGGACGGTTGCACATGGTTGCCGTATTTGCAGGGCTTATTAAACTGTGAGCTATTTTAAGAGTTACGTCTACTTATTTTACAACTGTTTGGTGAATCTTCACCATGTCTTCAAACTGGCTGTCATATGCTTAATAGTCTACTTGAATGCCTATATTTCTGCACAATCCCTTCCGTCTCTTACGAAGTTGGAGTTTTCGTTTATTGAAATATTGATGAGAGGCCGCTGGAGTTAACCACTTAGGGCGAAATAAATTTTCACATCTATTACGCTTAGTGTGATAGTACTTTCTTTTACAGTGGAAACACTTTAAATCGCTCAAATTTTAAACTTTTTAACATAAGAAACTACTATTGCAAGGTTAAGATTTGAATATGAATAACAGCTTACCATTTCTACTTGTTCCTGTATCCTGCTCATTCGCTGAACTTTGCGGTATCACAATTTTAAGCGGAGGGACTTTCAAGTCGGCAGTTTTACCGTCCCCGGAATTTTGGGATCCATCCGCCTACAAATTTAGAAATTCCAGTTGATACGACATGTAAGAAACATTCAAAGACCTCGTGATATGTTGGGGTGCTCTAACTTATTCATTAAAAAGTTTATTAAAAACTGAAATATAGAAATTCATCAGAACAAAGTGTTGGTGTTTAACCCCCTCTTCAAAACAAATTCTTGCACTGTATAGTTTGATTCACTTACCTCCGCATCGCTCGAATTATTATTCGCCGTGGTAGGTTTTGGACTGCCATCCGGGCTCTTTTTTTCTGGCGCAGCAGTACCAGTCTTCGTTGAGCTCGACCCGGCATATTTTCCGGTGTTACCGGCTGATTGTTTGTTGCTTTGTCCTTTATTCTGTCCTATAAAGTAGAATTAAAATATACAAGTGGATACTTCTTATTTTAATTAAATAAGCTGCGGCAGAAATGTCCAAAATATATAGTATTCGAAGAGAAATTACATGCCATCGGCACCAGCGGCCGAATTTATCAGAAAAAAGGAATTCAGATTAGCAAATTTCGAATATTTGTAAATATGAGTCGTTAGTTGCCCCGTTTACCAAAAGAAGAAAGCTACACTTTGCTCTCCTATCCAACTAGACAACTAAATTTTCTAGAAATTTATCTGAAAGGCCAACGGCACATTGTCTAGACTCTTAACGGACTAAAACTCAAAACCGTGCACTTTGTAAGGCAGATAATGATAGAAATACCCATGCAAATACAGTCATCTCCTCCGGATTGTTATTTTATATCTGTACCTCTTTGTGTAGTTTTTCCAGTTTCTTTTCCGTTGTCGTCCTTTCGCTTTTTCTTTTTGTTTTCGTCGTCTTTTTCGCTGTCGTCGTTCCCTTCAAATTCAGAGTGACTCCTCTTAGACGACTCCTCGTTTGCACTACTCGTAGGGACAGACAAAGGGTCAGCGACGTCCATCTCGGAATCGACACCTTCCGCGTTTTTTTCGGACGACGTATCATTATCCTAAAAAGTAAAATATAATATTAGAACTGAACAGATCGAATGAAGTTAAGCCAATCAAATAAAGACTTCTTTTCCCAAGTACAATGTGGGTATAGCGAATTTTACTAAGAACCTATTAAGAGGATAAATTCATGAAGGAATCGCAATGAACGTAAAAAATAATATGATGAGATAATGTGGAGTGTATTTAAGGCACGTTAGGCACAATCGCTACTTGTCAGTCTGTTCCTTTACGATATTTTCTCCACCTCAGCAGAAAGTTAGAGGTTTTCGCGTTATGGTCCTACTGTAAACGCTACCGGTAATTGGGTTCAATGATGTGCTGTATCAACGGGTAACTGAGTAGTTCGATAAATAAATATAGATTTATTTTATTTATTTATTAAGTACAGCATCAACAGCCAAAAAGCCAATTACAGACACCATATACAAATTATAAATATAAGTATGTATTACCCTAATGCCCAACAAAAACTTATCAGTCCACAAAATAGATCCAAATACCACTATTACTCAGGCCTGAGCCTGAGAGGCATACAATCTATCGTCCATAAGTTTTGTGTAAGCTTCTACATTAATTATAGTTAAATCTAAGTCACCAGCATAAATATTAAAATAATTACACATTTTGTAAATGGGGGTTTTTATACATATTTGTCCTACGAAAATCCAAATTGAAAGTATTTTTTTGTCTTGTATTTCCAACATTTACAAAGAATGGAAGCATTGAAAGTATTTCTGGAGAATTAATTTTGTTTGTTAAAATTTTATAAATATATACCAGGCAAATTTTAATACGCCGATTTTCCAAAGATAATCTATTAAATTTCTCTAATAACAACTTATGATTGTAACCTTGTTTTGGATAATATCCAAATTTCCTAAAAAATATATATTTGAGGAATTTACGCTGCACGCGTTCTATGGTTTTAATCCAAACTTCATATTGTGGAGACCATATTATGCTCACATACTCCAACCCTGGCAATACCAGACTGTCAAATAATTTTAGGCAACACTCAACATTAAAACTTTTAGAGGACCTGATGATGAAGCCCACTGTTCTATGTGCCCGATTCACCATATTAATAATGTGATCCGTAAAAGCCAGATTGCAGTCAACTATAACACCCAAGTCCGTCTCATTGTTGGAACCCTAAAGCAGTATACCATTAATATTATAAGTATATTCAACCATTTTTATTGAGTGTAAGAGACATAGCAGAACACTTTTTACTATTGAAGCCAAATGCATTTGCATTACACCAGTCTACAACCTTATACAAACTTGCTTGTAAACGAACACAATCCTCGATAGAATCTATTTCCACGTACATTTTAAAATCATCGGCTAAAAGTATGGTTTCTGAATTCCCAACAACACAACATAATATATATGTCATTAATAGCAATCAAAAACAACAAAGATCCCAAATTGGAACCTTGGGGAACTCCAGACGTACTCATATAATACACATCAGATCTGGCACCCTTGATCTCGACATACTGCTGCCTATTCAACAAGTAAGAGTTAATCAAGTCGATTAAATTACTGGTTACATTATTCTGATAAAGAGATTTTATTATAAGACTATGTTTTATCATATCAAATGCCTTCTCCATGTCTGTATAAATTACATCAACTTGCTTTCTCTTATTAAATGAATTATGAACAAACTGACAAAATGTAATCAAATTTGTTAATGTAGATTTATTTGGTAAAAAGCCATGTTGGTGTTTAGATATTTTATACTTAACGTCATCATATCATATCTCAAAAACCTTAGATACTGCATTTAGGATAGTGACAGGTCGATAATTTACTATTTCATGCTTAGACCCTTTTTTATGTATTAAAATTACCTTACTTATACGCCAATCTGTAGGAGAGATTGAACTTTGTAGACTAAGGTTAAAAATATGAAGAAGAGGCTCTACCAATAAATCGCCACAGCCCTTAACTATATATCCAGGGACCCCATCAGGTCCAACAGACCTGTTGCCCTTTAGCTTTTTAATGGCTTTCCTAATCTCTTGTTGCGAAAAGGCCCTATTGCAAAAATAATCCTTAGGAGGGGCCTTATCCTGATAGGCAGGGACTTCAGTCATAAAAACAGAACTAAAGTATTGAGCAAACAGGTTTGCAATATTTTCTGTGCCAGATGCAGAAAGGTCATTATAGGACACTTGAGCAGGTATATCAGCATCATTCTTTTGATTGCGAATGTAGGACCAGAAATACTTAGGATCACTTAGGTGACTCTGCTCTGCAGTACTTATGTAAAAAGCATATGCTTTTTTAATTTTTAATTTAATTTTTTGCCTAAACTCCCTATATCTATCCCACCAAAAATTGATTTTAGTTCTTTTATATTTAGCTAAAAACCTTTCCTTGTCAGTGATTAATTTAATGATTTCTCCATTATACCATACTGGAAACTTTCCCAACCTGGGTCGACATAGGAACACACTCCATAAAAATGTCATTAGCAATCCGATAAAATTCCGTTACAGATTTGTTAACGACACAGCAATAATAAAGACTATCCCAGTTTCTGGATTTAAACAACCTGTACATTTGTCCAAAGTTAGCTTTTTTTAAAATTAAATTTTGTGTTTTTCATTTGTTCACACTCCTCCAACTTATGGTCAAGACCATAGTCATAGTCCAAGGTCAAGACTGACCTCAATCGACAGCACCGGGTGGTATTGAGCCACATGCAACAATGGGTCATCATCAAGTTTTATCAAGGAGCTCGGTAAATGTAAAAAATTTGTAAATGCTAAAAACCGGTAAAGTCGCACACAGTCGCACTACGGACATTACGTACAAGGTCACGAAGATTAAAATCACCTAAAACACTTACAGTCTAAAACGTTTGTTTCAATACAATGATAAAATCTCTGGTAACAATCCACATTACAATCGGGCACAAAATAAACAATTACAACATACAGAAATCCTCTTTGGTCAAGACTAATTTTTACACATAGGGCTTCAAGATCATTATCAAATATATCACATTGAACAGCTGTAAATTTTTTACTTAGTGCTATCAACACACCCCCGCCCTGTTTTTTGCCTGTTAATTTTTTATCTCTATCCTTTCTAAATATTACTTTATCCGTATTAAATTCCTGGTTATGAACAGAACTGTTTAACCAGGTTTCTGTAAGGGCAATTATATCACTATTGTTATTCAACAGATTTAGTTTTACTTTTAACTCTACTAGTTTAGTTTTTATACCTCTACAGTTTTGATAAGAAACCAGCAGTTTTTTTTAAGTTATTTCTTGCATACTGATTTCCTTTTGAAAATTTAAATGATCACTTGTATTTTGAACGCGGTGAATAATAGCTGGCTCATCATTAACCATATCAATATCCCCCATTAATTCAACACTGTCACTAACACCAAGCGACCTTAAAATATTATTGCTAGCTTGCAAGGCCTCATTAGCTATTTCATTTATCCTAAGCCCCTGGTTCTCACCACATTTGACATGTATCAGTGTTTTGTACCTTATATGGGTTGAGGGTTCCTGACTGATTACATTACATAACAACCGAGAAACATTATTATTTCCTAATTTACTACCTGCCTTATTACAAATGTCAACATACAATACACAGTTTTCAGTACATATATTTATATAATTTAGAAAATTACACAATTTATGATTATACTTAAATAGTTGTTTAAAGTTATTCTTTGTTCCAATGGCAGACAAAAATATAATACTTGTCTGGAGACATTCTTTAATCTTTTTATTAATTAATCTCATTTGTGGATATTTACCATTGACCAAGTCATTTGCCCCACATCCCACTATCGCAAAGTCACTTGCAGTAAAATCCTTAGTCAGTCCAACAAGGTTCTCTAATACCTGTTCTTGCATTGCATTTGGTTTTATAAATGATTGAATACTAAATTCCGTAACAACACAGGTTTTGGTCAGAGATCTATTCAAACCCGAGATAAGAGTCATCTCCTAATAAAAGAATTTTCCGAGATGGATTCTCTTCCTGAGTAGTAAATTCACTTCTATTTCTATCACTTTTGTTGGAAGAACAATTGTTTTTGTTTTTAACTGTGTTAATTCCTCTGTTGATGATTTGCCATGTCAAGAATTAATTCAACGCAAATTAGAGAACGTAACACATCGGGTCAGAATAAAGCATCTAAACCGATGATACGAGTCTTTGAGATATTAAGTTGACCCACCATCGCTTAATCTTCCGAAGGTCGGATGTCCCTTGATGCTAATTTTAATGAGGTCATGTATGTACAATAGGAACAATAAAAGACCATGCAGATGCACAGCCTGAACGTGATCTGAGAGTTAACAGACCATCCAAGCGCCACACCCCTCACGTCATATAAGCTGAGAGCTTTCGCAACAGTATTCTGTGACTCGAACAATCGAATGCCTTAGACACATCACATAAAACTAATTAATTAGTAATGTTATACCTTCGTCTTGCAACAAGAGTCTGATCTACATCAATATTATTGATAACGCATACAGTCAAGCACCTTTCGATGGTTCTTTGTTGAATTCCTCAAACAGTTCTTCAACTGGAGGTGATCGTGATGTTTCATACTATGCATGTAGTGATTCGCATAATAACACTTCACCTAATGCCTCTGGGACAAATTTTCATCAAGATCAGATAGAATTAATAGCCACTTAACAAAGCACCACAAGATGGACATTTACTATCAGAATACTGGAGGCATACGAACAAAGTAATAAATATTCTTCACTCATCAACACAGAGTGACTATGACATTCTGGCTATTACTGAAACTTGGCTCGACCCCTCTGTATCAACAACTGAGTTTATCTCTACTGATTTTTTTTTAGGTTTTCAGAGGTGATCGTAATCAGCTTGCCACTGGTATGCAGAGGGGGGTGGTATCCTCTTGGCGATTAATCGTAATATAACATAATTCCCTTTAAATTTAAACAACAGTCAACCACTCGTACCTCAACACATTGACATTGTAGGACCCAAATTAGCATTTTTAAACAAGTATCTCTATATATTTGTGGTGTACATATTTACCATCACCCTGCTCTTCGGATGACCTTGAATCGGGGTATGATTTCTTTATCTCTCAAAAAATGCCTTTATGGCAAGGATGTTTTAATTCTAGGAGATTTTAATGTGACAGAATATGTGAACTTTCTTGATAATTCATGTCTTAACAGCAAAATAACGACCCTCACTAACATATTCAATACGTTCGAACTTAACCAGTTCAACAATATAAGAAATCAAAACAATCGATTACTGGATCTTGTCCTATACAATGGGTCTCGATGGTATGTTCACAGGGCGATCGACCTAATTAATAATGAAGTGCCTCATCACCCCCCACTGCTTATTAATATACGCTACAAAAGAAATAACCAAATGGCTAACAACAGTAGTGAAGCCAACAATACTCCAATTTATAACTTTAAAAAGGCAGATTTCAATGCTCTATATCATGATTTATTACACACTGACTGGTCGGCTCTTTTCAATCTCACAGACATAAATACTGCATGCACTGCTTTTTATGATCGCCTCTACTCAATCATTAACAACTGGGTACCGAAATATACTCCAAAATCAAAGATTAAATATCCACCCTGGTACACCAATGAAATTAAAGAGAATATTCGACTGAAAAGTAAGCTTCACATAAGGTATCAAAGGAAAAAGGATACAGTAACATACCAGGAATTCTCAACTCTTCGGGCCAAAATAAAAAGAGATATTAACACTGCACATAAACAATACATCGATCATACAGAGCAACAAATTAACGAGGACCCTAGTAATCTGTGGACTTACATTAATTCAAAACGGTCATCCTTTGCGCGAATACCAGATACCATGGTTTACAATGACACTCAAGTAACTAATACATCTCAAATTGTTAACGCATTTGCAGACTTTTTCCATACGTCATTTAATCCTCAATGTGATTTAACAAGCATGCCCACAGATAATTCAAAAATTACATATTCAATCATCGATATCCAATCTCTTTCTGAGAATGAAGTCATTCAAACCTTAAAATCCGCAAAGAACAAAATGACAAGTGGTCCCGATCTTTTACCATCATTCCTACTAAGAGATTGTTCCCATGTGCTCGCCAAACCTCTCACATATCTCTATAATCTCTGTCTATCCACTCAATTCATTCCTAGTGTCTGGAAATGCTCCAAGGTCAGCCCGATTTACAAAAAATCTGACAAAACAGATATCACTAATTACAGACCCATTACAATCGTAAACAATTTCTTAAAATGCCTTGAAATTCTTGTTCACAAAAGAATTTTCCATCTTGTAAAAAATAGAATTTCCCCGCTACAGCATGGTTTTCTAAAGAGGCGCTCTACAACAACTAACCTCGTGATTACCACCCAAACTAGTGCAGGAGCGCTAGATAGCTCTTCTCAATTAGATATCATATACACTGACCTGTCTAAAGCGTTTGACAAATTAGATCACCAAATTCTAATAATTTAGTTTAATTTATGAACTATTTGGTTTTTCCGACAGGGTTTTAAAACTTTTAAAATCATGCCTCTCTAACCGAACTCAATATGTTTCTGTGAATGGAATTCTCTTACGCATAAACTGAGGACTGTCTAAAACTCCAAAGAGACTTGGATACCTTGATCGAATGGTGTACCCTAAACAAACTTTATCTGAATATCGACAAATGTGAGGTGTTATCGTTCAAATTAAAAACAAATCCATGTCTGTACAACTACTCAATAAATCAAACAATTTTAAATAGACCTGATTCTTTTTGTGATCTGGGCATGACTTTTGGCAATAAGTTATCATTCACAAAACACTATGAATCTATAATTTCAGAAACAACAAAGCCCTTGGGATTTATTGCCAGGTTGAGCCGTGAATATCGAAACATCCATACTTTTAAAACATTGTTTTTCGCTTTCGTCAGGTCGAAATTAGAATATGCTTCTGTAGTTTGGTCACCCGAGTATAATACACATGTTGATGATCTCGAAAGAGTTCAGCGAAGATTCCTGAAACTACTATACTTGAAAACTCATGGCATATATCCTCCTCAGGGATACCCGGAAGAGATTTTACTGGAAATGTTTGATATACAGTCCTTGTCCCGCAGGAGAAGTTATTTTTCTCAGGTGTTTCTGTTCAAGTTACTACATAATCAGATCGACTGTTCTGATATATTAAACAAAATTGGTTTTCTATTCCCTCGCTTATCATCATGACAAAATTTGACCTTTTCTCTGCCAAGAGCTCGAACAAACAAACTTCATTTTTCACCACTCCATGTTATGTGCAGAACTCATAATAGTCATAACAAAGACTTTGATATCTTTAATACCACAATTCCACAAATCCGCAGACATTTCTGTACATTTTTCGCTAATAACACATAACATCCTTTTCACTACCACTCCCTAATACCGCTGTACTATGTTAGTATGTTGTGCAATAGTGCAATTATGATTTTAATCTTGTGTTTTATGTAATTGTTTATGACATTTATTTGCACTCTTTTATTTATTATATTTTATTTTTGCCTGTTATTTGTTAACTCTTTGAATTTTTTTAATGTGTACTGTGATGTTATTTTTAAGTTCTTTTATGTTTTATGCTTCTATATTTTCCTGCTTTGTAATTGGGAAGTTTTCCTATTAGGCAGTGTATAAATAAATAAATAAATAAATAAACTGCCGCTGTTGGTGCCCTTTTTTTGTTAACAAAAGTAGTAGCACTATAGGGGGGAATAAGATTATATCCAGAGGTAAAATAAATCTAATGGAATTATATACAGGGCAGTGTGGATGAAAAGTACGAGGTATTTTATACAACTATTATAAACATATTAAACGAAATAGCTCCTTGTAGGGAAATAGTAATTAAGGAAAGGTACAAAGAGTGGTGGAACGACAGGGTAGATCAGGCAGCCAAGCGCAGAGACAACAGCTATAAGCAATATAAAAAAACAAATCCATTGAAAATAAGTTAGCATTAAGGACAACAGCAAGAAGACAGTCAAGATAATAAGGGAGGAAAAGAGGGGATAATTTGTGAATAAAATAGATGGGTGCAAAAATAATTCCAAAAAAATGTGGGAAACGCTTACACCACTAATATCCGGAAGAAAGAAGAATAAAATTGAGAAAATTGAAATAGATGATGAAGTTATTACTGATCCTAAATTGTCATTTCATATCAGCAGCATTGATAAAATTGTTTCGGAAATTGACACAAATAAAAATAATAAAATGTATTGTATTCAGCAGATAACGTCCCCATCGAACTCTTTAACACATTTTAGATTAATAACTGAAGGGGAGTTAAGAAAAATCGTTTTTGCATTACCTAATAAAGGCAGCCCCGACCAGATTATTACAAGTTTCTTAAAAAACATATAAGAAAACGTAAAAAATCCACTTTTAAATTTAATTAACTACTCGCTTGAAACAGGAACCATACCATCAGCTTTGAAAATATCAACGGTAATACCAGTACCCAAAATTAGTGATTTTAAGACAGCAAGTGACCTAAGACTAATAAATTTGCTAGTAACAGTCAAAAAATTATAGAAAAAGTTATTTATGAACAAGTTTCAGACTACGTATTAAGCAATGATGTTCTGTATTTAAATCAGTCTGGCTTCAGAAAAAATCATAGTTGTGAAAGCGCTGTACTAAATGTTTTGCATGACTGGATACATAAGAAAGATAATAATGTGATGATTGGAGCAGTTTTCTTAGATCTACAGCGCGCTTTCGAAACTATTGACAGAAAGTTATTGCTTGAGAAACTGCGAAAATATGGCATTAGATTGGCTCACGAATTACTTACACAACAGAAAACAGGTGACACACATTAACAAAACTACTTCGTCAGAAGTACTGAATGATAAAAGAATACCACAAGGAAGCACTTTGGGTCCGCTACTATTCCTAATTTATATTAACGACATTGTAAAATGTATTTTCAGCTGTGAAATTCACCTTTTTGCGGACGATGCATTGATATACTACTGTTCCAAAAATCTAAAAGTCCTAGTTGATAATATTAACAACGATCTATTGGTTATATGGGGTAAATACAATACAAAAGGTTTCTGTTTTAATTAACTTTTATTTTCCAAGTGAGAAACACTTAGAAGGTACCCGCGCGATCTACTTATATCAACTAACCCACTATTCTCTCTCTTATATACAACAAGCGCATAACTAACGTTCATAACGCTGATGCCTAATCAGCTCCTTTTATAAAACCAATTTTCAGTTCTTGTTCGATGTCACATAAATAAAATTAATATGTCTGGCGGCTTAACAGTTATGTATGGTCCATAGATTATACTTATTAGGGAATCGATTTTTGTTTATATTCCAACACGCCCCCTCAAAAATTAATCCTAATAAACACCTAAAAATACTTCTAATAATATAATACATGTTACTCTTACATGCTATTTTCTAACTAAAGTAGGTACCTCCTTAGTGCATTCTGGGAACGACGATTACAATTATGGCCCAACATTTGCTGCAAGCATTGGGGAAACCCAGGAAAACCCAATCAGACCATTTACCCTAACTTACTTAATTTAAGCCTATTTTACTTCTAAAGGTCAAAAATTTCGGTGCTGCTAAAGGCTTAGTCAGCATGTCAGCTTCTTGATTACCTGTGGATACATAGACAGTTTTAATTACATTTTTCTCAACTTGCTCTCTAGAAAAATTATATTTAATATCAATATGTTTTGATCTTTTATGACTTGTTGGATTCTTTGCAATACTTATACACCCGGTATTATCTTCGTAAATATTTATTGGATTTATAATATCTATATTAATGCTAGCAGCCAAAGATTTCAACCATAATGCTTCTTTAACACATTCAAATAAAGCCATATATTCAGCCTCTGTCGATGAAACAGCGACAGAATTTTGTCTTTTTGTTTTCCAACAAATAGTTTCATTTTCAAACAATTTAAATAAATAACCTGTTGTGCTTTTTCTATCACTATCTACACTGCCACCCCAGTCTGAATCAACAAAACCTAATAAAAATTCTTTATATTCCTGCCGTGTGTAGTTTAATTTAATATCTATTGAACCCTTTAAATATCTTAAGGTCCTTTTAATGCATTGCCAAAGTTCTTTATTGCATCTGTTCATAAATCTACTTAAAATGTTAACTACTACACTTAAATCTGGTCTTGTACAAACCATTAAATACATTAGACATCCAATAGCATTCCTACAAGGAGCATCATATATTTCATCCGAATTCAATGCTACGTAGTCTAATTTACTTTCAAGGGGACTACTGACAGATTTACAGTCACTCATATTAAATTTATTTAATATTGTTTTAATATAAGCACTTTGGTCCAAACTAATTTTATTACTATCACGTAAAATTTTTATACCTAAAAATAATTTTATTTCCTTTAAATCTACCATTAGAAACTTATTCGTTAAATATTGTTTAAAACTATTCATTGTGTCAATATTTTCAGTTGAAATTACTATGTCATCAACGTATAGTACAATATAAATATTCTTTGAAATACTACCCCTATCTAAAATATATATACATCTATCTACAGGTGAGTTTTTAAACCCTTTTTCTATTAGAATCTTTTCAAACTCTTCAAACCAACATCTTGCCGCCTGTTTTAAACCATACAGTGCTTTATTTAATTTGCAAACTTCATTATTTTTACTTTTTATTCCCTCAGGAACTTGCATATAAATGTCTTCTTTTAATTTACCGTTTAAAAATGCGGTTTTAAAATCCATGTGATGTACCAATAAACAATGTTGATTTGCAAATGCTATTAAAAACCTAAAACTAGATATTCGAGCTACAGGGGCAAAGGTTTCATTATAATCTACATGGTATTTTTGACTAAATCCTTTTGCTACTAAGCGAGCTTTATATTTTATTGGGTTTCCATACTCGTCATTTTTAAGAGAAAAGACCCATTTACAAGTAACTATGTTTTTATTTTCTGGCTTTTGAGCTAAAGTCCAGGTATTATTCATTAATAAAGAATTTATTTCGTCATTTATAGCACCTTCCCATTTTTTTCTATCGTCCCTATTCCTAATTTCCTGATAAGAAGTTGGTATGTTACTGATAATAGATTGAGCGCATAAAACATAATCAAGACTATTATCTTCATTATAAGAAATAGGAGGTAATTGCTTAATTCTTTCATTTTGTCGAACATCAACGGTGGCACTCTTTAAATTTTGTTTTTCTTTGTCTTGAGATAAACATCCATTTGTATTTACTACTGATTTTGACGTTAGGTCAGAAATATCAGTTTGGGCTCCAGATTTATTTATATCTGGTTTCACACCTCCAGATTTATTTATATCTGGTTTTACACTGTCAGAGTTATGAAATTGAATCACTGATTTTGACAAGTCAGAAAGATCAGTTTTAATTAGAGGTTTTTGCAAACTCACCTCTTTACACGAAGGCCTCGTTTTTAAATAATCAATCTCATCAACAATAACACCTCTGACTACAATAAACTTTTCTGATTCCACTTCCCACACTTTATACCCATTTGGTTCATACCCAACTAATATGCCCTTAAAACATTTTTCATCAAATTTCCTTTTATTAGTTTTATTATGCACATATACTGTTGAACCAACATTTTTTAAATACTTTATTTGCGGCTTTTTATTATGCCACAATTCATATGGTGTTTTGTTACCCTTAAGGACCCTAGTAGGTGAAATATTTATTAGATAAGTAGCAGTTAACACTGCCTCACCCCAAAAAACTTTATCTAAATTTGCTCCGTTTATCATTGTACGGGCTTTTTCTGTTATGGTTCGCACCATACGCTCTGACACACCATTTAATTGTGGGGTTCGTGGAACAGTCAAGTGATAACTAATGCCCTTGTCTATACAAAATTGTTTCATCTCAGAGGACAAATATTCTCCCCCATTATCGCAATATAAATTAACGATTTTTAAATTAAAATGAGCCTCACTTTTTGCAACATAATCCTTAAAACTTAAAAACGTATCTGATTTATTTTTAATCAAATATGTTACACAGTAGTGAGTAAATTGATCAACAAATAAAAGAAAATAATTTTTCTCATTAACAGTTGATGGAGTAATAGGGCCACAAACATCTGAATGTATTATAAATAACGGCCTCTTGACATAATTTTTATCTTTATGCCTATTAAAGGGTAACCGTGTTTGTTTACCACTTATACACGCCTCGCATAAACTATCAGGGACTGTAATATGATCTATAAGACCTACATCTTCGACCATCTGTTTAGTTTTTAACTCAATAAATTTATTTTTGCCAATATGCCCTAACCGTTGATGCCAAATTTGATAATTTGTTTGTGATGTTCCAAATGCATGTAAATTACTATTTATTAACGAATTATTAATGGTTAATTCAATGGAAATTAAATTGTTTAACGGTTTACCTTTTATTACCGTCTTACCACCTTTTGATATTGTCACCCCTGTTTCATTAAACAGTATCGTCATACCAGCATTTTGCATCTTTGACACAGAAAGCAAATTGTAGGGAACATCAGGACAGTACAGGACATCCTTTAAAGTGCCATTGACTCCCAAGTCACTTATAACTTCTAGATTCCCCTTCTTAATAGCTGTTATAAATTCGCAATTTTTCGCCACAGAAATATTCACAGGTGGGAACATGGTAGAAAAATTTTCAGCTAGGTCAGACCGGTTAATAATATGGTCTGAGGCACCAGAATCCAGAATAAATGTGATTTTATTTTTCGAATCTTTTAAACGCTTTTGAGCCCCCATCATAAATGCAAAATTTGAATTTTGGTTTGGATTTGATTCGTTTACCTGCACTGTTTGTACAGTTCTTTGCCTTTGATTTGATGGTGTTTTATATTCGTGTGTGTTTTTATAATAAAAACACTCCCTCTTCATATGTCCTTTTCTTCCACAATGGTGACATTTTTGGTTAAATTTAGCCTTTTGATTATTTTTAAAGTGGTGTTTACTAAATTTTGGGTTATTCTGGTAAGAGTTATGGGGACGCTTAAAAACGTTAAGTCGTTTAAAACGCTTCTCTTCGTTTGAATCAGGTTTTCTATCACTCATCAGGACTTTGTGGCTTGTATCAAGACCTTCATTTAAAAGTTTGATTTCATGGTCAAGGAGTCGAGTTTTAACAAAGGCCAAGTTAAGGCTATTCTCGGACAGTGTCTCAATTGCTGTTATTACACCATCGTAGGAGCTTGGAAGAGTTAGCAACAGATGTGAGACTCTGTCAGTTTCTTCCAGGTTGGCTCCTGCAGCCAATAACTCACCAACAAGCTCATCAAATATGGTGAAATGCTGAATAAGGGACATGTCACCCTTCAGTTTTAAGCTTAACAGCCTTTTTCTAAGCGCTAACTGCGAAGCCAAACTTTTACGCTCATAAATAGTGTCTAAGTTCTGCAAAATCTCCTTGGCAGTATTTTCTTCTTTTGCAAAACCCAGGAAAGAATCTGACAAATATTCCACTATTACACTTTTGGCAATACGCTCCAATCTAGTCCATTCATCGGTCAGCGGAACAGGAATTTCACTGTAGACGACTTTAATCGCGTCAAGCTCAGTTAAAATAGCTCTGATACGAAACTTCCACACACTATACTTTTCACCATCAAACGGTTTAATGTTTCTTTTTACACTTTTATTTTCCATTGTCACTACAACTAAAAAGAACACCGAATACCAAACAAACAAAAGTCCCGAGAAAAGTCCTAAGTTTTTTTTTTTTAAAAAAAACGGCAAACTCAAGGTATTTAATTTTTCGCGACGTGCACTGGGCCCATAACCTATTGGTTATATGGGGTAAATACAATACAAAAGGTTTCTGTTTTAATTAACTTTTATTTTCCAAGTGAGAAACACTTAGAAGGTACCCGCGCGATCTACTTATATCAACTAACCCACTATTCTCTCTCGTATATACAACAAACGCATAACTAATGTTCATAACGCTGATGCCTAATCAGCTCCTTTTATAAAACCAATTTTCAGTTCTTGTTCGATGTCACATAAATAAAATTAATATGTCTGGCGGCTTAACAGTTATGTATGGTCCATAGATTATACTTATTAGGGAATCGATTTTTGTTTATATTCCAACACGATCTACAAAATTTACTGTTTTGGTGCAACGGTAACCTACTTAAAGTTAATCCGACTAAATCAAAATTTATGTTAATTAGTAATGCTCAAACTTTCAATGCTTTTACACTAGGCCATAATATTAATATTGGAGATGAAGATATAGAAGTTGTAGATAAAATAAAATATTTGGGCATTGTAATTGACAGACACCTAAATTTCAAGGAGCATGTGTCATGTATCGCCGACACAATTTCTAGAAATAGCAAATTTTGTCAAGAGTGGCGCCCTTTTCAACACAATGGACTCGAACTGTAATGTATAATACTGTCGTTCTACCACATTTAACCTTCGCATCATCAATATTATTCATTTCAAATAAAAACGAAACACAAAGGTTGCAAAAATTGCAAAATAGAGCTTCTAAAGATACATCAATCAGACGGATGTTAAATACACTAAATTGGCTATATGTGGAACATTATCTCGAGTTTCAAACCATGGTATTTATTCACAAAATTAAGATTTCCTTAGCACCGGCATATTTGACTTCTAAACTCCTTTTTAACAATAATATCCATGACCATAATACACGGCACCAAAACGACTTACATGTTTCAACAAAAATTAAAAAAAGTTCGGAAAAATCCTTATTCCATAAAGGTATGGTTGTGTATAATACACTTCCTGAATCATTGAAGACCTGAGTTGCTATTATTTCATTTAAGAGTCAGTTTAAAAAAATGTTGTTCGACAGATGCCGTAATTAGGCGGTGTTTTACATTTTGAATTGTTTTGTATTTTAAATTTTCGCTTTGGAATCATTGTTATCTTAAACGTGTTATTCATTATTGCATTTTATAGAAAATATCCAAATTATTGTGCAATTATTGCGGTGTATATAATGTTATGTATCCTGTAATTTTTGTAAATTAGCTGTTTTTTGCTAAATAAAGATATATTATTATTATTACCCCATTAAATAGTTTTGACAAAGAATTCAGCATAGCATCAGATGTGTTCTTGAGTACTAATACTAAATAAATATAATATACCTTTACGGATTTAAATTCATACACGTCTTCAGAGGTCGAGTTCGATTTAGCATCCATCGTTTCACTGGTGGATGACGTAGAGGTGCCACCCTTTTGTTTTTCCGTTGACGCGCCCGATGAAATTTTCTTATCATCCCTTGAACGCAAGGGCGCTCTGGTTGTCGAGGAACTACTTGTTTCTGCAAAAAAAGTGTTATTTGAAAATTTTGATTAATTATTCGAAAGTATCTAAACGTCTAACTGAAAAGCAAACTGTTGTCACTGGAATTAAGTATTAGCTTACATTTCCTCGAGTAGGTAATTCCCCCATTTAATTAACGCTAGAAGCGAACCGCCAGTTATTTAAACAGTAGACTTAAGGCTGACGTAGAATGATGATCATAAATTCGCATATCAAGAATTGTGAGTTGCTTCAAAAGGCATTTTAAATGTCATATGTTCAAAAGTATTATTTTCAAGATCGGAAAGAAGAAGGCTGTTAGGATAAAGCTACATGTCCCACCTGGAGGTAGGTACATAAGTAAACTCCATCCATGAATCAAAAACATCACAATCATAAAGTTCCAATTTTGCACTTGCACTTGCAATTATTATTACTAATAACCGATTATAATAAACAGAAAATTACAATATTGGTCATAAAACGAGTTTCCAGAAAGACATTAACACTTATTAGCATAAATATGTCACGCGGATAATTTCCCCAAGTCAATTAAAATACATACCATGTAAACAAATGAGCCGAACCTGTTTTTATATGCAAAGATAAAAGCTGTTTCCAATTAACATTTATTTTTGCTTTGAACACTGAAATATTTTGTTGGCATTCGCGTCTTAAAATAACTGTTTAGCGGCGAAACTATGAATCCGCGACATAAATATACAGGTAGTTCATACAGATAAGGGCCGCCATGATATCCGGATCTCAATCCATTGGTTTTTTTTTTATGTCGGGGCATATCTGAAGGACATACACATACAAAATTGCGGAACTATACATTTTAGGATGGGTAAAACATATTTAAGCCAAATTGTGGATTAGATTATCGTGACGGAAATTTCAAACAATGGTTGTAATAACGATACACTGGGACATGCGTTTGATTACACGGCCCCTTTAGCTTAAAATTAGGAAAAAAATTGTCCCTTAAAATATTATTTTACCTTAAGTTCTGAACACCATGAAGAACCTATCTAGAAACATAAAAATCTATATAAATATAATAATAATTATTACTTTTTCTTAACTTCAGAAAGAAAGTTTCGCGCAACCTTTCAGCAATCGTGTAATCGTAACGTTCTTTATTGTTGTTTTTCTAGGCCAAGTAGTGTGCTTAAAGCAAACGATGTAAACGATTTAAATGATTAATTGCATACTTTAAAATTCAACTCATCTATTAGGTTTCCGTCGAGACTAGCAACCGCAGTTTATCAATGTTGCTGATATTTTCAAGGTAGCCCTCGATAATAAACACATAATTTAGGTTATCGTGACGTGATTAATTATGAAATAGCTGTGGACTTCTCGACTGAAAAACCTACAAGCTTTTAAGCAAATTATATTGATTCTGTGGGCTACGCTATGCCCTTTATTATATTAAATACCTAAAGAACCTATCTTTAAAAGCGAATGCATTTCAATAGGATACCAATTGCCGTTTGCCGTATATCATGAACTAACAAGGTTTAGACAAGGATTTGCACCAAAAATGACCTTAAACTGGGAATGATTTAGAAAATAACTGTACTTGAAAGTGCTTTGGTTTAGGTTGGGTAGGGTTAAGGATAGTGCATCCATGCAATTCCTGATACTAATGTTGGTTAGTCCGGATTAGCTCTGGTTATCTTGTAGTTTTACATCGAAAAATCCATAAATAATTTTTCGGAAAGAAAACTATTTAAAACTCAATAATACGCAGAATGGAGGTTTGGGTGTTTGAAAATCGACAAAAATTAATTTTCGATATCGATATATTATTATAATATATATTATATATTTAATTTTACATACAGAGGCCATGTAAAAAAAAACTTCAGATTAAAATATACCGTAAAATATTAAAGGTTACATTCCGGAAGCGAAAACAAAACAAGTTTTTAAATCTTGGGTCACACTGTATATTTATTTGCGAACCAATTATTAGTTATTCAGATCGATAATACTACTCGAAATCTTTACTCGTATGAAATTAAAAAAAAAAGAAAATTACGTTCCTTCATAACGCATCAGATCTGCGATTTGGCTTAACTATCCCCCCACTCCTCATATTTACTAATAACCAAACGTAGGGATGAGAGATGGGTAGTGTTGTAAATGGAAATATTTCCACGGGCAAATATTTCCATGGAAATGGAAACATTGGAAATTTCCAAAGGCCTACTGGAAATATTGGAAACATTGGAATTATTTCATATCCGTATTAATCACAGCCAAAATAAATAACTTAAGACAATATCCATTTGTGAATGCCTTAAAATTGTATTTTAAGGCATTTCGCTGCTAAGGCTTTTAGTGATATTAAGAAAGTGATCCAAGAACATCTTTCACCGTCATCCCCGCTCAAGGAAGAGGAAAAACTATATTAATGGAGTTAATAGCCAAAAGAAAAACTGAAATTATTCTTCCTATTCGTTATGCTGCAGATTTACTTCACCCAAAATCACAAGGGGGCAAAGCTTCATGAATCACAAATCTTCTCCGTCAATGAATGTATACTTCACGTTGGAAAAATAAACTAATCTTATTGACAAAATTGCAGATTACCGTTGCAAAAGCGGTAAATTATTTTGCAAAGATTTCATTTGAAAGAGCAGCCTTGAAAACCCCGTGTCCTGGTGGAAAGGACTTTTTTTCTTGAATTTCTTTATACAAAGTGGCGACATGCATTTTGATGATGCCAGCTTCTTCGGCCGCTACTAAGCGAAGTTTCAGCATCTACAGTCATATCCATCCAAAAAAGAGGAATAGGCTAACAAATAAAATATCAACTAAGTTACTCTGTCTCATAACCAAAACTTACTAAAAAATAGAAAGTGGCAGCAGATCACTTTAAACTTTTGACGAAAATACAGAAAATAGCGCAAATATTATTGACGAAGATATAGAAGAAATTAGCGAGGAAGTTGATTGGCAGGAGGGGAGTCATGTTGATAATATAGGCGATGTGTCAAGTGATGTTGTTAATGAAGAAGCCTTCCCAAATACTCAAGGCACAACAGCACTAAATGAAGACGGCGACGAAGGCATGCCTCTCTCTCGATTTGCGCCTATTTCAACTCGCAAATTTTATTCGTAGTTTATTTTTTGTTAGTTTTTACTAAATATCCTCATTTCCTACATGTATTTATATTTTTATAAGTATTACGCTTGCTTATTTTTGTGATATAATTTGAATTAGTTGTTTTGTTATTTAATAAATATTTCCAATCTTTCCAAATATTTCCGATATTTCCCGAAATATATCCGGAAATATTTCCATAAAATATATATCCGGAAATTTTACAACACTAGAGATGGGTAACGTTGAAAATAAAATATCTATCGATACATTGACGGTTATAGTACTTGGTTATATCGAAAAATCCATAAATAATTTTGTGGAAGGAAAACTAATTAATAGACAATACTGCCCAGTATGCAGTTTCAGTTGTTTATCGACAAAACAAATTTTTCGTATCGACATATCGGCATAGTATCGGTATATCCAAAATTTGATTCAAATAATGATAATAAAAAAAATAACATATTGACTTATCGACATTTGTGAATATATGTTAGGGGTGCGGGCGGCTTTACGAACAGTGGATTATTATTATTTTTTTTTATTAGAAAAACCACATTTGAAATAGAACATTAAAAGAAGAAAATTGCGGAAAATGCATTATATATAAAAAAAATAATTCCCATAAAAATCACATTTTTTAGCAACTCTAAGTATCGAAACTCGATGGTATCTGTCAAATTGAAGAAATATTAGTGCAACGTTGCCGGATTATGCATCATAAGTAACATTTTAGTAAATGCCCAAAAATGTTTTTTTTTTAACTTCGCGTCAGTTTGGGTGGTTATACATTACATTTGCAATGCCCTCCGCTCGCTCCGGAAAGAAAACTAACACAAACTAACCCAAAGCAAACTGTTAGCAGGTATTAGGCCTAAAAACTATTTCGGATATTAATTAAAACAATTAGCAACGTCGCAAAACTCACGCGCAGACGCTATTAACCTAACCAAAGAGTATATAATGTAAAGAGAAGACAGCCGGCGAATTTCCTTTGATCTTTCGTCAGCCGTTTCAATGACCTCGTCGCTTTAACGCGGAGATATCGCGACGTTGCCGGATGTAACTTTTTATCAAGGCGGGCGATGTTGACGTCAAGTCAAACAAGATGGCGAATAATCGATTTCATCACAGTGGGTCGAAATAACAAAAATGAGGACAAAATTTACTAAATATCTAATACTTTCTGCTAGGATAAAATTTAATATCGAGTGATTTTCATTCAAATTCTCTGAATTTGTTTAAACTTTTACATTTTCTTAAAATCTCAGTGCTCAACTTATTTTAATTAAAAAATGTGATAAAATTCAGTTCTTTAATGTTTCCGGCGAATTTTTATTAAAATTTATTTAGGACATCTAAAAGCTTTAATTAATCAAATAAGAATTTTCTTCAGTTTAAATTAAAAAGGTGTAATAAATATTTTTCGATTATTTTAAAGGAAAGTTTCATTCAAAACATAGAGGGGATAAACTCTTAATATATAGACAAACCAACGAAAAGGTAAATTCTATTCGAATCTCACTTTAAAGCTTCATATTCACTTCCGCAAATTTCGCCTTTTTTGACAGTTGTTGATTTTTCGCGCGAATGTAAGTTTTGGTCCATACTCATTGACGCGAAATTTCGTCGGCGAATATTTGCTAAAAAGTTCAAATAGTTTTAACTTTTTTGCGAAGTTACGCTTTTAGTGGAATAGGTTTTATATGTTAGGTCCAAGTACCGGAAGATGTAAGCAGGTTAGTAACATATTTGTAAGTCTACAATGAACTAATTGCGAAAATCGCATTTTAAAAATATATTTCTAACCGAAAATTTTCTTTTCTGGTGTCATTTAGCTGGTGGGTATTTCGTAGTTTGAGGATAATTACCAAAAGGACACAAACGGAACATAAAATAATAATATCTTCACCGGAAAAAATTATAATTAATATTATTATCCAATGGTCAAAGTATTTATTCTACAATTTAACTAATGAACCCAATGCCTGAAAAGAATAAACAAATAAATATAGCAAAGCAGTCAAGAAATTTGAGGTTAATTCACAATTATGGTAGAATTCGTAAAAAAAAAAATTTTTTCGCCGCGAATAATTTTAAAGCTGAAAATGACAGTTTATGTCAAAAATGCGAAATTCACGAAAGTGAGTATGAAGCTTAATTATTAGAGTAGAATTTTCTGAATATTTAGTAATAAAATTAAAACAAATTAATGTTTTATCAGAAATCCGAGCATTTTTTGAGAAAAGTCATGAAAAATGCATGTATTGTAGGTAAGCAAAATTTTACCGAGTGATTGTTAAAATATTTTCTATTAAATGAATTGTGTTACATATCATAATTAAAGTTTACACACCTAATTTCAATTACACAATATGAATTAAAAAACTAAACCAAACGTCTCCCTAATAAATCTAAACTTGACCTTTACGAGATATATTTAACCCCCTGTGTTGGCTGGTCGTCCTTGCTTGACGATTGTGTCCGATATAATCCGATAACATACGAGGCGCCCTTTAAGTCGGAGTTCTCATCTATCCCTCTCTAATTTGATTGCTCTGTCTTACTGTCCTCTCTTTACATTATATACTCTTTGACCTAACGTCGTAACAAGTCTAGAGCTCCTACTAAATTTTCGATGCGAAACCGTGCATACCCAATGGTCAAACAAAAATAATAGGTATTACTGGTATTATTATGGCTTTGCATGGCCCTCCGCTCGCTTCGAGGGCCCAATCAACAAGAACTAACCCAAGGCTAACCCAAAATTAAGAACAAAAAAAATTAATAAAAACATAACCTTAAAAAAAAGGTAGGTAAACAAAACATCTGTCGCGACCGATGGGAATCGATCCCGCAGCGCAGAAATGACAAGCAAAACCTCTACCTACTACACCACCCAGGCGTTCAAGGAATTTCGCTAGAACGTAAAGACATGGATAATTCCGATACGTTCGGCCATAGACGCTTGTACGTGGTATGGAATGTGTCAAAACGAACCAACAATATGACTGCCTAAAAATGTAATTTTCTTAATTTTTTAGCTTAGTTTTAATAAATATTGCTGCTTTAATTAGGTTAATGCACGCCTATAGAAGGTAAAAAGTGTTAAAATATTAATGTTTTTATTGAATCTATGGAAAAAGTGACAAAATTACTCTCCGTAACATCAGAGTATAGTTTGTTATACTCTGGTAATATAGATCAAAACCGGTTTTCTACGTAAAAAGTAACCCTGAAAATGTTTTTCTAGATTTTGAAAATGTTATAATTATTAAAGAAATTACGAAACATTTTCGAAAATGCATCATTTCAGTTCTTTCAAATATCTGAAAAAACAAAACCTGCAGAAGCGCGCTGTAAGCGTCATTCAATTAACCCAAACTAAACCTAAACTGTATAAAACTTTTCCCTTTAACCGTCTTCCCATCTCTAATAGTTAGTAAGATACCCATACATGTAGGCCCAATTTGGGACACACGGTATGTTATTTTTCGATATATAGATCAAATATCAATATAAAAAATAATACGGAAATATCGATACCTATAGTATTTGACATATCGAAAAATCCATAAATAATTTTCTCGAAGGAAAACTAATTAAGACAATACTGCTCAGTATGCAGTTTCAGTTGTTTGAAAAACACATTTTTTGTATCGATATATCAGCATAGTATCGATACCGCAAATTTTCGATATATCGAAAATTAAATATATGATTAGATCGAAAATTTGATAAAATTTTTAATATAATATGTTAGTTTTAGAGGGCCCGGACGACTTTATGGACTGTGGATTTATATTACTATTCTTTTATTGGAAAGACCCCATTTGAAATAAAATATTTTAAAAAATGCGGTAAATGTATTAAGCAAAAGAAAAAATTAATTCCCATTAATTAATCACAATTTTTTGCAACTCTAAACATCGAAACTTGATGGTATCTGTCAAATTTGCAAATGCAACGTTGCCGAACTATGCATAATAAGTACCATTTTACTAAATATCCGAAAATGCTTCATTAACTTCGCGTCAGTTGTACATCCCAAGTTAATGCACCCCTATATAAAAAAGTGTTAAAATATTATGTTTTTATTGAATCTTTATGGAAAAAGTGACGAAATTACTGTCGGTAATATCAAACGATATCTATGTTAGTTTTTATAGATAAAAAAGCTTCAGATTTAAATATACTGATAGAAAATTCAATTTAACATACCGAAAAGTAATTTAAAAAACAAGCTTCAAAATTTTGGGTCATCCTGTATATTTACTTTTGAACCAACTATTTTTGGTTATAATCAAAAATATTACTCAAAATCTCTCATATAAAATGCACGTTCTTTCATAACGTGATGATTTAACTAACTTTTAACTAACTATTTAATAACCACGGTAGGGATGGGCGACGTTGAAAATCAAATATCGATATAAAAATAATACCGATATATCGATACCTATAGTACTTGATATATCGAAAAATCCATAAATAATGCCCAATATTCTGTTCCAGTTGTTTGAAAACTGACAAAACAAATTTTCGATATTGATATATCAGCAAAAATTTCATGTGTTGCATATCGATATTTTTGTTAATATTCCATATGTAGAAAATACCCTTAGACAAAAAAGATTCGGGTTTAAATACCTATACCGGTAAAATATTTAAATTTCACTTCCGGGTGCCACCCTATATAAAATGATGAAACTCACATTCCTTCATAAGGTATCAAACCAAGGCCAAGTGTAGGTGGCGTTGATCAAACCCGAGATTTGGTTAGTTCCGGTTAGCTCCGCTAACTAATGCCCGATTTAAGCCTTTTTACTAAGGCCCGATCTACGGGCTGTGAGTGACAGATACGCCTACAGATTTTCGTAAACAAATAATTTCTCCAGTGAAGTGCTCGAATCTCGAATCATTGGGTTAGTTTGGGCTTTGTTTATAAAGACAATGGTTTGGGTTAGCGTCGCTTTTATAAATCGGGTAACAAGACCTTGTCCGATTTAACGCTCGCTGACGTGACATAGTTTTTTGTAAACAAATTAGTCAGTGAAGTTTTCGAATAGTGCGCATCTTTTTCATAAGAAATAATTAATTTCTTAACACTCGTGAATGCAGATATATTAAAATGCCATTTAACATTGACTTAAGCTAAAATAATATACGTTACCGTACAAATCATATTATGTTAGTCCGTTTAATATTTATTATTGGTTTATTAAGAAAGTATTAGAGCAAACAAAAAAACACAAAGAATTACCTAAAAATGTAAAAAAAAATCGAAGCAATTAGGTGGCAACAACAAACCGCTCACTCGTTTACACAAACATACACCTTAATAAGTTTGCACTAAATAAGGACATTGACCTATCTGTGATTAGTTCCCTGTAAGTCAATGTTATCGCATTCTCGACTAAAACAGGAAAACCCATTAGACTAGTCTTTGTTTTTTTTTACATACGTAATACGGCTAAAACGAAATCCTGCGGCTGTCAAATGCCGTTTCTACGTACGAACGTACGCACACAAACAAACCAAGAAAGCTGCAGCGAGAGTACGTATTATTATTATTTATTACTATTATTACAGTAGCAGTAATTGTGCATCCATCTGTTCCCTGCGGTGTGCGGTCTAGCCTCATTACACGGCACACAACTTTTGCATCCGACTCTCGGTCGTATAATTACCAAAATCGCGATAAAAATAAAGGCATAATACATCGTTTTCATGCTTTTTACCTTTGTGAGACGACTGGGTGGCCCGTCTCATTGTCCGGCACTTACTGCTACTGTTTTTGCAGTAAAATTTCCGACTCTCGATATAAGAAAATGGTCGGTTTGGAGGCCGGCATGCGGACGGAACACTCGCTGCACGGCCGCGGTCTGCCTGCAGGAAGTTTTCGTTTTTGTACTGAAACGCTTGCCGAAATTGTACTGATTCGCGAGGCAATTGTACAAGTTTCAGCATTGCTTGTTTACGATCATAGATATTTTTAAGAAAAAAAGCCCAGCAGCGTAAAACTCGATATCTTTGCTATTACATAATAATTTTCCGAACAAGATCGAAAATCGTCGAGAAAATCGATGTTAAAGAGAAACATGTAGAACATCGTACAAAATTCTCAAGCTTTCCAGCCTATGTTTATCCACTCCTGGATGTAGACCTCTTCCAAATATGTCTCTATTCTGGGCTGGAATCCAGTTTTCTTCGTCATTTTCTGGACATCACGGCGCCATCACTTTAGGGGGTCTTCCCCTGCATCTTTTAGTTGGTCTTGAACGTCATTCCATTATTTTGATAGTCTATCTAGACATAGATATATCCCGTCTCGCGACAAATCCTGCCTCTATCCATTTTAATTGAGCTATTCTCTTTAAAACATAAATTCTTATCTCATCATTCATCTCGTATGATAACTCCCAGCATGGGGCGCTTCATTGCTCTTTGAGCTGTTCTTAGTTTATCGGCACTCTTCTCATTGAGAATCAGTGATTCCATTCCATGGGTCGTTACTGGTAGAGCACTCGTGGCGTATACTTTGCTTTTCAGGTTAATAGGAATATCATGTGATTTTAAAACATAACGCATTGTTGTAGAATGCCGCCCAACTCAGTGTCATTTTTCGAGATACCTCCGATGTTTGGTTCTGTCTTTCTAGTCTGGTACTATAACCGAGATAGATACATCTACACTCTCGAGCGTTTTACCATCTACGTTTGTTCTAATATTTCTGTAGTGTTAAAGGTCATTTTGAGGCCGATTCGATTTGACACTCTAGTTGTCAGCTCATTTGTGGGTGGATTTCATCTATATTTATGCCATTGTTTTGTCAGGGTAGGCTCGTGAATATTATTACAGAGCTAACGTCAACAGCTTTGGGAATATAGTACTTTCCTGATGAACTCTTTGCTCTATATTTATCTCATCACTCTTACTGATGTCATTCAATGCGCATCTGTAGTGCAGCGTTCTCATAAAAGTTTCGAATATCTTGTATCATTGGCTTTAATACAGCACAAGTTTCGACTAAGTCGAAAGCCTCCTCACAGTCCACGAATATCAGACTTTTGGGGACGTTATACTGTGTGCTGCGGCCGTATAGTATTGAATCATTTCCTCAAACCCGCCTGTTCGACAGGTTAGTAAAAGTGTAACTTGTTTGTTAGGCGATCAGTTAGGATTCTAGTAAGGAGTTTGTAGATGTGGGATAGGAGACTAATTGGTCTATAATTAGCAATATTCTTGTTGTCTTCCTTTTCGAAACCAAAATAGTATCCGCGTTCTGCCAAGAATCCAAGATTTTTTCTTCACGGATCCATTTCTTCAGTAAGACGCATAAGGCTTCTTTTCTTCAGCCATTCTACAATAATGCGGTCTTCTCCCGGAGCACCTCCATTTCTAATTTTCTTTAAAGGCGTGTCTTATTTCGGTTTTATGTTTGGGATGTCTTTCGATCCAATATGAAAGAAACTAAAGATTATTATCAAGAAAATGATATCGACATAGTGAAGTCATGTACATATTTAACGTAATGAAGAAACATAATTGACAGGTAAGATTCGCAAGAAAGAAGTAATGCCAGTGACCAAGAATATATTTCGGAAAGTTACAACAAAAAATGATGACTAAAGAGGATTATCAAGAAAATTATATCGACATAGTAGAAGTTCTTGAAGATAGGAAAGCCAATAAAAAAGCAGTTGTTTTAACACAAATAATGAACTTTGCTGAGAGATAGGCAAGAATCACAAGGAGAAATTGATGCCAACGATGGAAAGTGGTAACAAAATTATAAAGAAAGTTTTATCAGCGTAAAAGAAATGCTTGAAGACAGAAAATAAAATGAAAAGCAGCTGTTCTAATCCAGCGAATGAACTTCGTTGATAGACAAGATTCGCAATAAGAAAATGATGCCAGCGACGAAAGTGTCAGCGAAAGTGGTAAAAATATGAAAGATATTAATGATAATACAAATGCTTGAAAGTAGAAAATTCAAATGAAAAGACAGCTGCTTTAACCCAATATGCAAGATTCACAACAAAAAAAAACCGAAAAAGTGACAATTATATCAAAATGTCTGTAATAACACTAATAACATCCTAAAATACTACACTGACGGCCCTAAGATCGATGATGAGCGAGACCAAACTTCGCCTTGAATAATACAATTTTCCGTACAATAATGAGCTCAAAAGCAACGCTGAACGGAACAACAGTAAAGGCAGCGAACACAAGGTTAAGCATCGCACGGGCCACCAGAATGCACGGCGCTCGCTTGACGGCGTCGCTGCGTGCGACTGGATGGATCGACCGCGACGATAAAGTTGTAGATCTGCTGGGTATTGAATGATGATGGAACGGGGGGCAGGACCGGAGTGAGCACAGACCTACACCTCAGAATAACGAACCTACAGAGGTGGTATTTTCATGTCTCAAACTTGATGGTTATACAGTGTGGCCCAAATTGGGTATACATGTATGGGTATCTTGGAAACTATAAGAGATAGAAAATCGGTTAAATGGGGAAAGTTTTAGTTCATTCAATTCCCAATTCAATGCCATTTTGATAACGATTTGATCTTTTTTCGTTTTTGAGATATTTTGAAAAAATCAAAAAGTTGTATTTTCGAAAAAGCGCTGTACTTTCTTTATTTAAAGATATTTTTAAAATCTGAAAAAACATTGTTAGGACAACTTTTTATGCTCGATGCACCCATGTATTCAGTTTTTAGTTCTGACGTTTTGGTTATGAGAAACCAGCATCAACTTCTTTTTTTCTTATGGCGGCCATTTTGTTTTTTAGCACATTTAAAAAGAACTTTTTTTTCCCTTTCTTGTGATGTATAACACTTCATAAAAATATTTTATTTTTATGTCAGAAAACGCCAAATTTAATTTTTAGCTGGGTTGGCCATGACTGCGGAGGCCATTTGCGGTACAAAACAAATATTGGGAGTGTTTCATAGTTATTTTACTGAAAAATATACGAAACATTGATCAGACAAACATCGAATTTAACTTTTCATTTTTAGTAATTTTTGTTTTTATTAATATTTGTTAAAAGGTAAGTTTAATATTAGCTGCCCTGCCAAACATCATTAAAAAATATCAATATGTTAAGAATGTTATATTAAATGCAATAGGAATACAAGTGTAGCACCGCCAGTTATTTGGAACTCAACCCTGACAGTCGACATTAAAGACACAAGCCTTAAGACAAGTCTGTTATGGACCTATGAAATTATAGAAGCCTTGGGAAGCCATGTGACCAAAGGACAAAATAATATTGAAACAATATTGAGTTGGCTTTAGCAACAGTTTCTACGGAGGGCGGTTGCCGTACAAATCAATATTTGCTATTAATTTCCAAACTATCGTTCTAAATATAAGTATCGGTTTCTGTACATAACTGCTTACTTTACAACTTACTACTATTAACATACCCAAACTAACTAATCTAACCACGCGAAAACGGCTAGACCTCACCACCTCGTCCCGCTCGAGGACCCAGCCACCGCCGATGCATACGCATACACAATTGTTCACAGTATTTGACGGTACAAAGTACAAAGTTTACAGAATATGCAGGTATCTGCCGCACGCTTGTGATCTCAATACATTAAAGTTTCGACAGTGAGCGAGGCAACTTATATTTATTCTGTAAACTTTGCCCAAAGATTACACCGAGGGGTGTAATATCCGGGGACCCTGCTGGCCAATTTACAGGACCCCGGTTTGATATAACATTATTTAATTGTAAATGAATGGTCCTATAAGTTGATTATCTAAAAACAAATTATACTATTTGACTTTGTAAATATTTTGCGGACTGTGTAGACTAACCGTACACACCACACCAGACATTAAAGCCAAATATTACTTGTGGCCTACGTTCTGCCACTTGGTGAGGATTATCATTGGCCCAAAAATGGATATTCACAATAATGAATGCTCCGCAGTTGCTGAAAAACGTTTCGTCGGTCCAAATAATCTTCATACTGAAATTGGGGTTTTCATGACATTGGTTTACAAACCAGTTTGAAAATCATAATCGCCTTGGGTCTGTTTCCTTTAAAACTTGAACAATAGTAGGTTTATAAGGACGATATTTGTTTTCTTTAAGGACTGTTTGGATAGTAGTTCTTGGTATAAGTATTTCCCTCGCACGTACTCTCGTCGACGTCGTCGGGTTCGCATTAAAATATCCTTAATGTCATCGTCACGAGCTTGATTGCCTTTCTGATATTTCTTTGGCGTTGGTACTTCAAAGCTTCCATAATTTTTTAAGTTCAGGTCAAGCCTCGCGAATAGTCTTGGCTGTTGCCTCTCAGGATACAGGTCCAAATAGTCGGCGGTGGCAAGATTTGTATTTCTATTACATTTAATATAACATTCTAATATGTCATATTTTTCTTCACTGGCATATCGCGTGGCGATATTTAGAAATCAAAATTTATGAAAATTTCAACAAAAACTACTAAATAGCGTTTTGACTGAATAATGTCACTTTTCAGTAACATGACTTAAATGCCGCCGAATCACCATAGCAACACTATCATTTATTACGGCAAATGGCCTCCGCCGTCATGGCCAACTCAGTTAAAAATTAACTTTGTCGTTTTTTGACATAAAAATAAAATATTTTTATAAAGTGTTATACATCATAAGAAAGGAAAAAATATGTTCTTTTTAAATGTGCTAAAAAACAAAATGACCGCCATAAGAAAAAACGAAGTTGATGATGGTTTCTCAGAACCGAAACGTCAGAACTAAAAACTGATTACATGGGTGCATCGAGCGTAAAAAGTTGTCCTAACAATGTTTTTACAGATTTTAAAAATATGTTTAAATAAAAAAAGTACAGCGCTTTTTCGAAAATACAACTTTTTGATTTTTTCAAAATATCTCAAAAACAAAAAGAGAGAAAATCGTTATCAAAATGGCGTTGAATTGGGAATTGAATGGCCTACAACTTTCGCCATTTAACCATTTTTCTATCTCATATAGTTTAGAAGATACCCATACATGTATACCCAATTTGGGCCACACTGTATACGCGTTGGTCGGTCATTTTTCAATATTAATAATAGCAAAGAAAATAATAGTTTCAATTCAATGTAACATTTAGAAACCCTAAATGGACGTCCGCTCTAGAAAGCCGGCGTCACACGGAATGAGATCACCACTGCTTCGATCCGCACGACCGACGACGATTGACAAAATATGATTAAATTTTGACGCATACACAATTCTGAAGTCAGTTAAAGGACCCCGCACGGAACCTCTAGTAATTTGGATCTCGGCGGATTTTGACAATTTTTTGGTATGTTGTCGTACCTAATGAGGTTAAAAAAAAAGAACTTTAAATCGGTTTCTATGACCAGTTTCTGAGATATGAGGTTTTAAAGAAAGGTTTAACATTAAAAAAAAATAATTTCTGTGTAGACTAAGATAATTATAAGATGTTGATTATTTCAACTAGATGCAGTTTATAAGTTTAAAATTAATTTCGTAAGTGAGAACGTTGCAGTTGCAGTTAGTATCTCGAAAATGAATAGTTTTTGTAATAATTGACGAAATATATTAAGGCATTTTTCATAAATCACCCTGTATCTTAGAAACTAACAGTAATTTGACAACACTGTAAACGGATCCTGATTGCGCATCAAAAAATGCAACTTTTCTCTAATTTAATCGACCTCGTAGGCCTTACCGTTTCGGAGATAGCAATAGTGGCACACGCAATTTAAGACACACTGTATATGCTTTTATTTTTATACAGGGTGAGTTTTC